>JAKLND010000244.1:0-18139 GCA_022813125.1 Septoriella neoarundinis
TCTGCGGGCATACCGCAAGATGTAATTAGCTAGGCGGCACTCCTTGGCCTCCATCGCGAACAAGGGTCAATGATTGTACAGAGCTGGTTTCTTCTCATTGCGACAGTGGAGATCCACAGATGATGAGATACGCAAGCAACTGGCGCAGCACCTTGAAGAAGTTTCCAGTTCAATTTGCGGGCGTGGGCGTAGTGTACGTATATACTGCTGTGGACAAGTTTTCGCCATTCCGTACACCTTCCCTTGCTCTCTTCATTCGAGCCGAGCATTCGTCCCCTGCTGACCCGGTTGGGTGAATAGCCATCTTTACCTGTCTCCCGCCACCAAAGCACTCGACACGATGGCTGTGTAACTTTACAGGGAACTTCTTAGGTCTCCCAACGATTGCATCGATCCAGATGGATTTTGGCATCCTTCTGCTTTTTCGATGCGAACAAACGCGGAAAAAACCACCAAAGCTGCAGCTCCGCAAGCAAACTGGAGCCAAAATACATCCTTGTAGTTTTGCTCCTCTTCCAGTTTCGCTGAGTGGACTGCGACTATCCTCGCTACCCCAAGGAGGAGAGCCATGCTGAATTGCATCAATACATGGGCCATTGCACCTGCCAGGCCTTGTTGGTTGTGCGGTAGCTTCGAAGTAAGGAAGACATTAACCACGTTGACAAGAAGGTCGATCGCAACTGTCGCACAAATCATCGCTGGAAATATCCATGCCCAGTAGATTGGATGGGAAGGGGCAAAAAGGAACAACAACGAGGCCATCATTATGGCAAAGCAGGTGATGATCAAGATGATTGTGCCAGACAGGATGTGCATGAGGAAGGCGCTCACGATTGCAAGGAAGCAGCCTCCCACAGCCATAGGTGAGAACCAGGCGATCAACTGCACAGAATCGATGCCGATCACATTTCGAATGCTGTATGAAGTCAGGCACCGGCCTACCGGCAGTTGGAATTGATGAAGGGGTGGACTTACTACAGTGTCGCATAACACACGTACAACCCGACAGTCCCATAGCTTAGGAGCAAGCCAAGACACAAGGGTAAGAAATGCCGTATCTGGAAAACGGATGCCGGTAAGAGGGGATGTTTCGCAATCCGAACCTCAATCACGACTGTTGCCGCGAGACCTACTAAGGCCGAAATGGCAGTTGCAAGCACATAAGGGGTACGCCATCCCTGGGGAGCGTCGGCGGCCTCGGTGATGGCAAATTCGAAGAGTGTCAGAGTCGTCGCGATGCCGAGACTCCCCATCCAATCCATCCGGAGATTTTGAATATTGTGGGCAACACGAAACGAACGAGGTGCGGCAAGACAGGCGCCAACGGAGCCGACAGATCCGATCATGGCACCGATTCGAAAATACCACAGCCAGTGCGCGTATCTCGACACCAGACCGGCGGCGAGTATACCGATCAAAAATCCGACTGGCGCCATCGCTCCGTAAATCGAGAACACCAAGTTTTTGCGAGGGCCGGGGCGGTACAGCCTTCCGAGCATCGTCAGACCTGCAGGCAGGTACGCCGATGCTCCAAGCCCTTGCATAGCCCGACAAAGAATGAGCATCGGCACACCTGTGGAGAACCCGGCTATCAGTGTCCAGATGATGGCCCAGGCGGCGCCTCCGATGTAGACCAGGAATCCCCCATAGATATCCGCTAGGCGTCCAAAAGTGAGAAGGAACGCTGAAATGACGAGTGCTGGCGCGCTGCAAGGCCAAGTGAGCATTTCGCTCGTCAAAGAGAATTCGCGCATTAGGGCAGGTAACATGGCCAGGAAGCCGCTCATCAAATACTCGTCAAGGATCTGAACCAGAGAGATGGACATAACGAATGCCACCTCCTGAAGTGTGGAGGTGAATACATCGGGTCGCAGGTGATAAAGCTCTTCCGAGTTATCTTTCTCCATCCCTTGCCGAGTGGATGCCGCAGTTGCTGAATGTAAGGGGCTGATGCAAGCGTCATGTCGTTTTGTCTTTTGGTTTGAGCCAGTTGTCCCCCGCTTGACATCTGTCACAACTAATGCTCCTTCGATGCTGTGTTGGATGTCCATTTGTGCTTGCATTCCTCATGGAATGTTGTCAAGGCATAGAAAAGGTCTGGTCGAGTGCGATCATGCAGCACAAAGCTTGCTCCTGCTGGTATGCTCAAAGAATCTTCGAAAATAATTCATACATGGCTGTGGCTGTAGATAGCGTACTCACACACAGGCATAAATCCCTGCCTTTTAACTCTCCGCAGAAGTACGCATTGGTACACGGTGGAGCAAAAGTAAAGTGAGAGAAGATTGATGGATTGACTTTTCTGTTGCAGGGACACGACTACCTTCACGTAACCACAACTGAGAGATCACACCGCCGATAAATGACGGACTCTGAGGAGCCTTGACCAGAGAAGTATATCCGGAAGACGAAGGAAACAAGTCGTCGATGGGCTTTCAGGGCTGGATTCCCATCCGCATAACGTTACACGCTTCCGCGCCCTAAGACATCCATGAGCTGACAGATCTTCACCCCTGCGTCCAGCCATTAACGTCATGACAACTTTGACCAATGATGTACTTTGAATTCAAACGCTACAGACTTAACTTAGAGTAGTCGTCTGCCGTCAATATATCACACAGTAGAGAAGATACACATGTGCTTTCCAAAAACCAAATATATGTCATTAAGAAAAGATATAACCCTGCAGTGGAAGCTGTATCGGCCACAGCAAAATGTAACTAATTTAGTATTTACGTCGCATGCGCCCTTTCGATCATTGCGGCAGGAACGTCGCACGTTTTTGATCTGGACGGTTGCGAAGACCCGCGACGGGCGACGTTAATTGCACCGAACCCCGTGCGGTAAGTTTCCATCGTTGCAATTGGGCGAGGCAGCGCACGGTCGTCGACTGTCTGAGACGGTCAACGACCGTGCACATGAACTGTACTGTCTGCACCGCTGCCGCGCTGCGATTGGGCGAGGTAGTGCACGGTCGTCAACTGTCTGAGACGGTCAACGACCGTGCTCCCTTTCGTGTCTTTCGTGTCGAAGGATCTTGGATCACCTTGGACACAGGAATTACTCTGAGGTGTCGTCAATTCACTGTTCTGTATGAATAGCCTGATGAAGTCATCGAGGGTGTTGTCACATACGGAGCATGGCTTCGACGTGCACATTAAATCGATTCGGCCTACCATTCCACGCGGGGCACTAACTTACATGCATCGTGCCCAGTTATCCAACGAACGACCGGGCCCGGGTGGACCAGCAGGTCCAAACTCGGATGTTTTCCAACAGATTAAATTATACGGCGCGGCTTGGCCTCTGTCAGGAGTACTTGTCATACTTGCCATGGGCTTTGCTGCTCTTGTCAAGAAGCAGCATGACAACCGAGCTCAGAACAGGGTAAGTGTGCGCGGCAGGCTCCATTGGATCCCGTGTGCTTACAATTCAAAGTGAGCTCGGTGGCTCATCGAGACAAGAGGCTGCGCTCCCGCCAGATTATGGACTGCAAAAACAAATACTGAGTCTCGTCTTGCTCCCTGCAGATGGTTGCTCTGTGAAGCTTGGGGAGAAATGGAACTGAGCCCTGCTTGCGCATGCTCTGCAGCATGATCATATGTATAGGTACTCCCAGCAGTCTCTCCAATTAAAAGGCAGTCGGAGGAAGCTCCAGCTAACCCTACGTCGCTCAATTTTTTCTAGACAAAAGAATAGCAGCTCTGCAAGATTTGACTCTGCTTTGGAGAGAACATGGATTCGGCAGAAAGCTCTCTCAAAAGTTCGACAATACGGGCATTCCAGCCTTTCAAGCAGCACAGCGAACAAAGGCACTGCAATCGAATTTCCATCCTTCAGTATCGCTCTTTAAGCCCACATGTCCTCCAAGTCGGGATCCCAAAAGCTCCCTTCTTCGTATCTGACAAAGCCCAGTTCATGACACTTTTCCAGCCACGTGATGCTTCTTAAAAGATCAAAATCAAGCTTGGCCTGACAGCGCCTTCTTTCAGAGACGAAACGATGAAAAGGAATGCAGAGTGCGCGACCATCGCGAAGACTTCTTTTTGATGGCTTTGGCGGTTGACCCGGCACGATGGTTGAGTGAGAATCTGACGAGATGTACTCAATCCTCATGTCCTTGTATTCATCGACTTCAGCTTCAACATCCTCCCACCTCGAGTCATCTTCCCAACCTTGGATACCCCAGGCGAAAGAAAAACCTGACGTGGTTGGCTGGGCGTACATGCAAGCAGCGCCAAACCCAGAGATGAAGCACTGAGCGATCGATGAGTGCTTTGTGATCAGATCTTGGATGCTGCTCTCCTGCTTGGGATACTCGGAATGTGCTATGAGTCGTACGCGATGGGTCCGCCCCTTACACCTGAGGATTCCGTGTATTTCTCCACCAGAGGAGGGACAATATTGAAACCTGTCGGTGTCAGAGAATGTATCTTCGTCTTCATCCGTTTGCTCACCAGATCTGTCAGGCAGATCCCACTCTACACCGATGGATGATAGATATGCCGCGAACTTCAACCAACATAGTACATGAGGGTGGGTTCGAAAGATCCAGTCTGACGCCGACATGCTCACGGCAGGCCAGAAATATCTCACTGCATGTGAGTCTGTCAAGATGACATCGCACTCGTGCATCATGCTCAGCAATGCTCTGGGATCGGCAACAAAACTCGCAAACAGGGGAATCGGAGAGCATCTGAGATCGACGAGACGTTCTCTATCCGCTTGATTGAAGCCGAGTGCTCTCGCTATAGCGCTCATCGTCCCCGTCTTGAGGCCGGAGTGCGCGAAAACTTGGCTCATGCAATCGAAATTCCACCTATCTTGCCACGAAGGCGGATGTGATTCTGCTCGTGCCACTTTTATGTCCCGCCCAGGTTGGTCTAGTTGCACCCTTACATCGTGGCTTCCGCTCAATTGGTACTTATCAAGATTATTGTGAGCTTTGTTCCAACAGTGGAGGACGAGAGCGGTCGCAGCACTCGCCCTCCAAAGCCGTGGTACTCTGACCGCTGGAAAAATAGGTTCGGCATGAGCATAGAGACGTTCAAAGCAATCAAAGCACTCTTCCAGAAGGTACTGGGCTTTCCATGATCCCATGTCTGTACGTTCCAGGTCGGAGAGACTCACGGCGGCTGGGATCATACGATTGCCTATGTTGTGGCAAACCTCCATCACCTGGTTTTTGATATCGGCCAGATCGGCCGCTACGATGTTGAGACCCCAAGCCATTATGCAAGAACTCCACCTACATTTCCTCTCAGTAATGAGATGAAGCGCATACCATTCGGCTGTTGGGGCTTTCTTTCGGTTGGTATCCTGTAGAAGACACTGCAAAGGTATTTCAAGGTCGTGGCACCATCTTGTACGAGATAGATATGCCTCTACTTTCGACACATTGTGCGAGTCGATGTAATCGCGCCAGCAGATGCCGTTAGACATGGTGAGATCAGTTGTCTGTTTTGTTTATAGTAGACCTTTCCGGGCGTGCTGTATGTTGTAGTTGGCTGACTGGTTTTGCGCACTCTTTGGGGGTGGCAGTGGTTTTGCGTGGCAAAACGAGTCCTCACATGTATGTATCACCGAGGGAAATAGTGAGGGCGAATGCTGTGCTCAATGCGCATAAAAGTCTCCTCTTATCTCTTTAAAGAGATGCTCCGCTGGTCTGCCGATGTAATTCCCGTCGTACTTTACCAGTCGAACATAAATTAGCTTCGGGTCCCCTGTACTGTATTGGCGTTCCCCTTCGAAGCCCCCCCTCCCCCTCCTCCGTCATTGGGCTATACCTTCTTTTATCGAGCGTTTCTCTCTGATATAATACTGTACCCAAGCTACACCACATGGTATTCAAAGTTTGGAAGTGACACAACGCCTCCAACACTGCACTGTACATGCCAACTGTACATATTTTCCAACCTCAGGACCAGATCTTCTCGACCTTTCTCTCAGGACCTTACCAATCCCGTCTCGCAGCCCGCCACTCCAGTCCACATAACGTAGACCTCAACCGATATGATCAGCACGGACCTTGTTGATATGCATTTGAAAGCCTTCGCACGAGCGCCGTCGACCCAAGACCATGTTTCGGCTCAAGAATTACGCAAACCCCAGGTCTTTCAGAGAAGCTACGATACGCCCTTCCCACGCACCACGAACAATCCACCAAGTGCTGATCCAAGACCTGAGAAGAAGTGTCCCAGAATATGTCAATACATAGCGCATCTGGAGACAATGAAGCAGCAAACAAGAGACCATGCGGACCAGCTACGATGCCCCACGTCTCAAAAGTATCCTTCTTCCAGCACTGATATCGACGAGAGCACTGTTGTCGCTAATGGTCGGGAGCAAATGTCTGGATAGCTTAGCGACTGTGAGGTAACTCTTTCAGCGTCTGGGCAGCTTGGTGCTCCCGTGGTCTGGAAGAAAACAAGGTCTAGCACTAGCCTATATTACAAGACATTGATAACGTCCATCCCGACATCCCGGGACACCCTGCAAGACGGGTCACTTCGTGCGGCATTCGGTCTATATCCATCGTCCACGCCCTTCTTGCATTGTAACATATTCCTTGCTCTTCCTTGGTCATTTCCCTACCAGGCTGACCGTGTGCGAGGCCCTTAGTCGCGCAGATCGTCGCTCTGTTGATCAAATCATCGCTGTCGCTCGTTGACGCCTTAACTTCGAGCACCGCGCGCGTGGGACGTGTTGTTCAAATAAAGGCGAAAGTGAGTTTGGCGGATGCGCCTCGGCGAGGGAAATGACAAGCAGCCGTCTGCAGGCGATCAGGGGCCGTTTGTGGAGGATGCGGATCATAGATAAGCACCAGACTGGTACTTCTGCAGGATCAGCTCTCGGGCCCGCTGACTGGCGCCACGTGCAAAGGACTGCCGATGTCGCAAGTTAGACGCTCGTGATTCGCTCGAAAAAGATGACGCGGAAGGGCGGATTTGCCGTCGGCCCGTCGGCAGCATCGCAGCGTCTCAGTGGTTTTGATGCTTTCAAGAAGTGGGCGTTATTTTCCAAGGTGCAAAGCAAGCGCTTATGGAAGATCCTGGAAGGTTCTACGAGGACCCGACTAAAAGAGACAGGCCATCCTTGGCATTTTCCGGGGTTCACTGATGCCTCTGGCCCTCTCCCGCTGCTACCTCCAGCTTTCCACCATAAAGTTGTATGGTCTGTACTGTATGTACAGTACCGTGTACCTCTTCTTGGTTGCACATTGACTTTGCGGCTATGGACAAAGCAAGCAAGGCTTTGGCGCAGGATCTTCCCGCAAGCGTACCAAGATCTTTTCGTTCTATTGCAGATCACAGCAATGTCCCCCGTTCCACGCTCCAGGCTCGTGCGCGCGGTCGCCGGTCCATCGAAGCGAAAGCTCAGAGTCAGCAGTACCTCACGCCTTTCGAAGAGAAAGCCGTAATCGACTTCATCTTACAAATGTCCAACCTCGGGACGCCTGTACGCATCAAGTACATCCCATCCATAGCCTTCAGTGTCACCCGCCATCGACTCGAAGCGGACAGACCGGTCAAGCCTCCAGGGAAGAACTGGGCTAAAGCCTTCGAGAACCGACACCGAGAGCTACAGGCGAGGACAGCGAAGGCACTGGATTGGAAGCGCCATGACAAGAACATATATCCCAAGGTAGAACACTGGTTTGATGTAATCGGTAAGGTATTAGAGGACGAAACCATCCTACCAGAGAATGTATACAACATGGACGAGACTGGGGTCATGCTCTCCATGCTTGGGTCTGTCAAAGTACTCGTAGGAAAAGATGACGTACGCGACTATCGAGGTGCACGAGTCGAGCGGAAGATGGTGACAGCGATCGAGTGCATCAGCGCTGACGGTAGTTGTTTGAAGCCAATGGTCATCTGGCCAGCTGCTACACATAGAAGCAATTGGACGACGCATCCCACGCCAGGATGGTTCTATGCATGCTCTGAATCCGGATACACTGACTCCAAAATTAGCCTGGAGTGGCTCACAAAGGTATTCGAGCCACAGACTAAGGCACGAGCAAAGGGCAGGAAACGGTTGCTGATATGCGACGGCTTCGGCACACACGAGACACTCGAAATCTTAGAGCACTGCTTTGCTAATGACATCCGTCTGTGCCGTCTGCCTTCCCACACATCTCACAAGCTGCAGCCGTGTGACATTGCGGTATTCTCTCCGCTGAAGGCAGCGTATCGCGATGCCGTTGAACGCCTTGAACGAGGTGGGGTCAATGCCATCGGCAAACAACACTTCACCTTCCTTTATAAATCTGCAAGAGTATCAGCATTTACGAAAAAGAACATTCTCGCGGGATGGAGCAAAGGCGGGTTGTTCCCATTGAACCCACAAAGAGTGCTAAAAGACTTGGTAAAGCCTCCGGCCGAGATACCAGAGGCCACCGGAGAGCCGATGTTAGTCCTCGGCCGCTCGCGATGCGAAACAGCTGCAGTCCCCGCAGCGCCCACGACACCCGTTACGCCTGTGACAGCAGAGGCTTTCATGTCCTTGCATGATCTGATACTGGAGAAGGATACGCACGCGCTAAACGAGATAGAAAAGCAGAGGTTCCAGCGCCACCTACAGAAGCTTACCAAAGCCGCTCAAACATCCATTGCTAGGGGAGTTCTTCAGCAGGAACGTATCAAATTTTTGCTCAAGACCAACGTCGAGGCGAGACCCCGTCGTTCGACCAAGTCACTCGTGCTGGGTAAGGCGAAAGTTATGAGTTATGAGGACCTAGAAGCGGCGAGAGTGAAGCGATCTGAGAAAGAAGCCAACAAAGCCGCGAAAAAGGCGCGGGGACGGAAGCGCAAGAGTGGAAAGCAACAGATGGGTATGCAAAACACGGCGCCTGGAGGGCCAGTTGTAGATACCGCGCAGTCAGTCAGCGGTCCGCCAACGATGGCTCAGTCTCGCTTCATCGCGGAACCCATCGCTCCTTGCCCAGGGGCAGCGCCGGTCGCACGGATGTGGTGATCTGCCGGTGCTTGCGCAGAAGCCGCTCACAGTCTTCCGTCGGTTTAGCACGACTTATGCAGACATACATACTTATCAGCAATAGCAAAGTTGCGATTGTGAAGCAACAAAGGATACAACTCCTCCTCCGTCCGGCCTCGCGAATGTGGTGCTTTGCTACCTTATTAAGGTGAGTTGTTAGATTAATCTCAACGCGAAGGAAGAGGCAAAAAATGCGTGCACAACATGACGTTAATATTGCAACCGCTCTTCCATCCGATATGGGTATCTAGGGGATTTCGAAGCCCTGAAAGCTGAAAGGTTGCTTAATTTATGGTCTTCGTCACGTCAGATTGGTGTTCTGCACGCAAAGAATCGCAGACACCTCAACCTTCGTCTTCGACATACGACAACGTTTTGATTGAGCGCGATGCCTTCGCCATAAGCACGCGATAACGTTGTTGCGATCTCCCCTACCTGCTCTTTCAATGCTCTCAAATCTGTGCCTATGGCTAAGTCTGCGCTGCAAGATCGGACTCGACTTCTCGTATTCCCAAACAGTGGTCTCCCTCTTTCCACAACATCTTGGTTGTTTTCTCTCTCCCGCTGCCGCCTATCTCTTTCTGACTCGCGTTCTCGGTCTCTACGATCTCTTTCGAGCTCGCGATCACGGTCCTGAGCCCCGCGTTGAGCTTCCCTAAGGGCTTCTTCCTGTCTTCGCTGAAGGTCCTGATCTTGATGCCGCCCTTGGATTAAAGCATCACCTGTTCGTTGCAACGCATCAACACGGCGGTCAATCTCTTCGAGTCGTGACAGAGCACCCTCAAGCTTCCTTGCCATGTGGCTGCAGGCTCGCTCGATGTGATCCTGAATCATCCGGCTCGGGAGGTGTGCTTCAGCGGGGTTGTGATCGACAAAGGCTTCATGGGTCCCGATGCGTAAGAATGCTTCTGTTCCAGGAAGGAGCCCTGTCGGCCATACGGCTGGGGAAATTGTCAGGCCGGCCGAGTTGGTCAGCGTGAAGTCACCGTCGATGAACTGCTGCTTGTGCGCTCGGTCTCGAATGTAGGTTGCAATCAAGGGTTCAACTATCTTGCACAGTTTATCAGCGGTTGTCTCTACGTTCTTCTAATGTGGCGGCTCACTTACCTGCCAGGACGTACAGCGCTCCCAAGGCAGACAACACTTCTCTCCAGAGGGCGCAACAAGCGTTAGTATATCCATTTCAGCGCCGCGACGGACTTTTAACACTATGATGGCTACATCCTAAGTCGCCAGCATTCTGCAACAGACAGTAAAGTTACTTCGATTATATAACCCAATATTGGCGCTTCGCGTCGAGATCGTGGCACGTTGACACCGTACATGTGACTCTCCTGACTGCGCAAGCGAAGTCATGAGAAGTACTTCTTGCCGCTATGCAGAAGTCGCGTCAAGCATGCGTGCATTCTCTCGCGCAGTTGGTAGACCTCCAGATTGGCATTCTGTTGTGGAGATCTGAGGGTTCACGCCGGCAACGTGGCTGTGCGTGATTCGATGGTCTGACCTGCGAACCCTAAGAAGGTGCACGGCAACAACGAGCTGCCGCTACGGTTAAGTTAGTTCCAGCGCTAAAGAAGGGAACATCTTCGGCTCGGCAACGACATAAAAGTACGCCGCGTTTCTGCAGTGCTGGGCTCCTTTTGAGCCAAAGGAAAAGTGCCAAGCGCGAGGCACAGCCTTAAGTGAGGAGCAGCTGTCCACATTCGGTAAAGCTCATTGCCACCTATTGAGCTTCGCTGCTTGACAGAAGATTATGTCAGGCAGCGTGGACCGGCAAGCCTGGGATCGAATCAAAATTCCATGCGACCCTGCATGTGCTGCGTAACGTGATCACGAAGATGCTCTTGACCATGCTAATCCGGATTATCTAGGATGGGAGCAGTGCGTCGACTGGACTTGCTTTGAGAAAAAGCGAGTAAAATTGAGTTATCGTCCGTCCCTCTATCGGGTCTCGCCTGCATAGGAGACAGGTCTTCCGAGAATCTGGGTTGGTCCTTCATCCACTCACTCTTTTTACTGTTCCGTAAACCATCTCTTGGGATCCCCCTGTCTTTTGACAACACGACAAGCCACGTGTGAGACCAGCGGCCATAGTGCTCCGCGCTCAATCGACCGATTTTATACGTGTCGAGCGGGTGTGCGTGGGGTCTCAGGTAACGTCCGTTCCTAAGCCCTGGGGCGCATTCTCCCGACATTCGCTTTGTATCCACCGGCCACTTTGTTGTTGACATATGACCTCTCCCTTGCTTTTTTCTGGTACTTAGGTCACAGAGCAAACCATGCATGGTGCCCTCGGTTGCCGACAAGGTCGCTCGAACTACCAAGTTGTCGCTGTTATCCGTTGAGAGAACATCTATCTCGGACTTTGTCCATCCCAAGCCGTGAGTGAAGACCATTTGGCTCAAGCCGTGTCTGAGACCTTCAGTCGCGCACATCGTCGCTCCGTCGATCGAATCGTCGCTGTCGCTCATCGACGCCTTGACCTTGAGCGCCACGCGCATAGAGAATGTTGTTCAAGTAAGGTCATTGGTAGATGCGCCTCGGAAAAGGGAATGACGAGCATCTCTTTGCAAGCGACCACAGATGGGGTGGAGGATGCGGAGCATAAACGAGCACCGGACACACTTACGTTAGGGGTGCATTGGCAGGATCAGCTCTCGGGCCCGCTAGTTAAGGGGAGGCACGGAGAAGCGCCTATGTCGCGACCCAAAAGGTTTTCATTCGTTTTGCGAGCTGGATGGGGTCCGACGGATTCGTCAGCCGCCCGTTCCGCGGAAGCGCAAGCGTCTCAGAGCTTATACTTCCAGTAGCTCAATGGCCGCTTCCGCGCGAGGAATAGCATCGAGCTTTCAGGGCTTGCATGCCATATGCTGTGCCGCGATGGAGAAATGCATGGAATTTGTAATGTCCATACCAGTTCTGACCCCGCACGTGGATCTGACGGATGCAACTTGGCGGCCCTGCGCAGGAAGCCAATAACCCTGTGACTTCAACAGGATTTAGCGAGATCCATCTGCGGTTGAGCTGTAAGGTATCGGTGATGCCTTGCAGAAAATGGCTGAATAGTACACAGCGCCTTGTGCCATTGGTGAAATATTGTTGCTGACTGATTCACCGCGCACATGTGAAAATCCATATTACATTCGCTAAATACGCGCCATCCTATTGTACCGGGAAAGCGGTGTCGCTTCTTCTCGCAACAAAGACACTATCTCGACCACATCGGCAATGGATTGTTTTTGAGATGTACCTTGCATCCAATCGAAATACTCGCTCTGGTTTTGAAAGAAAAAAAAAAAACAGCGAAACTAAGTGTGGATTCAACCGGCCCTATGTCACGGCCAGGATCTAGAGCCCCGTGACATTACTAGTGATACTTAGGAAGGCAGGTAAGCCGGGCTTCGGCTTCACCTGCGCTTCTCCTTTACAATGTATTGTAGCTCTTCGAGCTACGTCTTCGTCATTTAGCCATCTGCTAGGTTGCGACCAGGACTGTATATAGCTCCGTATCTGATCCGGTTGGTAACCATACCTACGCACCGTGCATGCTGCCTTCCGCCCGTGACACTACGTAGCTCCTACCTTAGGTATGGCGACCGACCGCCCGCGACCTCCTATCCTGCCGGAATCGCAGGAGCAGTTCGAGCGGCATGTTTTCGAACACCCAGCCGAGTGGCTCGAATATTACAAACGTACTTTCGAGTGCTTCGACCGGTATGAAGAAGAAATCTCAGGTTTAACGACCCGGACCCGTGACTACGAGTCTCAATTATCCGAGTTACACCAGGCCCTCGCGCAGAAAGAAAAGGAAGTGGAACGAGGAGAACTGAAGGTCGAGCACCAACGAGAGACCTTTGAACGAGCATACGACCGACTCCAGACTAAGTTGCTCGAAACGGAAGCTGAAAAGACTCGTGCCCTGACTACCGCTGCCACAAATGTAACTACCCCCAACACGACGCCACCCGCCGAGCCTGTCGCTGAAGCATCCACAGCTCATGCGCATCGAACGCCTCCGGCTATTGCTGCTACGCCTTCCCAATCTATCAACCGGTCCACAAAGCACCCCGATCCCGAGAAATTCAACGGAAGTCGTGCGGACCTCCGCCGTTTCGTAGAGCAGGTCTTCAGTAAGATGAAATCGAATGCTGACCACTTCACTGACGCACAATCCCGCATGCGCTATGTAGCAAGCCGTTTGGAAGGCCGGGCTTTTGAACTCATCCTGCCGTATGCTAGCCGTGGCGATTACAGCCTGACCGACTACGAGGAGATACTGGACATGTTGAACCGCGCATTCGGCGACACCGACCTCCCCCGCCAAGCAAGGAACAGACTCTATTCGCTCAGACAAAAGAATCAGGAGTTCAGCGCTTACTTTGCAGAGTTCCAACGATTAGCATTGGAAGGACAAGTGCCAGAGGGGAACCTATACCATCTACTCGAACAGTCGGTCTCAAACGAGCTTAGCGAGATGATGCTGCACAACCCACCGCCATCAGAGGACTATTACCAGCTCTCGCGCCATCTTCAAGACCTAGATAACCGTCGCCGCCGACACTTCCAGACCCGCCAACATGCGACACCGAAATCGTACACTGCCGCCCCGACTACCCGGCATGCGGTGGCTTCGCGCGTGCCCGGCTTCGGTGTGGCGTCTGCCCCAGATGCACACGTTGCCATGACACAGCCCACACAGAGGACGCCGCCCGGGGAGCCAATGGATTTGAGCACCCACCGTCGCTACACAGACAAGGAATCAGGTACCTGCTTCCGCTGCCATAAGCTGGGACACCGTGTCAGAGACTGCCCGGAACCTGATACTCGGCCCCTTGGGGTCCAGCGACGCGACAGCGACGCTAGAAAATGGCGTATGCAATCGTTAGGCGTGCGAAGCCCGTCTCCCACATCCCAACCGCTAGAACAAGCTCGACTCACCGCACCGGTCTATGCTCCAACACCTGTTCGTCCCCCGACCCCCGCTTACGCTGCCACTCTAGATAGCGATTCGGAAAACAACTTTCGCCTGGAGGAAGCCGTTTCCAGGCAGTAAGACAAAACGCACGGATTTCTCGACCTGCGCGCCCAATGACCACTCGAACTGATCCCTCTCCCGGTAAGCCCCTTCGAATTTCGAATGTGGCGATTCATGGGCTCCCTATCGAAAAGGAGTTCACCCGCACTTCCGCGCCGATCTTGAGCGTTTCAGTCGTCCAAGATCGAAAGACCGAACAAACCTGTGCTCTCGTAGATTCCGGCTGCGAGGGATACGCCTTTATCGACCGAGAATACGCTAAATCTGTAGGGCTGGCTTTACACCCAGTTCCCCGACCCTTCTCTCTTTACGGCTACGACGGCGAAGAGAGAGATTCTCGTACTGTACGGGAATACGTCCGCTGCGATATCATGAACGGAGATCACGTGGATAAAGATGTCGTTCTATACGCTACCCCGCTCTCACACTACCCGATTGTTCTAGGACACCCGTGGCTGAAGAAGCACAACCCACGCGCCAACTGGGCCGATGGCTCGTGGGAATTCAGCGACCCGTACTGTTTACAGAACTGCAACACAACGAGACACCCAACGCGACAGAAAACGCTAAAGGGCGTCCCTAAACGATATATCCCTGAGCTGAAACACCGGGATATCGCTCAAGTCAGTATGAATGCCTGTAGGGGCTATGCCAGACGTGGCTACCGGATGTTCATGGCCACGATCGAGGACATCGATGCTTCCTTGCAGCAAGAAAGCGAAGAGCTGGCACTGCGGCTCCCAGAGGCGCTCCGCGATTTTGCGGATGTCTTCTCGCCGAAGAAGGCGGACAAGCTCCCACCACACCGTCCATACGATCACGAGATCCGCCTAACATCCAATAAGAAGCTCCCGTTCGGTAGGATATACTCGATGTCTCGAGAGGAGCTCCGGACTCTCCGCGACTGGCTCGATGAGAACCTGCGGAAAGGGTTTATCCGGCCGAGTTCCTCACCTGTAACCTCGCCAGTCCTCTTTGTTAAGAAACCAGGGGGAGGCCTGCGGCTCTGTATGGATTTCCGCGCATTGAACGAAATTTCCGTGAAGGATCGATACCCTCTGCCGCTGATCAAGGAGACACTGAACAACCTGGATGGCATGAAATACTTTACAAAAATCGACATTATTTCCGCGTTTAACAACATCAGGATGAAAGAAGGTCACGAGAAATTCACCGCATTCCTGACCCGCTTTGGACTATTCGAATCTTTGGTTATGCCGTTCGGGCTGACCGGCGCCCCTGCCACGTTCCAAAGATTCATTAACGATTCTCTTCGCGAGTATCTCGACCGTTTCTGCTCGGCGTATCTTGATGACATCCTGATCTACAGTAAAACGAAAGAAGAGCACCTGGAACACGTGCGTAAGGTCCTAGAGCGACTCCGACAAGCTGGCCTATACGCAAAGCTTTCCAAGTGCGAGTTCTTCGTTGAGGAAACGAAGTTCTTAGGCATGATCGTGGGCAAGGATGGTTTCAAAATGGACCCCGATAAAGTCAAGACAATCCTCGACTGGAACACCCCAAACAATGCTACCGATGTCCTCCGGTTCAACGGGTTCTGTAACTTCTACCGCCGGTTCATCCGAAACTACTCGAACATCGTGACCCCTTTAATCGACCTGACGAAGAAAAACGCCAAGTTCAACTGGTCTATGGAGTGCCAGGAGGCTTTCGAAACGCTCAAGGCCACTGTTGCCTCTGCCCCTGTCCTGAAACCGTTCGACTGGACTAAAGAATCGATTCTGGAAACCGACGCCTCCGACTTTGTCTCCGCTGGGGTCTTGTCCCAGTATGACGATGAAGGAATTTTACGTCCCGTTGCCTTCTTTTCGAAGAAGCACTCCGCAGTCGAGTGCAATTACGAGATCTACGACAAAGAACTCCTCGCGATCATCCGATGCCTCGAAGAATGGCGTCCTGAGCTCGAAGGGACAGAGACGCCCATCCGCGTCCTTTCCGATCATAGAAATCTGGAATACTTTATGTCGACCAAGATGCTCAACAGGCGTCAAGCTCGCTGGTCCGAGTTTCTGTCCCGGTATAACTTTCGAATCATCTACCGTCCCGGAAAACAGGGCGAAAAACCTGACGCTCTGACCAGGAGGCCAGAAGACCTACCTAAGGAAGGGGATGAACGCCTCCAACATCAAAGCCGTGTCGTGTTGAAGAAAGAAAACTTGGAGGACGAAACACTGCCGCCGGCTTCCTTGGAAGCCCCGAAACCAAGACTGTCGACACAAATAGACAACGAGAAGACAGTGTGGTTCCAAGAACCAAAGAACGTGCGCTTCAGAAAGGATCTCACCGAAGTGCTTCTGTTCAACGCTATGACTCCCGATCCTGTCTCGAACGACACCCCGGAGATCGAACAAATGTTAGAGAAAGGCTCTTTGGAAGACGAAAATGTAGCATCGGTGCTGCGAGCGCTAGAGCAGGGTAAGAATCGGCATCCGTTCTTACAACTTGCTCAATGTCAGCACAAAGACCGACTCCTGTACTACCGCGACAGGATCTACGTTCCTGAGTTCGAAGACCTCCGAGTGAGGATTATCCGGCAGTACCACGACAACCCATCTGCAGGCCACCCTGGAAGAGCGAAGACATTTGAGCTGTTGTCGCGTAACTATTGCTGGAAAGGGATGAGCACCGACGTTCGTCGATACGTTCTGAACTGCCGAACCTGTGGCCGGATCAAAGCACGCCACGACCGACACCAAGGCCTTTTACAACCGCTCCCAGTCCCCGAAAGATCCTGGCAACACATCTCTGTGGATTTCATTACGCACCTACCGCTGTCGAATGGTTACGACGCAGTCCTTGTCGTTGTAGATAGACTTACAAAGATGCGCCACTACGTCCCCTGTCTCATGACTGATAATGCCGAAGATGTAGCGCGCATCTTCGTCCGCGAGATCTACCGCCTGCACGGTGCTCCAGCTTCTATTATATCCGACCGAGATATACGCTTTGTGAATACATTTTGGGAACAGCTGTCGAAAAGACTCCAGCTATCTACCAAGATGACTGTCGCTCACCGCCCCGAAGGCGACGGTCAGACAGAGCGAATGAACGCTGTCCTGGAACAACACCTCCGCGCCTACGTGTCGTACTTACAAGACGACTGGGTAGACTGGCTCCCGCTAGCTGAGTTCTCCGCGAATTCGCTGTTCTCTGAAACGACCGGCATGTCCCCCTTCTTTGCAAACTACGGCTTCCACCCACGATTAGGTGTGGAGCCGGCCGACCCGACCGATACTCCCGCAGCCAGGCAAGCGTCTGCCTTTGCCGACCATATGTCTGCCATTCTTCACTACCTCCGTGAACAGACTGTGCTAGCCCAAGCCCGGTACGAGGAGGTCTCGAACAGATCCCGCGCTACAGCCCCGAGCTTTTCTATCGACCAAGAGGTTTGGTTGTCTGCAAAGAACTTAAAGACACTCCGCCCGCGCAAGAAGCTCGACTGGAAGAATGTTGGTCCGTTTCGGATCATTGAAGTGCTTGGACCGTATACGTACCGACTTGACCTACCTAACTCGATGCCGATTCACCCTGTCTTTAATGTGGACCAGCTGCATCTGGCAGCCGACGATCCCTTACCTGGTCAACTACAGGAACCACCACCACCTGTCTTTATAGATGGGTGTCCTACGCACGAAGTCGCTGAAGTGCAAGACTGCCGTCGGAAAGGCAGAGGTTACAAGTATCTTATACGCTGGACTGGTTACGACGATCCGACCCTAGAACCTGCGCGTATGATCTACGAAGATGTACCGCAGCTCGTCCGCGATTTTCATCGTAGATTCCGCGACCGTCCTATACCGCCGTTCGTTCGATAGAAAATATCACACCGCCTCGGAAATCGTAGCACAACTCCTAAGAGCATCGGTCTCACGGAGTTCGACCTTTGGGAGGGGAGTAGTGTCACGGCCAGGATCTAGAGCCCCGTGACATTACTAGTGATACTTAGGAAGGCAGGTAAGCCGGGCTTCGGCTTCACCTGCGCTTCTCCTTTACAATGTATTGTAGCTCTTCGAGCTACGTCTTCGTCATTTAGCCATCTGCTAGGTTGCGACCAGGACTGTATATAGCTCCGTATCTGATCCG
>JAKLND010000245.1:0-18076 GCA_022813125.1 Septoriella neoarundinis
GACACTTGGCTCGATGAATTCGAGCCTTCCGAGCAAGCTTGCTACTTCACATCATCACAGAACGGATGGACAAGCGATGAGCTTGGTTACGGCTGGTTGACTGGACTATTCGAGAAGGAGACTGCTGTCAAAGCGAAGAGGTCCTGGCGGCTCCTTATTGTTGACGGTCACGGCTCCCATCTCAACATGAAGTTTCTGAACTGGTGTGAGAACCACAGAATTTTGGTTGTCGTATTTCCACCTCACTCAACGCATAGGTTGCAGCCTCTGGATGTGAGCGTGTTTGCTCCGTTGGCTCAACATTACAGCCAAGCGCTCGACGACCTCGTCAGACAGTCGGAAGGGCGCACATCGATCAGCAAGCGAGATTTCTTTTTGCTCTTTTGGCCAGCCTTCGAGAGCGCTTTCACGAAGAAGAACATCTTGTCTGCGTGGTCAAAGACAGGTCTCATGCCCTTCAATCCCTCGAAAGTGCTCGACGTGTTTTCTAAAGTAGAAGACGAACTGCAACAGTCTCAACGAGCTGAGAGGCCATCTAGCGATAGTGCAGGGAGCGTCTTCAGCTCACCGTCGAAGTCGAAGAAGCTCAGGACTGTTCTGAACGCTACTGCGGCCAGAAGCGACAAGAAGGCGCAGAAAACGCTTCGAAAGCTCGGCGACACCGTCCTCGGTCTTTCTGCTAGACCAAGCAGCTTGACGCCGCCCTTAGGCATGAGAAGAAGAGGAGGAAAAGACAGAAGAAGGTCATCGAAGAGCTGAGAGCCTCCGAAGGCTCAGGCGCGCTCATCTTAGGCCCGACTCGAGTCCAGGAGGCTCGAGACATCCAGGAGGGTAGGGCACGCGAGAAGGAGCAGCTATCGCGAGAAAGAGAGCTCAGAGCTCACGAAAGAGCCCGAGAGAAAGCTCGGAAAGAAAAGGAAGTTCGGGAGAAGCGCGCAGAGAGAGCGATGGCGTCCGCGGCCCGGAAGAAGGCGGCAGAAGAAAAAAGGGCTGCAAAGACAAGGACGAAAGAAGCCCAGGGCGCCAGACGGCAGCGTGGAACCAAATTGAGATGCTTAAGCAGGAAGTCAAGAGAACGGCCGAAGAAGCAATCAGACGCTCAGAGGTCTGTAGGGACCCGAATCGAAGCTGTAATCGAGGCGCCGGTGAAACAGCGAGTTACAAGGAGCGGTCGAAGCTCGAGACGACCGGCGCGATTTGATATTTAATCTGGAGCTCATACATTACTGTCAGCCTTAGGCTACAACGTGAATCGTTTTTTGGCAAGGTCAGAGTGTTTTGTCGTGAGTCGTACGTGTTTCAAGACCGCGTGTACGCTGTTGAAGCGCTGTGCACGCAGTGTGTCTGTGCACGCAGTGGGGAAAGCTTCTACTGGAATTCGATTGCGCTTGAAGAATGGCTGGATTAATACCGCTCGATTATGAACCGTCCCCATCGTAGCTTCTTGTAGGCTCTTGTGCCTTTTTCCCCATCGCAGCAAAACGACGAAAGAACGTTTTCCAGTCCTTACGCACCTTACTAGCGCGCTGACTATTCGGTTGCTGTTCATCTCTATAACGTTAGAGAGAGTTGTGCTCGTCCACCTCTTCCGCTTCTTGCAACAGTTGGCCTTCCAACGGGCCATGAGGAACATCAAGCTCCGGCGACTTTTTTATGCCCACAGACTGATGTAGAAAGATGTGTTCAAAGGCTTTCGTTTTATGTTAGAACAAAATCCATAGGACGAGTTTTGACTTCTAAACCTAGGACGGTTTTCGCCTATATACTGAATAGCCTCATATGTGTTGTTGCACCTATTGACATCATGACCAGCGAGCATCACCCACGCGATCTCTTGGGCTCAGAATAAACGTATCTATCGACAACCCATAATACGATTCCACTTTGGCTGATGTTGAAGCTCTTTGTGACGTTGGTGTGGCGTTGGGCCCAATGCGATCAAAGTGCGCAAGATTCTGCGACCGTAAGGTGGAAGCCGTAGTTTTGGCAGAGCCATTCAGCAGCATGTCAATGCCTGTAGTGTCTTCATCAAGAATCGACAGTGTCTGATTGCCACTCGGCCTCCGAGATGACTCTATAGCAGTTATAGAGCTCTCATGGACGCCTCTCTCGTACTGCACCACTGCAGAGTCCTCGACAATTTGTTGCATGTCTCCGAGGGGAGTCGCAGCGAACCGAAGATAGTATTCGCCAGGTTTCTGATCAAGCTTGACCATCACTGAGTAGCGTTCGCCGATACCAATGGGCAGTACCTGAATAATCAGCTATGTCAAATGTTAAAATCGTCTTTCAATCGTACCTCAACCTTTTGAATTTTTTACATTGAGTCCGTTGGCCGCATATAAGGACATTGTATGTGAATCCAACGACACCTACGCCGAGATAGATGTGCAGATGTCAGAAATTGTAAAGGACGAAAAGTTCTCTCCGAATGCCTCTGTAGCCGTTAGTCGGACGAGCACTGCTGCAGATCGAACGCGCCTGACGCACAAACCCTCCTCGAGCTCCTGATGAGAAAGCGCCATCGCAAAAGTCACGCAGGACAAGTAGGGCAAGAACGACCGACGATCACATGGTGCGACTGGCAGAGCCTTTACCTCTATATCACGCCCAATCATTTACCCGCCCGCCGTTCCTTCTGCCACCGTGAACAGAACCTGTGCATTGTTGTCTGGATTGAGTTGAACCCTTCGCAACGAGGTATTACTTTTCGGACGGCAGTATTGGTCGATGAGATGTCTAATGAACACTGACAGCACTTTCCACTCTGGAGACAGAATGCGGAACAGACGTCGCCATGGGCTCTCGTGCGCAGATGTCAAACTCAAGTCCAAATACGCACAAATTCCGCTCACGTGTCATAGTAATTGCAGCTGCTGCCAGATGTAGCGTCCGCAAAAATACCTCGCTCGTCCTCGGCTTTGTGTGATTGGACGGTTTGCCTCCAGATTTTGAAACAGGACTGTGAATGACCGAGAACAACTGACGTTGTCTGAATTTCATCTGCCATTTTACCGTGATTATCCTTGGCGTTTCAACCAAGTGCCACGTCACCAGCGCCAAATTCTGAAATTGCTCCTTAGCTGGCGTGGTGTAGGCTAAGGTCCCCAGCCGGTCGCTACGATAAAGAGGTGATTGATGCCTTAAGCAAATAGGGGTAGGCGAAATCGAGGTGTAAATAGGCATCGAAACAATTGACTGTAGTTTTACCAACGGCGACATGCTCATCTTTCAACATAATGATGGAACAGTCGTCTCAAACATAATCAAAGGCTTATTGGGCAGGTTGAATTTGAACGTGAAGAAGTTTGCTCCAGAACAGCTGTTCGACGGCGTCATAACAATCGTTTCGCGTGAGTTTGTGGCGACTAACAAAGCCAAACCATTATAGGGAGGCCTGGGGATTGGATTGATGGGGGCGAGCGGCTTTGCAAATGGTGGCCGTGCAGCGCCCCGCAGTTAACTTCCGGTATCGAAGCGCCATTGTCTCAGGGGGCGGGCGGCTCACGTTTTGCACGGGGTTTGCGAGATTTTTGCGGTGGCGTGTGCTCAGACGTTGGCGCCGTCCGTCCGAACGCTCTTGATGGTCATTTGCTCCTCGGGTCTCCTCTGCCCCAGGGCGGTGATCCACTAGGCATCAACATGCCCCCAGACGCAATCCCTCCCTGCAAATTAAACTTGGATTACAATTTTCACTGGCATCCTCCTGTTGTTTGCCGGCAAACAGGCTTGACGTTCGCTCGCTGTCTCCATCATAGGTGCCGGGTCACTCACCACAATCATTCTTTAAAGCCTCACCGATACGCTCATTAACCCCACCCACACTCGCTCACGGTCCGGCGACCTGCTACTGCACAGAGTACTACGCAGCCATTCAAGCGATTGGCTTGTTTCGACATGAAGGCCATCGCTTCTCTCGCCGCTTTCGCCGCGGCGGGCGTTGCGCAACAGTTCGTTCTGTACGCCAAGGGCGACGCATCCTACTCCCAGCGCGCCGACCCTATCATGACTCCGGGAGAAATCTCGGGTCATGTTCACGATTTCGCGGGCTCCTCGTCCTTTGAAGCTGAACTGTCATACGAGGCGCTGCAAAATAGCGGTTGCACGACTGTAGGCTCCGCCAACGAGTCTGCCGGGGGCTTCGTCAAAGACAACAGCGTGTACTGGCATCCTGCCATGTACGCCAAAAGCAAAGGCGGCAGCGATTACATCAAGGTACCGACGACGCTCCATAAGATGTACTACCGCAAGCCTCCGGCAAAACAATACGCAGATCCATTCCAGTTCCCGCCTGGTTTCCGCATGGTTGCTGGCGATCCATTCAGGCGTTCAGCCAACACCCAGGTGTCAGGCATCACCCACTGGCAATGTATGGGGCCGGGCAATGTGGGCGAGGGTGGCGGGTTCCCTACCCTGGACCAACCTTGTGACGCGTACTCTGGCTTGGTAGGCAAGGTCCATTTCCCTCACTGCTGGAATGGCCAAAGCTACAGCCAGGACAATCCGTCCGCCCACATGTCTTATCCGGAGGGCGATGCATCCTTCGGCGATTGTCCTCGCTCGCACCCCTACGCGCTGCCACACATCGAATTCGAGAACTTGTTCGAGATGAGCTCGACTTGGGAGGAAATCGACCCTTCTACTCTGACCCTCGCCCAGGGCGACTCGACTGGCTACGGCTGGCACGGAGATTTCTTCAATGGGTGGGTGAATGGAACCATCCCGGACTTGCTTGAGAACTGTCCGCAACCCGAGTACGGCAACCAGGACGTGGGCGAGTGCCCGCAGTATGAGCACAACACCACGCCGCGCAGCGAGTGCAAGCTGAAGAACTACTACAAGGAGAAGGTCGACACGCCAGGGACGAACCTCATCGGCTGCAATCCCATCTCCCTCCTCGACCCGGCTCCGAAGCTCCCTGTCGCTCCGCTTGGCATGTCCAGCGACCCTTGTGGCTCTGGCAGCGACGGCTCCAGCGATAGTGACTCCATCCTTCCAGTCTACTCGAGCCCGGCTTCGCCACCGTCTTCCTTCGCAGTCTCGACGACCGCAGTTCCGTATGTCCCGAAGGCATCGTACGTTGATGAGGAGGAAGTGGATGAGGACGTCGTCTATGTCACCAAGTGGGTGGAGGAATTCACCACGGCGAGGGCTCATGCAAAGAGAGACTTGCACAACCAACAGCACAACCACCTCCGCAAGCACAAGCGCCTGAGCTTTTAAGCTCTATGTACAAAAAATCTAGGGGACAGCCACTTGTAACGGCAGGAAGTTGTAAAAGAAAAATGATTTCGACCATTTATTCGGGACATTTTGTTATCTGATCTTGAGGAACGCGATTATGTTGTCGTTCGATTTTTCGTTCATATGTGTCGATACATCGCCACGTAAAAATCCTTTTCACTCTATGTCGTCGACCCGGTCAAGCTTTCAAGCCTCAGCTGCACTACCTTATTCGCCCCTGGCTTGGGCAAGATCTTGAAAGTCGCTCAGTAGGTTCGCCTCCGCCGTATGCCCAAGCTTCCCGGCCACGGCCTGGATTGCTCCGACGGCGTTGGCCCGTCGTCGCTGCCCTATCCCATGCACTGCTGTATAGCGCAGTTGTGCCGTGGATTTGAAGACGTGGATAAACGGCTTTCCCAAATCTGCAGGACTCTCTGTCGACAAAGTGTCCTGCATTGACAGTGGTACTCTTGTCCAAACGTTGAGCTCCACATATTCAGTTTAGTCCCACCCTTTCTGCTGTAGCACATGCTGAGTAAAGCCGTAGCAAGAGTTCTCAATGGAGGTCTTGCACATGCTTCGAGAGCCGGTATTATGTTCGAGGACGAAGGTATCTTGAGCACCGTAAAGGGACGGATAGATGATGTTGGACGTATGTGTGCCGTAGGAGGCTTGGCTTCTGGCCCTGGCCCCGGTCAGGATCAGTCGTATCGCATTCAGTCATGTTTCACGCGTCAGGACTTGCCTATGTCTTCGCTTGGAGCTCGAGGAGTGCCACCTCCAGCGAGTGTTTGTAAAATGCTGGAGCATTGGCCTCGGGGTAAGGGGCGTCTAGTAGGCCTTCAACTATGTCTGGACTTGCGGTGAGTAACATTCCCGTCTGCGCTGCAAACGGTCCGTTGTTCGAAGACTCTGCGGGTGAGAACAGACAGGCGGGCATCTCTTCTTGAACTTTCAGAAGCTCTAGAAGATGTGTCGACCTACAAAATGTAGTGATAAGGAAGGGAACGAATTGTTGCGCCGCTACTACAACGCAATTGATACCGGACACTTGGGAGGGGCAGTGGTATGAGGTTTACGATTGCAAATACTCGCAGACATCGCATTAAACAACTGAGGTAACGTCGCGTCTACTACCATTGCGTTGCATGTTGAATGCTCAGCACCGTCAGGCCACTAGGTAAGATAGCGGCGAGATCGCTGACGAAAACCCTACGTTTCTCCATGAGCTCGACCCAAACGTCTCCTCAACAAGGTCAAAGCCAAAAACACAACCGGCAGAACACGTACCAGCTATCCCAATCCCGCATAAGCCGGTGGAATCCTGACCTTCACAAACGCACAACCCTCAAGCAGGACCGCAAGAACGTTATAAATAGCCGACCAGACAAAATTCAATGTGATACGGCTTTCGAGAAGTCCAGCAGTTGGAGCACTCCGTGTAGACTTCCAAAGAGATCCACGTCTGCGGAGGCGCGGGTGATGTCCGAAGACGACTCGATCTGTACGCCGTTATTCGCTTCTGCGACGGCGACGGCGTCGTTGGTCCCATCGCCGCAGAAGAGAACAATTTTGCCAGCCGACAGAAGGGCGCGGATGTAGTCCTGCTTGCCCTGAGGGGTCTGTCGACTCATGGCTTGTGAGAGAGGCACTTGCAGCTCACGCGCAACTGCTTCCACGGCTTTCATGCCGTCGCCACTGACAATGTGCACGTTGATATCCCGTCGTCGAAGTTTCTGGAGAACGTGTTTAGCTACCTTTCGCAGGACGGTCCTGAGTCCGAAGACGGCAAGGACACCCTCGGCGTCCGCGACGAAGTAGATACCAAGCCTTAATCCAGAACTTTGGATACAGATAGTTCTTCATCACACTCTTGCCAGGTAGCATTGCTGCCGCGGAGGACGGTACCGTTCCATGTGCATTGCACGCCAACACCAGGAATGGATTAAATCTAGTCTAGATCAGACGGCGTGACACTGGTCTTCTTCAGTGAGTGACTGACAGTCTTCGAAATCGAGTGGCTGTTTTCTGACACCATGGCCCTAACAAGCGCTTGGATCTGCGCACGTGAAAGTGTCGGCCTTTTAAAGATCGTTTTCGAGACTACTTCCAACGAGTCCTCGGTCAGAGTCCCGGTCTTGTCGAAGATTACATCGATGACTTTGAAAGCATGCTCCGTCGCATCGGCCGTCTTGATAATGACACCTAAGCGGACTGTGACGCCCCTTGCGACGACCAAAACCATAGGAACGGCAAGACCAAGAGCGCAAGGGCAAGAAACCGCCAGGACCGCGATGCCGTAGGTGATGGCATTGCTGATGACAGCGCCCGTAGACTGATGACGTACCGTCATATCGACCACTAGCCAGATGATGGCCACCACTACCGGTACGAAATAGCCTGCCACCTTATCCGCCAGATCTTGTACCCGCAGCTTCGTTGATGCGCCTGTTCCACCAGGTTCGCAATATCTGTCACCGTGTTTCGTCCTGGAAGACAGGTCACTTCAATCGTGAGCGTGCCGCCTTCATTCAAGGTACCAGCAATTACGGTATCTTCATTGCTCTTTAAAACAGGCAAGGCCTTCCCCCCAATCATAGATTTATCCACCGCGCTTTCGCCGACGTAAATCACGCCGTCCGTGACGACGTAGCTATGGGGTGGCCTGGAAATTCTATCGCCACGCTTCAGTAGACGGGCACCCACTTGAACAATCTCCCCATCGATCGTGAGCAGACCCGCGTGCATTGGCTGGATCGATCTCACAGACACTGCGGCGACGGCTCTCTTCCGTGCATATGCTGCAATCAATCGCGCAAGCAGCACCAAACTGATGAGCAGCGTGCTCGTCTCGAAAAGCGTCTCGACGTCGTCGGCGGTCCCGGACACGAGGAGTCCAAACGCGACAACAGGGTAGGCGTAGGCAGCTGAAGTGCTAATGACGAGGAGCATGTCCAGGTCAATCTCACGTCGGAAACCCAGACTGGATAGTGCAGGTCGGTAGAACGGCGATTACTTGGACACCGGTTCCGAGCATGCAATGTATGCCACTAGCATGATCCACCGATCAAGCGGATCCATTTAGCCCTAAAACAGACCGTCAGATTCATGACTACAGCAGAGTCTAACCTCAAAAGCTGACTTCACAGAAACTCTGTTATAATTGCCACCAGCGGTTACCTAGAAACACCTATACACAAGCTTAGCAAGAACACGTTGCTTTCGCAACCAAAATGCCTATTTGCAGTCTCAAGTCATTGAGCACAGCAACAAACGTTTTTAGGATTGTTGTGGCGATAGAGTGACTATGGCAGCACCGGAGACGACACCCGAGATACGGAATTAGCTGATTGGAGTCGAGGCGGCATGTGAGAAAACGTACGCGAGAAGGATGACAGAGATAATCCTGTCTAGAACCACTTGCCATTCGAATACGCGGACGAACCAAGGATGCCCGCGTCCTAGCGTGTATGCAATTTGGTATATGAGACGAGTTACGAAGAAGAAGATTCTCCAGCGAGCTATGGTCGAACAAGCGGAAAACAGGATGAGCTCACTAGATTAAATTCCATAGGCTGGTCCATCCTAGAACGAACGGAATAGCCCAGAACACCTCATACCATCTTGTAAGATACAGAAACAGCGATGTAATCAAAGAGCGCATAGCATGTTTATATCGTTCTGCACTCGTAAATCTCCGTATCAAGTCCGCAGTTTGGCCAAGCAAAACTCTTCGGATGCGAGTGGTTCGCCGTCTAGCGAACATAGAGATCCTTTAAGCCCCCTGTGGCGTTTTCAGTATCCCCCATAGCTTTGCTGGCAACCATGATTACCTTGCTAGTACGCGCCGTGGCGTTGCTGAGGATTGCTGTGACCCTGCTGATAACCGCCGTGGCCTTGGTCATACCCATACTGTTCAGGCTCATGGCCTTGCCCGTATCCATGCTGATTTTGCTCGTAGCCACGGCCGTAAACCTGCTGATGACGTCCGGCTTGCTGGTAGCCTCCAGACTGCTGGTAGCCGCTGTGGCCCCCCTCTCTGTGGCCACCTTGTCCCTGCGGATATCCCTCTGCGTGCTGCCCACGCCGGGATTCCGCCGCATGCTGATGCCCGCCAGACTGCTGATAGCCGCCGAAACCACCTTGTCCGTATCCAAAGGGGCTCTGCTGATACTCGCCCACGTGCTGCTCACGCCCGAACTGCCCAAGCTGCGGGTAGCCTCCTGGCTGCTGGTGTTCACCGTAGCCGGCCCCGCCGTACCCTGCATGGCCCTTTTGGTACTCACTTGTGTGCTGCTCGGGCCCGTACTGCTGCTGAGGATGCGACTGCGCGCTGTAAGGAGCAGACCCGCTCTGGGAGTAGGGAATTTGGGAAGAGCTAGCGCGGTCCTGCGGGTGGCTTTGCCCTGTGGCCTGGTCGGTGAGGGTGTGCAGGAGTTCCCCGGGACCTGAGGACTGAGCGTTGGAGCCACCGGAGCCGTTGCCGCTGCCCAAGCCTGAGGTGAACTGCCCGGCGAGTTTGCCAAGAAGTCCAGACATGGCCGTTGTTGGAAGGCTCAGTGTCTCTTAATGGATGAATTGATGGACTGATGGATAGGATGACGAAGTGTTTTGATCGATTAAATCACGGTCTGATGAATTCTCTTTTGCGCGCTGCCTTCCTGGCCTGGCAAAGCGCTGCGAAATAACTTGAGATGCAGATCAAAAGCGATTATGAGGAGAAAAGGAATGCATCCGCAGCGGGGGTCTTGGGGAGCACAACAATTTTACACCTCAAGAGAAAGAGGGGCCCCGCGAGGCAGTGCATGCCATATGACGTGACTACACGCCGCTAAAGCACCGATGAGCTCGCCTCTGTGCGCCATATAGAACTATCCGAATGCGCCAAAGTTTCGAATTCTGCCACGCAATCTGCGAAGCCACACAAGGCGTACGGCTTGGATCCAGAATCCTATATTACTACCTAGGATATTCATGCAGAGAGAATATGAAGCCTACGTTTCGTCACCATTGATCGCTCAAATGGGCGGCACTACTTGCTATAAAATGAAATGGTATATGGTGAGCGTGTGATCTGTGGCGGCAACGCGGAAAATGACCATCATCGCATATTTCGCGGGCGACGATTGCTTCCTCAGTTGTGAACCCTCCGTCTCAAACAGCCATTTTGGTATAGATAGCGATGGCGTGCGTTCCCTCCTCGCGCGATGGAAGACAGGGCGATATGTACATGAGCTCGTCTAGTCGCATCCTAGTGTCTGGCATCTGTAGCAAACGTCTCGCTTAGCAGAGTAGCAGCGGTCAAGACTACTGGAACCACGCTGATTAGCTCGCCCACTCCGTGCTCCAGCGGGATGCGCACGCGAACAAAAGCCCCACCGGCTAGTAGGATGGCGGAGAGGTTGTACATCGCGGCCCAGAAGAAATTGAACTTGATGCGGTGGAAAGCAGCCTTGGAGATGTCTAACAGCTGGAGCACTCCGTTCGGGTTGCCGAGGAGGGCAACGGCCGGCGCGGTCCTGCGACAGCGTCGTTGGTGCCATCACCGCAGAAGAAAAGAACGACTTTCCCGGATTCTTTGAGGCGACGAATGTAGTCACGCTTGCCTTCTGGGCTTTGTCTGCTGGCGGCTTGCGATGTGGGAATGCGCAATTCCAACGCGACCGCTTCGACAGCCTTCGTTCCATCAATACTAAGGAGATGTACGTTGATCCTACGAGCTTGCAGCTCATGGATGAGACCTTCTAAGCACTATTGCGCAAGGATGTCTTAAGGCCAAAGACCGCAAGTAGGCCGGCAGCATCCGCCACACAGTATAGGGTCAGGCGTTGTCGGCGGGCGAGCAGACTTCGATTTGGTCCCTTTTAAGCCAATAAGTGTTGCCACCTCGGATGGTATCATTCCATTCGCATTGCACGCCCGCTCCAAGAACCGACTCCATTGTAGACAGCTTCAGCGGGCTCACGCCTGTACGTCCATGATGAGATTCCAGTGACGGATGGGTGGAGTCGGAGCGAGAGTCTGTATTTGGTAGACCTTTCGACGAGGCGAACGACCTCACTGATGGTAGTGGCATCAAGATCGATGTCGCAGCTCGCAGTGCCAGCGATGAATGTAACGCAAACGATTCGGACGCCTGGATGTTGCAGCCTCTCGATAGGTCTTCGTGTCCTGTGTCAATTGACCCCCTAGAGAATGACGCTGCCGTTCTTGGAAGATGCAGCGCCAGCCTCGTCCGGAGCTCCTCGCCAAGAGCTGATCGCTAAGGGAAGGGCGAGTGGAAGGTTTACTGGGGTTAGTCGCAAAGCGCAGGGCTTCGCAAGGAGACTTCTGCTGCCAAAATTGCATTCGCAAACAAGCGAGCGGGAATAGGCAAATTCCCCTGCAATAACCCCCCTGGACACCTCCATAGCCGTAGCCAATCGCGGTGAAGGCGGGCGCAAGGACCGGCTAATATCGAACGCCCTCTTCGCGCTACTCAAGCACTGTTCCTCCTTCCTTCCATCTTTGGTACTCCTCAAGCTGACCGAACCACACCTTCCGGTACCTGACCGTCCAACCGTCGACTGTACTGCACCTTCAGCAAGCAGATCGAATTCTGACTCCAGCATTGCAGGCCTCACCAAAGCCCGCAAGCTGACGCTCATTAGCGGATTTTGCTTGAGCGTCTTTGTTACCGAAATTGCCTGTGCGGATTGTACAACATTGCCTGGTTTGGGCTCATGCTGACGCATGGCGCTGTCGCTTCTATACACGCTCCCTCGCACTTGTCGCCGGTGCCTTCCATTACGTACTTTATCCCCGCAATTCCCCTTCTTGCACAGCTGCCATGACTGATTCGCGCAGCTCAATGACTTAGTTGGCTTTGTCGTTGCGCTTTTTGTTTTCAAGGTAAGCCCTCGTGAACATGCCAGTCGAGCTGCCGAATGACGACCTGCAATGCCGCCGAGCGCGATGATGCGCCGCCTAGCCTGTCCTTCGGCTGGCAACGTGCCACCCTTCTGGGCGCATGTTTCAATGGCGTTTTCCTGTTGGCGCTCGGCATCAGCATCTTCCTGCAAGCCATCGAGCGATTTGTCAGCCTCCAGCGTAAGAACGCGCGTCGCCTGTCTCGGTGTCCACCCTCTTAAAATGCCCGCTAGCCGTCGAGGATCCACTTCTGATCATGATCATTGGCTGCGTCGGCTTCGGTTTGAACGTCATCAGCGCCACCATCCTCCATGGTGTGTCTTAGGAAAAAGCGCTCGCTATGAGCAACCCGCTGACTGATTCCAGAGCACGACCATGATGAGCAAGAAGCCGCCGGCGCCCCACAAAGCGCGCGCTTGGAGCTCCCTGTTCTGAGTGGCCCAGCAGCAAGTCGCCCTCTGCACGTTTGCGCATGAAAGAGAGGCTGACTCAGTGCTTAGGCCACGCAAAGCGAACGCGCGCATGACAAATCACCGTCATGAGGCAACTGATCTGTCCACGGCAGGAAAAGAGGGCGATCTGGGCATCATGGGCGTGCTAATCCACGTAGCGGGTGACGCCGCAAACAACGTGGGCGTCATTATCGCTGGAGCAGTCATCTGGAAAATCAGTTCCCCCGACCGCTATTGCGCCGATCGCGCAGTCAGCATGGCCATCGCTTTCATGATCTTCTTTTCGCCCATTTCTCGACGCCGACGGGTGCGTCAGTCCGAGTTGCTGCGATGGAGCAAGCATTAGATAGGTTGGCGTAGGATCGGGGGCGCGTTAGTGAGCGGAGCACTGTGAGGTCGCCAGTGGGGAGTGATCAGGTCCAATAGCTTCGACATGGGATGCGTGCGTTATCTCGTGTGTTAGGGGATTGAATGTAAGACCTAAGAGAAAACGAATACTTTGTGATTCCAGGCCACATTGCGGTAATACCGCGACGGCAGTATAAGGTCGGGCACAGCGCTCTGGCATCCCAAGAGGTGCAGTATCCAGACCACTGGCACGGCCACGTAAGCCAGCCGTGCATCTGTCTCTGACATTGTCCACAGCATTTTATTGAACATCAAAATTTACAACCTTCGTGGCGCATTTGTTCGCAGCTGGGAAGGAACCGCGGGGATCGATTTCGGTTGCTCACGTGCTACTCAACAACAAACCGCGGACGCGCAATTTGCGTATCCAGAAAGGCAGATTCGGCTGGGAGAGGATGTTTTAATAGACACGAGAAGCAGTCGTGAGAGGAAGGAAGAGTGAAGCTGAATTAAGCTCGTCGCGCAGGCCGGCGGACCATCAAGGTGCTGCCATCAAGGTTGTGTCTTGGCTCTCCGCTCGTTGACAGCGGATCGCACTCACGATCTATCACTGCCAGATCGTGACAGTTGCCACTTCCAGCATGGGTTGGCTTTGGTTTCGACTCACGACTTCCTGACGCCGATGTCCCTTTGTGCCTCTTAACAGCTATGCAGACAGCTGTGTTGCAATCGTACCCGTGTGTTGGGCGACACGGAGGCTGCCCTTATCCCCTCGAATAAGTAAGCATCGTATTACTTTCTACTCGGACGACGGACTTACATATTATGAGACCGGCCATTGAATTGAAACCAGCGAAATGTGAAGGTCTGTGTACTCGAGACTTGGGATTAACAGGTCATGCGAGGACAGGCGACTTGCCACTCCCACTGAACACCCTCAGCAGACGTGCTGACTTCCTCCAGACTCGCGCATGGCATTCGAGCGACGCTGACATCTGCATCATTTTGCGTGTTTACAGCTTACAGTCTTAGCAGCCGCGACTCTATCCGCTCGTGGACCCGTTCGGCTTGATGTTTGATTTTCATCTGAGCTTCGCCGCTCAGGTCGTGCCGTCTTTAGTCATCTTTGTCGCTACTGATGGCTTCCAGCCAGACGGGCGCTTACAGAAACTTTGCCGCCAGGGCTTGCCTATAGGTGCCCCGCCACCATGTGCACCTGATTGAAATGTACAGTCTCGTTCAAGATGGAAGCTCTGCCTGGAAGCTCTGCGCCAGCGTGCGGTCCCTTGCTGATCGTTTCCAACAACGATATAGGTCTTTACGCCTTCCGCCTCGAGTAGTCCGGCTTATTTGGCTTGCGCAGGACGACGATCTTGGCCGTACGCGACCGCTGTGGTACGTACTTCAGGTCGAGTGAAGACTGATACAGTTTCAGAACCACACTGCCCAACACTGGCCACAACTCTTTCCAGACACGAAACGTGATCTCGTCCAGACCAGGTGCCTTGTCGGACTTAGATTGCATGACCACAGCTTCGACTTCTTCAAGTGTCAGGAAGTTTGATCCTCAGTGGCACCTTTCTGCCTGTGTACTCGTGCGGTCTGCTGCCATTTCTTGTGACCAGCCTTGGCTTAACCGAAGTGCTGTCTCGATCCACTGGCTTTGGAGGCACGGGAAAGAAAGACTCGAGGAGAAGGCTGGCCTTCTCCCAGTCATCGGTCACTTCTATGTTTCCCGCCAGGGTGATCATCAAACAGACACAAACATTGATTCAGACGTTACATAAGCAAACAAACAGTTGTTCCATTGTGTTGCAAACTGTCTGCAAACATGGAAATCGGTTTGGCACGAGAATATTTGTACAAGAAATTCAGTCTTTGACCCCAACCCTAACCCTCTTAGAAGTCTCCGAGGCTGTGTCATTCTGAAACGTCTTTAGCGCCGACGCCATGCGCGTGACGCGCGACGCGTGAAGCGGAAATTTCCCAGGTCTGTTTGGTCCAGCGTCGTCATCAGCGTAGTCACTACCACCGACTCAACCAGCCAGAAACGCTGTAGATACTCTCACGATGTCAGCCACCTCAGAGCACTCGGCAGCTTCGTGTACCGCGTTGTCACAGCACACCCGGCGAGATGAAAATTGACCTAGTCACCAGCGGTGCGAGTCCGAATGGCTACGCACACGCTCCGCCTACCAAGAAGCCGCGGGGAAGCTGGATATGGCAACATGGGGAGCCATTGATACGCGACAGCGACTGAGCCTCGTCTGGATCTGCACGATATGCCACAGCGACTCTGTACACCACCCTTTCAAGGAATACATCCTCCCCGCTGTTTCTACCACATTAGCACAGCGTCACATGGAGCGACACGGGTTCGACCTTAACGGTCGGCCTGTCCATCGGGGCCAGAAACGCCGGGCTAACTCTATGCTCGAGTACGTTGACCTTCAGCATACAGCCGATAATTCGACTTTCAATGAAAAGGGCTGGATTGATGCTTTTGCGCGTTGGACCGTGGTAACGAACCAGTCCTTGCGTCAAGCAAGCTCGCAATCACACCTGCGGTTACTGACGTTCCAAAACCTTCGCGTGGAAAGCTGGTACCAAGCAGCGCCAACACAGTTCGAGAATGGATTATGCAAGCAGCGTCCGATGCCAATAGTACGGTCGAGAAGTCACTGAGGCGGGCAGCCAGCAGCATAACGATATCCTTCGACAACTGGACTGCTAATAACGGCCTTGACTTCCTAGGTGTGACTGCGCACTATCTAGATGCATCTCTGCATCCTCGTGCGTTACTTCTTGGTCTGCGAGATACCCGTGGATCGCACACCGGTGAAAGTGTTGCAGAGGAGGTTTTGCGTCTGATACACGACTACGATATCGGCGAGAAGGTGCATTATTTCATGTCAGATAATGCATCTGCTAATGGCCGAGCGATCAAGTTCTTGAGCGGGAGTCTGGACATTGATCCAGGATCTCATCGCTTGCGCTGCGGGGCCCACGTCATCAACCTCGTAGCTAAGGCTGTGCTCTACGGTATCGACGCTGAAGCGCTTGAGCCGGACGAGCATGAGGACTCCCTCTCAGACAGCCGCGATATATCAGCTTTCGAAGCACTCGTCCGGTCTGTCCCATACGAAGAAGCGCTTCAGACATGGCGTCGCAAGGGCCCCGTCGGGAAACTCCATAATCTCGTCACATACATCCAGAAAACACCCAAACGTCAACGTTTCTTCGAAATGAAGCAGAACGTAGATCCTGATTCTGACGATGGTCGGATCTATCGGGTCATTGTGAACGGTGGCATCAGTTGGAATAGCAGCTGCGACATGATCGAGCGCGCCTTGAAGCTCCGCGATGCCATCGAGCTTTACCAAACCCATTTCCGATCGCTCGGCGACTGCGATCGATTGCCCGCCTCGGATTGTCTCGACGCGGGTGACTGGTCGCAGCTGCAGCAATTGCTCCAAGTGCTGTTCCCCTTGAAGAGTGCCTCCTTACGCCTCTAGAAAGATAATGATACGAAGCACGCGCTGTGGGAGCAGCTTGCGACGTTTGACGGCTTACTCAGTGAGTTCGAGCAGCTATCGATACGAGCCTAAAAGCCACATCAAATCATGCGTCAACGTCGGTTGGAAGAAGCTCGATAAGTACTATAGTCTGTCAGATGAGACCTTCGCGTACAGAATGGTAATATTCCTTCATCCCCACCTGAAGATGGCTTGGTTGCAAGACATTTGGGATGCCGACCGGCGTGGATCGATGCTGCCAGAGATAAAATCGACAAAGCATACGCGCTTGCAAAGGCGAGATGGCCAAAAGATGCCCAGAAAGCTGTTTCACTGAATCCGGTAGAGCCGACAATAAAATCTGAGTCGAGGTTCGACGAGTATAATGCACTGCCACAAGAAGTCGACTCGATGGATGATCTGCAGCTCTGTAAGCGGTAAGAGCGGACACCGGGACTCTATTCGCCACCACCGCTCGACTGGTGGCGTCAAAACCGTACAAGGTTTCCTCTCTTACGCCATCTGGCGTTCGAATTCTTTGCGATACCAGCGAGCGCCTCAGCGAACGAAAGGACGTTCTCGATTGCTGGTAACTCAATGAGCAACGACAGGCCACGGACGCCGTATGAGCTTGCGGAAGCGCAACAATTATTGCGTAGCTGGTACGACGAGGGTGTAGCTTGAGGCGTTCTGATGCCTTCTCACCATGGAAGTACTATTCCTGCGTTAACCGCGCCCTGCCTACCTATGCCAAGCTCGGAATGATGTCTTGGCAAACAGTACAAACAGACAAACAAATCGAGGCCATTCCTCAATCAAGGAGACAAGACGCTCAGGCTTAGGTAATCAAACCAAACATGATCTGGAATCCTGTTTGTTTGTTTGGTGAACACCCTGTATACACCAGCTCTTACAGTCTGAGAAAGACAGGATCCAGGAGGTGCTCGTTTGGGCCTACCAGCCCTAGGTTGAATAGATGCAGCAGCAATGAGATCCTGTAGGGAGGGATCTTGAGAACAGCGAGATCTAGACCTCGTGATAAGGTGGTCAACAGCGTTCAAGCTGAGTTCCAACAACTCAGTAATCCGCTTTCGTGACAGCCCCATCTGATAAGAATATGCAATAACAAGGTAACACTTCCAAAGGGGTATCTGAGGGCCTCTTGCCATTACGATTTGGAGTGATTTGGATGAATATTGGTGGTGTTATGAATTTATCAAATATTGAACACGATCGTGTTGAGGAAGCCGGTCACCTCCGCGGCTGACGGGAGCTCCCGCTGACCCCCAAACTTGCGGATGAACGGTGGTCGCACAATAGCGCCGGGTCGGCGACGAGATCCACCTGTACGTGGTGCCGGCTACGAACCTGTCGCTGCGTAGCAGTCGACAGAGCCAAGAGATCTCAGGCAAGGAGGCGCACCGAGCTCGTCGCGAGCGACGACCTAAACGACGCGCGGCCACCGCCGGAAGACTTGTCGCGAGAAGGAGACAACGACAGAACACATACCGTGAAGCACACCGCCGTCAAGAGACCGCCGTCAAGAACACCATCAAGAACACCACCGTCAAGAACACCACCGTCAAAGAAGGACACGTACCATCGAGGATACCACCTTCAAGGAAGGAC
>JAKLND010000246.1:0-18051 GCA_022813125.1 Septoriella neoarundinis
GTGGTGTCGGCACGAGATTAGTGGTGTGTGGACCGACGCCGCGGAAGACAGTTGGTGAACACCGTGCTGTTGTGCTTCCATCTCGTTCGTCTGCGTGCGAGTCGCTTGCCTGCTGGCCTGGTGTATTCTGAAAGTCTGATAAAGCGCTCATGCTGTATTCTGTGGGACGCGACGTAGTTTAGCGCGTGGGCGGCGACGACACGGTCGCGTTTCCCCACAATCGCCCTCACTGATAGACCCCTACAGTGCTGCGCACGGTCGATACGTTGGAGCGGGGACCCCGGATTCGCTGTCGTCGCTTGGGGCGATGCGCTGGGATCGAAATAGAGGGTTGGGGTTGGGGCAAGCTCAGCGGCACACCGAACACCTTGAACATGGTGAATGAACACGTATATTTGTTCATTCGATCAATTATGTAATCAAGCGTGTGTTCATTTGTTCAACAGGGTCCGAACGATCCGAACGAACTGTTCAGTGTTCGTTCATTGCCCACCCTGGTGACGTTGGCCCTCGCGTTTGCGAGAGCTTTGTTGATATCAAACATGATGTCTCTCGGGTCACAAGTATGGGACTGGACGTTTCTGGCGAACAACAATCGCCTCTGGTCAAGGGATATTTCTTTGATTTCTTCTTACCGTTGGTGACTGTGGTCCAGTTCGATGTTCCATGTGTCGCGGTGCCGGTGATCTCAGCCCAGGAAGGCTGTGCTGCTCGCATTGGCTGTTAGTGTCCTCGACTGGCGGGATCCCGCGTTTTGTGTTCTTGGGCTGTATCAGGCTCTACGAAAGACGCTGCCTTGTTATTTCCGGTCGCTGGTGCGTTCTTGATTATTCGCACTAAGGTCTGAAGCATTGCATCTGCATGTCGATTTGCCTCTGCCTGCGTCTTTTCCATCATAGTATTAACGAGCTGCGTCAGTTCGATCTTCACTTCGCTCATGTAGTGTCTCACTTCATTGTGAATGGTTTGGGCATGATCAAGCGAGGCAGCAGCAGGCACCGGCGCGGCAGACGCCCGGAGCATGTTTGCCATGATGTCTTGACAATCTGACGAGCGGATTTTTATGGGTACCAAGATTTATCGCTTGATCTACTTTCCGCTTGTTTCATGATTGACTGGTTGGTTGACAAGAATAGCTCTCAACGAGCCAGTTGACGAATTTCAAATCTGTCAACCAACCACCGGTTGGTTGAGATGGTTGATAAGTTTATGGGTGGCATATAAGATTCTTGACTGGAGGTCTACTGCGGTGAAACTACTTGGTGCAGGTTGTGACACATGCCAGATCGAGATAGATGGGTTACAACGATGCTTGAAGGGGACGAAAAATACCTTGGTATTGGCGGGGCACGGAGGCACCGCATTCCGCGATGATCAAGGCATTCAGACGACCCGGACATCGCAGAAGAGGGTAAGAACATGCAACCGAGACTGCAAGGTCTCGATCACAGCCCGGATGCTACCCGTCGAGTCATATTTTCCACAGACCATAGCAGGAGGACGCCAAACTTCGAAGAGTAATCCAGATTCCCGAAGCGGGCTTCGTGTGACCCTGCCACGACGCGTGTCGAAAGAGATAAGCCGAAAAAGCAAGACACAAGCGAAAGTGGTCTCCGTGGCGAAGTGCATGCGTCTCCCAAGCGACAGAAGCGGGCAGACTCGCAGGAGTTGTGCCATTGGCGCAACTCGCGTAGGCACGCTTGACGTCAAGCTGAGCGTTGGGGCGAGCGAGACCGTAGGAGGAGCCGGGAAAATGTCGAACTGGCTCTTCATGGCACAGCGGCGAGCTCAGAAAGGCGGTCCAGTCGAAAGCGCATGGCAAGAGATGCTGAGATTGCGCTGGTGGCCTCGGTAGCCACCGTCTTCGAACGCCCACGTCCGTCAAAAAAACCCGGGTCACCGTGCGGCCTTGGATCCAAATCGAAGTAGAGTAGACCGCCACATTAGGCTGGTTTTCTAGGTGAGCGTGGAACGCGTACCGAGGACTACTAAATCATCGACGCTGACGTAGATCGGATGACGGCGGAACCTGAACCACTAGGACTGTGCCTACATAACCGGTCACAGGTCCTGCCTCAATACAACATTCTATATCCCAGGCTTGACAATCGCGCATTTTCCAAATCACCACCCAAGGACACAGAGTGGCCAGCATGAATTCTAGGCCTGAACGCAGGGTCGCACAGATCATAGTCGACAGTATCTACAATGCTGGAGTACGAGTCGTTTTCGGAATCCCTGGTGCAAAGGTTGATGCTATATTTGACACTTTATGCGATCATCCGGAAATCAGATTGATAATATGCCGACATGAGCAAAACGCTGCCTTTATGGCTGCTGCCGTTGGCCGTATCACTGGAATTCCTGGTGTTTGTATAGCGACATCTGGGCCAGGAGCAGGTAATCTGACTACAGGGCTGGTGACCGCGACGACGGAGGGTGATCCGATTGTGGCAATAATAGGCTCTGTTCCACGGCTCCTGAGCGCTAAGCGTACGCATCAGTCCATGAGGGCATTGGAGATCTTGAGTCCTACTAGCAAATCAGCTACCAACATCGAGGTGGAAGATCAAGCTGCGGAGGTAGTTCTTGCCGCATTCCGAACCGCTGCAACAAGTCCAAAGGGAAGCGCCCTTGTTTCCCTACCGATGGATATTTCGGCGCTCCAGTCAAAGATCAAAGCTTTTCCTTCAGATTCCTTCAAGGCTCCACTCTACGGACCAGCTCCATCAGAAAGTCTTACCCGTGTTTCAAAGATGATAATGGACGCAAGACTTCCCGTTCTCTTCTTGGGCCAGAGGGCATCCAGCCACACTGTAGTGGAAGCCGTCAGGAGATTTTTGGATGCACACCCCATTGCTGTTGTCGAGACGTTCCAAGCAGCCGGCGCGATCTCTGAGGACCTCGCCCCAAGAGTGTTTTATGGTCGTGTCGGCTTGTTCCGCAACCAGATTGGGGACAATCTGCTGCACAACTCAGACTTGATTGTAGCGCTGGGGTATGATCCGACGGAATATGATGCCAGCGCCTGGAATCCGATGGGGGACCTCAACATTATACATGTTGATTACACTTCTTGCGATTTCGACTCGCATTATCGGCCCAAGATCGAGCTCCTTGGCTCAATTCGTGAGAACGTCAAAGCATTGACCTTGGAGGTGAAGCACATCAAGCATCCCCAAGGCGATTCCCTCTGCCAGAAACTGCACGAAGAGGCTTTGCTTTGGCGACGAGAGAACCAATCCGTCAAGCGCGACTCTGGTCTCGTCCACCCTCTCCATTTTATCGCCGCTCTCCAAAGGCGCATCTCGAAAGATAGCACTGTTACCTGCGATGTCGGCACCGTTTACATCTACATGATGCGCCACTTCCTATGCTACAAACCTAGGCGCCTACTCTGCTCCAACGGTCAGCAAACGCTGGGCGTAGGTCTGCCATGGGCTATCGCCGCCTCACTTGTGCAAGAACCGCCTTGCTCGCAGAAAGTCGTCTCCCTGTCCGGCGATGGCGGGTTCATGTTCTCGGTCCAAGAGCTTTCGACAGCCGTGTTACAAGGTTGCGATATCACGCATTTCATCTGGAACGACGAGGCGTACAACATGGTCGAGTTCCAGGAGGAAATAAAGTACGGGCGAAGCAGCGGCATTCGCCTCGGTGGTGTTGACTTCGTGAAGCTAGCGGAGGCTTTCGGTGGCAAAGGGTTCCGGGTTGGTGACTCGAGCCAACTGGAGGAAGTGATGGAAGAGGCACTAGCTCACAAGGGCGTTTCACTCGTAGATATAAGAATCGATTATAGTCATGCTAAAGATTTGGCTGGGAGTTTGATCCAGGACAGTGTGGGATAGAGGCGGCATGGGTCAATTCTGAGCTAAATTTCCTCAGCGATGGTTGGAAACAGACTAATAGCTGAGAAAAAGATTTCCCATTTTGTCAAGTAAAGTAGTGGCTGCCCGATATACCTTGTGCTCCCACCTATTTCACCCCTGCAAGATCCGTAAGCAATGGAGCAGCGTTTGATTCCTTGGTCGCAGGCAATTCTGTATACGCATTCTTCGCTGGTGGACATGTGCTCGAGGTGAAGGCAAAGAACCGTTCCATCGTCGATGAAATGCAGATGCTGGCCCACCACTCTGAAGCCCTGCCAGTTCCCCGATGTTCGAAACCCGTCGACCGTGTCCATGAAATGAGTCTTTCTACGATTAGCTCTTGTACGATGTGGGTGATACGGCACTACGGGCGGATTGGCATCCGTGTGGATACGCATCCTTTGCAAGCAAGTGGAACCACAGCATTGCAAGAGTCGATGCGCCCAAGGCACTTGCAGGGCTGCAAAAGTGTAAAGTCAAGGTGGTAGCATTCGAAACAACGCAATCGTAACACTTTTAATATTAGTAACTTAGTAATCTTGATGGGATTTACAGAACCGCAGTTGTTCCAGTCACCAATCTTGAACCTCTCCCGGCTTCGGGCGCTGCATGCGGAAGATTTTGTCGCAATTGAGCAAGCATAGTGGATCGAAGGCCTGCTTCATCTGTGTTCGGCAGAAATTGCTGTCAGTTTTCCGTTCGACAACAGCGGTGATTGTGCAGCCGGACTTACCCTCCTCATTAAATCTACCGCATCTTGCCCGATTTCGTGTGGAAGGTAATCCCTCTTGACGAGCCCAACCCCATGTTCTCCAGTTGCTGTTCCCTCGAACTCGATTGCCCGCTTGACCATCCTATGCACTACCTCGCTCGCAATGGCGTGTTGCCGTCTGTTGTACAAGATCATCGCGTGAAAATTACCATCGCCTACATGTCCCACAATGCTGCCCAAAAGACCGCTTTGGGAAATGTCCGTCTTGGTATCGTTGATGATGTCAGGTAGGCGGCTCATTGGCACCGCTACGTCGGTAGTCCACACATGATCATCCTCGTTTTGCTTCTTGGCCAAGACAGACCACAGCGCCTGCTTGCGCGCTTCCCAGAGCTCGTCACCTTCTTCTGCATCTTCCGCAAAGTCGAACGATTTCGAGCTTGTTTCTCGGGCCAGGTTTTCTACAATACCAATGTGCTCCTCCACAGAAGAAGGAGTACCGGCAAACTTGAAGAAGAGAGTAGGTGCTTCATCCCAACTGCGCGAAGTTGACCCGGCGTCATTGATACACTTCATCTGCACGTCGTCCAAAATCTCAATAGCGGCAATAGGCACGCCGGCACGGACAACTTTAGAGACGCAAGTAGCGGCATCACGAATTGTGGGGAAGGTGCAGACAGCGACGGAGGTGTTTGCGGGCGCTGGGGTGACCTTGAGGGTCGCCTCGGTTACAAGGCCTAAGGTACCTTCGCTTCCGATAAGAGTGCGAGTGAGATCGTAACCGGCGCTGGACTTCCGGGGTCGTCGCCTAGTTTTAACAACGGTACCGTCGGCAAGCACAATGGTCAAACTAATCACCCACTCTTTCATAGTGCCATAGTGGTAAGCATTCGTGCCGCTGCACCCCGTCCCTACCATGCCACCAATCATCGCACCAGGGCCAGGGTCAGGTGGGAAGAAGAGACCATCTTCCGCGAGATAATCGTTTAGATCTTCCCAGCCTAAGGCAGGCTGAACAACGACATCGAGATCGTCTTTGTGCAAGGCGAGGACTTTGTCCATGCGGCTGAAGTCGATGCAGATACCACCGCAAGTGGCAGCGAAGTGACCCTCAAGTGATGTACCCCCAGAATAAGCGGTGACCGGTATACGCCGCCTATGGCAAATCTTCATCACCTCGCTGACCTGTTCCGTGCATCCAGGCTTGACAACAGCAAATGGTAAGTCTCCAGCGAGGGTCGGGTGACTGCTCCATTCGGTCCCCGAGTGTGATCTGAGGTCATATTCCTCTGTCGAGATATTGTCCTCACCGACGATGTTCTTAATGTCCACCCATGCTGCCTGCAGCGTCGCTTGGGAAACATCATGCTTTGGTGGATTTGTGTCTGACAATGCCGTGGTCGATGAGTAGTCTGGATCACCGGGAATTCGTTTACAAAAAAAGTAACTCCCGATAGAGCCCAAGGCCAGTGCTGCATGGTGCATCAGTCTCGACGTTGCTATCAATAAGCAAATACCCCAGTACGTACCGATCGGTACAGCCCATAGCGCATTAATCCTTCTTGATCCAGCTGTTCTTCGCACCGGTAATTGTTGCTGAGCCGTTCTATTCTTATACCACCCTTCCGATGCACCCTGGATCCACTGTCCTTCAACATTACAACTGTCTCTCTCGACACGACGATCAGTCGCGTAGCGTCTTCCGCTGAAATGCTGCGCACATCTTGTACGGGACACCGTGGCAAAGCATGTGATCGGCCGTTGGAGAAGGCGCGCTGTGACTGTTGCGCACGGCATCGTTGCCGTTGGGAAGAGAAGGCGTGAAAATTGCCCCCAACGACAAGAGAGTCTAGGGCTACATGTTCGTGGAACATGGCTATATATGTTAGTTTTCGATATATTCTTGCGATAAACTAGTGCTTGAGTAACCGCTCCGCGATGGAGGCGTGCACGTGCCGCGCCGATCTCCGCAGCTCTCCGTTTCTGCGGCTGCATTACCTTTCCAGTACTCTAGGGCTTAATGTCCACACGCGCTTCTGTCTTGGCATGAAGCTTCGCAACGGACAACCCCTCCTAAAACGCCCGTCGAAGCCCCGTGAGATCACACATTTACGACCAGTTGCGTATCAACACTGGCTCTGAGTCCACCTGGGCAACCCCTATTCAGCTATCATGGTGAGCTCAAATTCTCTCAAAGGTGAATGCCAGTGAAGTGTAATCAACCATGAATTGATAATTCACTAACTGGAGCTCGCTTAGCAAAATCGCAGAACAACTTCAAAACTACCGCAAGGTACACTCGTATTTGCACTACTTCATTCAGCCAAGTTTTCGCTCATTCAAGTACTCACTGCTCAGATCGTCACACTTATCACCGCGGGCTCTATCTACACGAAACTCCACCCACTTACCAACGCCACTTGAACAGCCTTCTCTTATTCGTTGACCTACCAAGCCCATGACGCAGTAGCTCAGGACGAGGTCATCCTCGCTAATGAGCTCTGAACGGAAGCATGCCAGCTGTGGGAACGTCATCCCACTAACCATAAGGGGAACAAAGGCAATGCGGTTCCCCAGCGGAATGATAACCGAGCCGTGCGTACATCCCGAGATGACGCACCTTTCGTGTAGCGTCGCCAGGATACCTCATGGCGACTTGGATCTATGCCGCTTGAACTGCCTAGCACGACCCGCATTACAGCCGTTGTTAGAAGCAAGTGAAACCTACGGTAGTACTGCTTTCTACAAGAATGACTGGCACAACCCGCCTATACACATTCGCCCATGAGCTTAGTCGTCTGCTAACCCTGATTCATCTTATTTATTTTGCCTCGTCTATTCGAACCTAGTCTCCATCACTTGTTCCCTACTCTGATAAGAATTGAGTGCCTAATGCACCTTTCATGCCGGATCCAGATTATCCGAGATCACCTGCAAGTCTTCTATCGTTACGCCAGTCATACCAAGAAAATGTCTGCAACACCATTATCACTATCAGACAAAGTCAGCCAATCGACCACGCGGTCACAGCAAGGAGACACTGGCGGGGAACGCAAGCGAACGGGCAGGGCTTGTGACAGGTGTCGCATGAGGAAGATCAAATGTGATGGCATTGGCCCTTGCTCGAAATGTAAATCCAACGACTCTATTTGTGTCTGGGGGTATGTCTACTTCGTGCCTGAAATGCTTCGTGCTGTACGAGACTGACGTGCTGTAGCAAGAAAAAACGAGTACGCGACAAGATTTATCCGAAAGGTTACGTTGAAGTTCTCGAGCAACAGCACGCCCAGGTTGTTACCGGCTTACAAGAGCTCTACCACCGGTTACTGAAGGCGTCTGCCTGGGAAGGATCACCGTTAGAAGAGACTGATGGCCGACCTCTCACCCACAGCATTCTTTCTGCGCTGAACCTTCTAGAAGTAGAACATGCCGACAGCGTCAACCTTGACTTAAGCGACCAAGATTGCGAATCAATGCAGTCGACCATGAATCCTAAGAGAGCTGTCCACACGCAAAGAAGAGGATCCCTCCGCTCGAACTCCGAACATAGTCACTGCGAGCGATTGCGTGTCGCATACAACCATGAGACATCTGTCCAGCCGACACCAGCCGCGTTGGAGAGTCGACTCGACAAGTCTATCGCCATCTCGCCGCCTCTGGCGCTAAGCGCAGTCCCACACCCTGAGCGATCGGTGCGACCTCAGGTGCAAGCTGCTCAGCCATACACCTCACCATTATTTTCTCCACTACCAGCGTTCACGACCGATCATGCGCACAGTCGTACTCCTGAATGGGCACAAGCGCTTCCCTACGAGATCGAATCCGATCAATCGTTCAGTCTCGACTATGCAACAGTACAGCATTTGGATTCTGATGTATCCCTGGGCTCGCCATGGAATCAGCTGCTCTCGCAGTACGACCTTTCAGACCAATCTTCCACCACACCCTGTTCAGCTCGATTTTACTATCAATGATGATGGTGTCTGGGACACTGGAGCATTAAATTGGTCTAACGACACCGACAATGTTTCTAGCAACTTCTTACTTTCGTGGAGCTTCACTGGCCTAATTAGCTGTTGCGGGGAAGATTTCTTCTATTTGTCTATGATCGTGTTGTATACAAGCTGTTCGGCGTATGACAAGCCCTGGCTGGTCCCTGGATGATTTTCGTGGTCCTATATTTACGCTTTTGCCTTGGTGCTGTCCTTACATTCCTGTTCGCCACCTGATTTGGTCAGGTTGCCATGCCTTTTGGGCTCACTGCCCTCCTAATAGCCTGTCTTTGATTCCACACACACTCTCTCTCTCTCCCTCTAGGCATCCTCTCTAGTCCTCGACAATCTCCAGGGTAGGTCAATGTTCCACCCGTCGATCCGCTGTACATTGTACGCCTCTCTTCTCTTGCGTACTGCTGTGTATTCGAATCGTATTCAAACAACTGCAACGTCTCGGTTTTGGCCGACTCGAACAGAACGTCTAAGTCTTGTCCATTCCTTCTTATTGAGGTTTCAATCTTCTTGGACGCGAGCGTGCTTAACGTCGACTCATGTTTTCTTCTCCTATAACGAAGATTGAATATGTAGTGGCTCACGCTATGTTGTCTGCTACCCCACCACCAGTATCGGGTGCTTTGTACTTTCTCTCATCCGAAAAGGTATATGCCTGTTACGACGTTTCCCGAATCCGGCTGTAAGTGTCGCGCCGCGACTGATTTCCTCCAGTTGCCTAGATGTCTCCGTGGTATAGAGGATCGATAGGTTTGCATCTGTCTTAGGAGCCTTGTGCGCAATGCAAGTATTCAACTGAAGTCACATCTGGCACTCGTCATTTGTTTTGTAGAAGGTGTCAACCTAGAAGCCTAGCCACTATGTCGCTCTATCTTTAATGGCAAATCCCTGTTCTCTGATGCGACCAGTCGCTTCTTTGCTTGCTTGATGCGCTTGGCGCCGCTTGCTGAAGACCAAGGATTCGCGTCTTGCTGATCTCAAATTTGACTTCGTTATCATCTCCCCATTTCACAGTACAGTGAGCGACGCTTCCGAGCTCATTCAACCCCTCGTCCAAGTCACCGCGTCTGAATGCCATGCCCATATCCTTTACCAAAGGTGACGGTTCAATGTCTGGATGCTTTTCTGATGGGTGTGGGAACATAGCGCTTACCGACAGGATGGACAGCACTGGAGACGCGGGCGAGCCTTGCGGCAGGCCGACTCGTGTGTCATGCGTCTTCGTAGTGCTGTCTATCGCCAACGTAGCCTTTGGTCAAATAGGCACGAGTCGACCGAGTGGACGATATGACCGGCAATGCCAACCTTGATCGTACGCTTTACGAGCTGCCGATTGTTCGTTCGATCGAAGGCGGCCTTGATATCTAGCAGCAGCGTGAGGACCACCTGCTTCCGTTCCCAAGGGTTCTCTACGGGAGGTCTCTGATTTTGCGATGGCGTCACATGTACTCCTACCGTGGCGGCAGCGAACTAGTCTTTGTGAAACACCTTATTGTCCTCGCAGCATCACGGGATACACGTGCCTTTTACATTCTCGACGGCCTTGCCCAGGCAGTTGAACAAGCGAACAACGCGACAAGGGACTCCTGGCGTAGCAAGTAACCTGCCACTATTGTCCTTCCTTATATAAGTCGTCCGAGGTCGATGCACTTGGTTCGCGCCTGCCGCCCTCCGCTCTCGCGTTATTGTAGCCGTAGACACCCTTGGGCAGACCCTGAACGATGCAGACGTAGGTGCCATGTTGGGCGTCGCGCGAGGTGCAGCGTTTGGCATCACGCCTGGTACGCCACCCAGCGCTCTTCGGGGTCTATCCGAGTTATCCATCTGCGCTGAAATGCAAGTGCGCGCATGCCGGAAGTTGCTCGTCCGCGGAAAGTTCCGAGTCAAGTGTAATAGCCACGACCTTCACATTCCTTTCCGGTGCAAATGATGTTTCCGTCAACGCTTTTTAATTCAACAAAAGCCTTACTTCCACATGCAGTAATACCACAACGACTAGGTTGTAGTTGTTTGAAGTTTGCAACTATGATTGCAAGGCCTGATGTGCGCTTCTGGGTTGCGCTGTTGCGACGTCGACGTGCTAACTTGGAAGAACGCTAATTACACATGAAGCTAGTCCACTAAAAGTAATGCAGCCGCTCGCAAGATAGCTCAACGTATCTCCTTATGGATGGCACTATGAGATCCTGTTAGCTAGCCCTGGTGGTCACAATGAGAACACGAATTGTTTGCCCACAGACTGCCATGAGACGATCCAAGCAGAGCACGCAAGGGGTTCAAGGAATATTGCCAGCCCGCCATTATGAAGCAAATATGAAAAGCCTAGGTTCACGCGAAGCATCATATTCCGTACGCAGCAGCGAGTGAGCCGCGATTTGCCGTGCCAAAATTCCATCCAGAAAGCGTAAGCCATCCGGAACGTACCGTGCATGGGGGACGGGATTGTGCAGACTTCCAGTCAAGTGGTGGACCAGTCTGGAGCTTTGATAGTATTGAACTCAAGTGATCTAAGGCGTACGATCATTGAAGATCTGTGAATATGGATATGGATATGGATAGATATGAATTTGAATTGGATTGGATATGTGTAGTCGAGGCATCCTGAATATTCTCATGTCGTCCCCGATCTTCCAGCATTGCTCAAATTCTAATTGGAGATATCACTCATAAAAGGTGACGGTCGTTCAAAATGCAGTCCGACGTCACAGCACGAGAGACAAGGTCAAGTCGTTGCGTACACAGACTCCCTAGACGCTGCGATTGGCTGACGTGCACGGAAGCTGCGGACCGATCTTCGCCACTTCGGATATGAAAGGAAGAGGCCTCTGGATAGCCCGGTGCGTCATTGGGGAAGCTCGTCCGCTGATCACCGTTGTTCTGGTCACCTCCTCTTCTATGCGATCAAGGCCTACGTCAATCCTCACACCGACGATCGGCGTCCAGCCGAGAGTATGACATAAATAGCCGTCCTCATTCAGCCTGCTTCCCTACTCCCTACCATCGTACTGATTTCATTCTACCATTGTCCCAGCTACACTAATCAAGATGTCGGCTCTTCATGCTTCAAACTCCATCTTCCGACCGCACGCTGCTGCTGCGCCTGTTCAATACGAACAACAAATTTATCAACGAGGTTTGGAATATGAGAGACCGCCTTTCACATTCAAGCCCAAGGATTGGGAGGCCCAGGCTTCTTCACGTATGTCTGCCGAGAGCGAAGGCTATGTCGTCGGCAACGCTGGTACAGGTGAGACTGCGCGGAAGAATCGCGAGGCGTTCGCCAGATGGTCTATCATCCCGCAGCGCCTGGTTCGGACCGCTGGACTACCGGACCTTTCCACTCAGATTCTTGGTCATCACTTGCAATTCCCTATGGCGCTCGCTCCGGTCGGGGTGCAGCGTAAGTATTGCACCGGGTGTTTCGGATTTGTAGTCGTCGATACTGACCCATACTCGCAAGGCATCTTCAATCCAGACGGTGAAAAAGCTACGGCACGCGCCGCTGCCGAGCAAAACGTCCCCTACATCATGAGCACGGCGAGCAGCACTAGCATTGAGGATGTTGCCGAGGCCAACGGCGACGGTATCAGGTGGTTCCAGCTATATTGGCCGCAGAACGATGACAACGAGATCACAGCATCATTGCTGCGTCGTGCAAAGCGTGCTGGGTTTACAGCACTGGTTGTAACACTGGACACCTACATACTGGGATGGCGTCCAAGTGACATGGACAACGGGTATGCAGTAATGAAGTTACGATTGCGCCAGCTGACACTCTCAGGTACAATCCGTTCCTGCGTTCAGACCAAATCGGTGTGGCGATTGGCTTTTCCGATCCTGTATTCCGCTCCCAATTTAAAGCTCGTCATGGCAAAGACATTGAAGATGATATGCACACAGCGGCTGCCGAATGGACTCGTACAGTTTTTCCTGCGATATCCCACGATTGGGACGACATTGCGTTTTTGCAGGAAAACTGGGATGGTCCAATCGTTCTGAAAGGCATTCAAACCGTGGAAGATGCGAAGAAGTGTGTTGAGCTGGGAATTCAAGGTATTGTTGTGAGCAATCATGGTGGAAGACAAGTGGATGGGGGTGTAAGTTCCCTTGCGGTGTTGCCTCGAATTGTCGAAGCTGTGGGTGATCACATCGATATCATTTTCGATTCGGGAATCAGATGTGGTGCTGATCTTGCCAAAGCTTTGGCGTTAGGCGCCAAGATGTGTCTTATAGGGAGACCGTACATCTACGGACTTGTTCTTGGCGGAGAACGAGGTGTGGGACATGTGATCAGGTCATTGCTAGGTGATCTGCAACTGACACTTCACTTGGCGGGTATCAAATCTTGCGATGGTCAAGACTTGAACCGTGATAAATTGGTTAAGGAGTGTGATATTTAACTGCAATTTACGTACGTAATGTACTTGATGGTGTACGGACACAATAATCGTCGAGAAGGTGAATTACTGCGTCATATGCTATGTAGATTGAATACAATGTGATTGGAAAAGAGAAGGCATTATTGATGAGCTGTGAAAGTGCACGACGGACGCCAATCGATAGTCCTAGAGATCTTGGAAAGCATCGCAGACCCGCTCATCAAGGGACTCCGGTCCGGCCGGTCGCGACGACCGTGATGTCATACGGCAAAATCATACGGCAAACCAACGGCAACCAAGCGCAAAGCAAGCGCGATCTTCCGCGTTGGCGCATGGTTGCCTGCTCTTCCCGCCTCTGAGGTGCAACATGGTTGGAAGTCCCTTGGGAACAAGCTATAATTTCAGCCACACTGCGCTTTTGCCCGAGCATGGTAATGCCCAGCTCTTGTTGTAATGCAGCTGAGTACTGGCGGAACGGTGACTGGAAGTCAGTGGTGTTATTGGATTAATCTTTTACTGGACTGGATGATATCCGGATGGATTTGGATGGATTTTGAATGGATTGGATCAGTGACCCAACATCCAGTTGGGGATCCAATAGCCCGAAAGGGTAAGCATGTACATAGCTCTGGTACATTGCGACTGTGGCGCTTGCACGCGCTGCAGCGCGTCATTTCGCGTTTCTAAAGTCTTTGATGGCCGGCTCGACGCGCGACAACTTCATCAGGGTGCCGTGTGCTCGCTGATGGCATCTGTGGACCACCCATTCTTCGGCGGTGCTCGCCAAAGCCCTCAGACAAGGTGACACTATGTCCTACCAACCACGCTTTTCCCGAAAGCACGTGCCTCGACGAGCTCAAGATCAGTGGCCGCCAATACACGCGTAAATCGGCTCTCGCGAGAGGACAACGGTCCAGAGAGCGACGGTCGCCAATCTGGCGATTCGGCGAAGACATCGTTCGCGTAGATGATGGTCTTGACGTGTACTACTGCTGGATATGCGAGTGTGAGAAGAAGCGGCAGGACCTGCCGGTCTTGGAAGGCAACTCATCAGCACTGAATCACATGATGAGCCTTGGGTATGACCGCGATGGCAATAAAATCGACAAAGACACGAGGATCATACCAGAGGCTGCCGCTTTATACACGCTGGTCACTACCACGCGATACGAGAACTTCAAGACGCTACTGGTGCGGTGGATCGTATATTGCCCAGTCGCGTTTGCGATGCTCGAGAATGAATACTTCCGAGAATTACTTGCCTGCCTCAACCAGTCCATCGCCAATCTCTTGCCATGCCTACGTGGGACCTTGCGCGGCTGGATCATGGACGAATACGTGGCTCAGAAGGCGGTACTGAAGGATGAGTTGGCACAAGCGATTAGCGACATTCATCTATCTTTCGATCTCTGGACGTCGCCAAATTGCATAGCCATCTTGAGCATATACGGCCACTGGATCAGTCCATTGGGCCCGTGGACGAACAAACTTCTTGCTTTCCGTCAAGTTCTTGGCAAACACGCTGGCGAGAACCAAGCGCAGATTGTGCTCAAGGTACTGGAAGATCTGCAGATCCAAGACCGGATTGGATGCCTAGTAGGCGATAATGCAGCTTTGAATGATACTGCTGTGTCCGCGATCTTGACAACCATAACATCCTGAGTATACCAAAGAACAGCGATTGGCCTTCAGGGCTCGGTGCCTTGACCACATCGTCGACCTTTGTGCTCACGCTTTGATTTTTGGAAAAGGGAAAGGTAGAAGACGTGAAGAATTGGCGAGAGCAGAGTGTAAGGGAGACGAAGACTGCTGGGCGTCAGGCTGGTGGCGGATCGGAGCAGTCGGGAGGCTGCACAACATCATCAGATATATACGGTGATCGCCTCAGAGGCGGGAAGAGTTTGCGCGTTGCATACAAGGAGGCAACCTGACCAACTTTGACCAGCTTGAGCTCATTCAGGATAACGACACGCGTTGGAACTCATTCCATCTCGCCATCTCTCGCGCCCTCGAGGTGAAGGAGCGTCTGGAGATGTTCTGCAAGAAGCATAAGCCGCACCTGAAGTCCGGGACTCTCAAAGATGATCTACTTACGCATACACATTGGTATCATCTCAGCAGGCTTCACGATTGCCTCAACCTCTTCCATGTCGCTACCCTTGAGATTGAAGGGAATGGTGCCTTCTTTTACGATTGGTTCCCGCAGCTATCATGGCTGCTAGACGAGCTTGACAACTGGCGCGTTGACTTCGCCGACGAAGCTTCGAGAGACTCCACATTAGCAGCGCTCTCAGACGCTGTACCTCACGCCTGGTCGAAGTGCGAAAAGTACTATAAGCTTGCAGACCAAACTCCTTTCTCCTATGCTGCAGTAATCTTGAACCCGACGATGAAAACGCAGTGGCTCATTGATAGGTGGGCGTGTGGCACTGCGGAACAGCGTACCTGGATCCCTCAAGTTGAAGAGCAAGTAAGGCAATACTGGTCCCAATTCTACGAATACAGAGACAGAAAGACGACACTACCCTCATCAAGCTCAACGCGAGTGAGCCCAGCAGCGACTCCTTCCGCGGGCTTCGATGATCTTAGGGAGCGCTTAAGAGTGTACAAGAGGGTGAAGCTCGACCGCGAGGCCCTGATCAACGACGTTGACGACTTCGAAGAGTACCTACGCACTGACTTGGTGCCTCATAGCGCCACTTTTGACCCTGTGGAGTACTGGCTCCATCGTCGTTTAGCAACGCCACGGCTCGCGAAATTGTCACTCGACTGTTTGGCCCTTCCTCCAATGAGCGATGCTTGCGAGCGCTCCTTCAGCTCGGGAGAGATCTTGTCCATTACAAGCGTAGCCGTCTTCTTAGCGACGTTATCGAGGCATGCACTTGTCTCCGTAACTGGTATGGCAAGCCGACTCCGAAAAGATTCAAGGTCAGGAAAGCGGACAAAGAGGGCAACACAGTGACAGAAGAGCAAACGCTTGAGACGTTTGATGGTGAAGAGCAAGTCCAGAATGCCTACAGTGGTCGATAGTCTACGTGGATAGTCAGCAATTCATCACTTGCAGCCAATTTCCTAATTCATTATTGGCTATCCACTGGATCTTATTGGATTGGTGCTCTGGACCCTGTTGGATGGATTGGATTGACCCCAATATCCAATCCATCCAGTCCATTAACATCACTGCGACGCAGCAAGGAGCCATCGCAAGCCCGCAGTTGCACTGTCGCTGTTCGGTCTAATCGAGCCAGTGAACTTAATGGTTTGGTTATTTTGGTTAAACCGGTTGAACCGGTTGGTTATGGTTGGTTTGGTTTCTTCTATGATCCCCAAGTGGTTGGTTTGGTTTTAACCTGCTGGTTACCAACGGTAACCAATACCACATCGGGCAACTCTCGCGCTTCTATCATTAGGCTTTGTTCCCTCAAGATGTACCTTGTATACGTACTCCAATACGTACCTCAGCTCAGCTGTAAATTACCACAACGCGCTTCATGACGCGACAACAATTCGCTTTCCGCGAGAAGGGAGTCTGACCACTGCGACAAAACGACAATGTCCTCGCTCAACCCGTTTGGCACTATGACCGACTTCTACATTCTCAATCCTGAGCATGAGGATTCCGACGAGGCGAGACGTCTCGACCAGTTCAGGATCTCCGGCACGGACTACATCCGGGCAAATTCTTTGGCCAACGGCAAGGAGTCGCGGACCAAGAGGTCGCGTGTCTGGCGTTATGGGGAGAAGCTTATTGAGCTCAAGGAAGAGAGAGAGGTATACTGCTGCTATCAGTGTGAAAGACAGAAAACGAAACAACCACTTCCGAAGCTCAGCGGCAACACTGTCGCACATCAGCACCTCCTCCATCATAACATCGATGGCGATGGACAACCGAAGCAAAGCCCTCCAACAGGTCAGAGCGATATCGACGAGAATGCCTTCACGCTCGTGACGGCGGCGAGGAAGTCGGAGTTCCAGCGATTGCTCGTGAGATGGCTGGTGTACTGCCATATCTGCCTTTCTATGGTGGAGAACGAATACTTCCGAGAACTGATATCGTATCTCAACAAAGGATTGGTAAGCTTGATACCTCTTGCCAAAGCGACAATCCGAAGGTGGATATAAGCGCGTACGAGGAGGATGTTACGATATTAAACTGAGCTACAGTCTAAGCCGCACCTGAGCCAAGCTCACTGGTTAACAAGCCGAACCTCAGTTCAGGTGTAACAAAAACCGCTGGCATCACGTGACATACATGAGCCATCTGAGGACTTAACCTCAGTCTTAGACTGAGTCTGAGTCCTCGACCTCAGTCGTAACTAAGGAATACTAATCACTATAACTACAATACTAATCTCTTTAGTATATAGAAACCTAAGATATCTGTCACGGGCGGAGGTCGCGACGTAGGTGTAGATGCAAACAGGATCATATATAGTTTACTGCGGCCAACCTACAGACAGGTTCTATGACAAGAACGTAGCTCGAAGAGCTACAAATGAGAGAGAGAGAGAGAGAAGCTTTATACCGCCCGGCGCTAGCACCTAAAGGGCTCCGTCTGTACTACTTAGCCGCTAATTATACATCCATCTGATGAATCGATACCTAAAACCTCTCCATTACATCCTTCCCAATCGGTCGTCCTGTCTAATGATTCACAACGCTACGAAGTCTCGTGGTTCAGGGTGGGCAGTGAACAAACGAACACCGAACAGGCGTATTGCTCGTTTGTTTGGCTTGTCCAATGGGTCTTGTTCATTTGTTCAGGGTCTACTTCTGTGTTCATCGTTCGTTCGGTGCACGGTCTTCAAAGGTGCTTGGCATTGTCAATGACTGCATCTATCAAAGAACTCCTTCAGAGTACCAGCTACGTAGACCCTGGTAAGCCTCCGCCAACTCCTCCATCGTGTTCGGTCGCTCATCGTTGACGACATCTCCAGCCATTGAAAAGATTCGCTCATCGGCGCAAGAGCTTGAGGGCGCCGCGAGGACCTCGAATGCGAGATGCCTCAATAGGGGAAATCTGTGGTGGTGTTCACGCGACCAGGTAAGCGGGCGAGTGCCTTGCGGGGCACGCTCCTCTCGTAGGT
>JAKLND010000247.1:0-17913 GCA_022813125.1 Septoriella neoarundinis
ATACTAAGGAGATTTATACTATCGTTATAGTAATTAGTATAATTAGTATACTTAGTATTACTAAGTAACTAATTATTAAGTACTTAGTTACGTAACTTAAGTATACTTAGCGTTATTATCGAGGATATCGTATTAAGCCTTCTTAGTCGTATCCTAAAGTTTAGTAGCCTTAGGCTATACGACCCTATATTCGTAATAGTTAGTTATAAAAGCTATAGAGATCTCTTAAAAGAATCGATTAAATACTTAATATAAGATTTTCTTAAAAGAGAAATCTTATACTATATAGGATACTATTAAGTAATTACTACTCTTAATATAAGATTAATTACTATTTTATAAATAAGTTCCCTAGAATTTATATATAAATTATATATAGCTATTAAGCGCCCTTTAAGTATAGTATTATGAGTTATATAATTTTAATTATATACTCTAAGTCCTAACTTTACCTTTTTATACTTATCTTATAATAATTACCTTCTCTCTTAAGTAGATATCTTAGCTATATAATAGGTACTTTTTTAGTACCTTTTTATTACTTTAAATATACTTTATATTTTTATATATTTCTGTTTAGTTACTAAGTAATATTATATAGTTATTTAGAGCCTTTTATTAGCGCTCTTTCTTTTAATAAATAAATATTATTATTAGGGATAATAATAGTAGGTATAATAGTTTATAAGTTCTTTTTATTAGTATTTCTCTTTCTCTTCCTATATATATATATATATACTAATCGCCTCTCCTTTATACCGCTTTTAGCTTACTAGTGTTATATTTATTTACTATAATATCTATATAAGCTTCTTTTTTTAATTAAGCTAGTAGCGCTTATATTACTATACCTATTTATAATAGGTATATTTTATACCTTAATAATAACCTTATTAGTAAGCTTATATAATATACTTTTTATATATAGCGCTAGCGTGTCTTTTACTCTAATCTAGCTAACCCTTTATATATAGGCTATTATAAACGCTAATAAGGCTATTATTGAGGACTTATAGTCTTTTAACTATAATTATAATATAGCCGCTAGTAACTACCCTATACTATATAAGATACGCGTTACTACTATATTAGTAAATAGTAATAATACCTTTCTTTTAAAGGTATATAGCTTATATTATAGTATCTTAGTATTTATTAAGGTTAGTAAAGCTATAAATTCCCTTTTTACTCTCTTTTAACTTTTTGAATACTTTATATACTAACCTATTTTATAGCTTATCTAAGATCGCTTAATCCTAGATAAGGCTATTAAGGCTACTAATACTATTAATAAGGCCTTTAGGCTAGATACTCTAATAGGGCCTTTTAATATAAGTCTTTATTACTACTATTATACTACTATTACGCTTATATTTTACTAAAGAGTAAGGATAAAGAGGATAAAGATAGCTAGGAACGCTTATAATAAGACTATTAAATATAGACTAGCTATATATAATATCTAGAACGTCTACTCTAAGTATTAGTATTCTTAGACTTAAGAATCTCTTTTAGACTATATACGTAGCTTACGTAGCTCTAGGATAGGCGGTATCTTTCTAGTAGAATTACGTAATCTAAAGTTCTAGAAAATATCGGGGTACTTATTAGGACGAAGAGATCGCTATACCTATTACTCGATTCCTGACTTAAGGCCGCGAAAATAATATAAGATGATTTCGGACGGGATACCCAGTTTTTACTAACCTATGGTCGTATATAGAAAACATTGCATTCGTGAGAGACATATAGCTAGACAAAAAACAGACCAGCTTACAACCGACCTACATTAGAGACACAAGTTGACCATCGCTAGCCCGACTGCGGTAGATAGCTCTCTTGATGATGGACATCAACTCCTCTCGTTGATTACCAGTGACCCGGATCTTCGAGGTTCTTTCACTTCCCTCGTACCATGGACAGCAACCGGATCCTGACAGTCGTGAAACGTGCCGCCGTGTGCGTCCGGCCCATCAACGTTTGCGGCGGCCGTTGGAGGGGGACCCGGCTGGGCGGCAGAAGGGGTGACGCGGGGCCGTCGACGGCGGCAGAGCGGCAGACGCGCGTTGTTGTGGTCTGGAAAGTCTGGAACCTCTCAACCTCAAACACGCGACCCACTCCTCGACACCTTCCGCACCACTCGACGCCCGCCCAGCTCGCCAAGGCAGAGGTTCAGTCTGCGGTGCTAAGGCACCTTAGCCCAGGTACCCGCCCGTTGGCGCTCACGCGAGCACCGCCGTTGCGCATCACGCCAGCCTTGCGCAGAGTGCGACAACATGAAACATGAGCGAACGCTGGTTCACGGGGCTGACGGTGCATGTTGAAGATACCATCTTTTTTTCCAGCTTTTTCTCCTGCTCCGTCTACCTGACTTCCCTCGCACAGCGCACGCGACAGTACCAAAGGGTCCCAAAACTCTCTCCCGTCTCCATCATTTCCCATGCCGATTTTGCCCCGGTCCAGAACTTCCACGTGAGGAGCGGCCCCGAAAATTCACAGGTGCTAACGTGCCTGCGTACCGCTGATGGCGTGGCTCGGCCGCCGAATCCGACTACGCCTCGTCTCAACGTCAGCTGTAAATTCTCCGACAGGCGTGCTGACAGCGGCAGGCCCCACGAGGGCAGCTTCACTTTCCATCCTCGATTGGTCCATCGCGATTATGCTCGACTAGTAGACACACATCCGCTCAGGTACCCGATGTGTGCTCTTTGCAAAAAGCAACGCGTGGCTCACACGCCGTTTCCCGTCTCCGGGAGTGCGCGCCTCCCGTGTTATAAGAGCTGTCGTCTCCCTGCCTCGCTGACAGGATGCTTTCTGCTTTGATCCAGGAACCAAGGTATACTCGTTTTCTCGTTTCAGTCACTCTTTTTTGAGCATCGTCACTCTTTAGACACCTCTGTACTGCAAAAGGCAACCGCCACACGATCTTTCACCACCACTTTACAGTACCGCCACATTCACTACCACCAAAATGTACACCGCAGGCTGGCTCCTCAGCTCTCTGTTCGCCTTGACGGCAACAGCCTCTCCCATCAACAGGTTCGTTGAGCGCAGCTCCGGCTCCGACACCTTCAACATCGAGATCTGCAACCAGTGCTCCTCCGAAAAGCACTTCGGCATGTACCAGATCACCGGCGACTTCCAGATGCTCGAGAAGATGAGCCCCGTCAGCATCCCCGGCAACGGTACCCAGACCGTCTCCGCCGACTTCAAGGCCATTGGCATGCGCATCTCCGGCCACGCCGAGTGGGGCACCGCCGGCCAGTGGAAGAACCAGGCTCTCTTCGAGTTCGGCTACTCCCAGTACGCCGGCCAGGATGGCACCGCCTACAACCTTTCCCTCATGGACGGCTCCGAGGAGGACGTCGGCCTCGCTGTCTACCCCACTGTCGACGGCGAGCCCAACGACGAGTGCCCCAGCAAGGTCTGCTCGCCCGGCGACTGCGCCCTCTCCCAGGGCTGGACCAACCCTGACCAGACCGCCGACGGCTCGCCCGCTGATACCGTCTGCTACAAGGGCAAGGCTGACTTCAAGGTCGTCTTCTGCCCTTGAACTGGCCGGCAATCTTCTTCCACTTCACTTCTCTTCAGATCTATTTTGATCCTGCCTTTTCGAGACATTTTTTTTCATTCCAGAGAAGCAATCTATCCTGGAGATGTGACGGCTGGTCGCTGCTTCGCTGGTCTTGCTTACGATGGGGTCATGGTTTATGATAACAACAGAGCCACCAGCCTCTGCGTTTATAGTCAGCTTTCTGCTTGGCTTGGATTTATGTACCTCACGAGAACACAAAAATTATTGTTGAACGAGTTTCCTGCAATTACCAATTAGATCGTGAAGCCTTGGTTCATTCATCGGGATTTAAGCCATCGCTGTCTGAGCATCGCAGACTTTACAGAACGTTCGGAGGCGAAACCGATCGAACGCCGTTGGAGCCCTGAAGAGCTTCGGAGTTTAGCAGACCCAATGGACAGTCACTGATGAAACACCATATTGCCTTGCATCCCGTTCATTGTTATTGTACCCGAGAAAAGGACAGCAAGCGCTTGAGCACAACGGACATTCATTCGATGGTACAGTATCCTCTCATGGTTGGAGCGCACTGCGCAATTGTTGCACGGACTGCGACCTATGGTTCAAGCTCGGCACGCTCGGATTTGCGAAAGGCTCGCAACTCCTGGCTTGCAGATTTGCTGATGCGCGGTCCTTTTCGCAAGTCCGCTACGGTAGACATCCTAACATGCCACGTTCTATCTCGAGCAATGCGCGCTACAATCGAACCGTGGCAAGCTCTACGCGTCCCGGCAGTACTTCACAGTCTCGCTGACGGCGCCAGATCGTAATCATCTGGCCCGGTCAGGTAGGTCGTGATTGCGTCGAGGGATGGCGCGAAGAAATACTCCCCACCCTTGTGTACGACCCAGCTCTCCAATTCCATGCGGTGCTCTGTCGGGTCTTTGCCGTCTGGCAACCCAATGGAGCGTGGCGGGTGATGGTCGAGTCTTTGCCCGACGATGGCGTCGATGCCCGGACCTGCGGCGCCGACAAATTTGTGCTTGCGGTCGGGGAAATGGTGGTTGCTGGCCCAGCCTGAGCATTCCTGCGGTCAGTTCTGCACGGGTATGGGATGCGCCAATATTTGGATGGGGTTGCTCTTACGGGTCGTCAAGAAGTTAAAGCCATTGCGGAGGTCGCTCTGGTAGCAAGTGAACAGCAGCCCGCGGTCCTTCTCCGACTTCTTCTCTAGTCTCTCCTTCTCCGACACTTCTGGGCCGTACGGGATGCCGCGCCGGATGATCACTGCGTGGTCGTGGCTGAGGTCCGCCCTAGGCCTCATCTTCCGCGTGTGCGCGGCGAATGGGCATCGATCGTGCTTGTCGCGAGGCTCGTAGTCGAAGTTGTTCGACTTGTACAAGGCCGGGTCGTCGTCTTTGTGCGGGCTCTCGTCGACCGGCGTGCCGTTCTTCCAACGCCCCATCAGGTATGCTGCCAGCTTCTCCGCGGGCTTAGGGTGTCCCTCTGTGAAAGGGGCGTTGTTGGCGTTGGTCTCGAGCCATCTGGACTGCTGGTGAGATCGCATGGTCAGGGAGAAGCCGGATCTGGATCGCACTCACGAGTCAAACTCTGGAACCATTTGCTGGAGGTCTCGCACGACTAGGAAGCTGCCGTCGTGTGCCCACTTAGGTTGGTTCATGGGGTCGCCTTGGTGGCCGCACAGGATCAAACTGTCGGTGGCAAAAGTCAATGGTCTGCAAGAAAAGCAAGAAGTGTGCCGCCCTTCAACTCACCCAGGCTCACTGTGCCTCGGTTCTTTCTCTCTGAGTTGCTTGCTATGAGGCCCTTGGTCATCCAGACCTTTGATTTGAGGTTGGCTGATTCCGTCTTCAAACCCAAAGCTGTCGGAGAGACAGCAGTCAGTGTGTGCATCCTTTTGATCAAAGATCGCTCAGCTTACTGTTCTTTGCCCTTGAAGGGCTCCGGACGCACCCTGCCATGCCGTTTCAAGGGCCAGGAGACGACACCATCTTCGACGAAGGCGTTTGTCACGCGCTCAATCTGCTCTGCAATGTCTGACTCGACGCTGGATGTGACTGTTAGAACGCCGTCGATCAGTCGCGTCTTTCCCTCCGGGCCTACGGGATGGTACTCTTTCCGGATGTCTTCCGGATTGTCCCAGCCCTCGTTCACTAGGTCGTCGAACATTCCTTTCTCGAACAATCCACCACGTAGCTGCTGCTGTCGGAAGAGTTTCGATAGTTTTCGGTCCCTTTTGTACGCTTCTTGGTCGGAGAACTGCACGAACTTCCCCAGCTGGGTATTGCGACATCGCGTCAGTGCTAATCAAATCAAGCGCTAATGTCGTGAGCTAACCTTGTGCAGACCAGTGGATGAGAAGGCGATGTTCACACCCGGGAGAGGTAACAGTGGTGCTTTGCTCCCGTTGGCCTCATTCTTCTGTTTCTCCGCCGCTATCTTGTCTTTCATCTCACATGCTTGTGCAGCCGATGTGATATTGCCTTCTGCGGCGAACTTTTTGAGACGATCTTTGAACTCTTGCGGCTTGAGGATGTTGAAGAACAGGAATGACTGGAATCGTTTGGGAAGTCCGGGCCTGGTTGTTTGTTAGCGCAGTACCAGTGTTACTTGGACTTTCGAGAGTTGTATTCAACGGGCCTTCACTTACCAGATGTCGCCCTGGATGTTTGCCTTCCTGATGATTGGAGACGCCATGTTGAGAGCAACACCACTCAAGCACCTCAGATTGCAAAAGTGAGATGCTTGAGAGAAGAAAAAAGATGACAAAACAAGAGGGACCTCTTCCTTAAATTGACCGGTTCGTCCTTCAACCTCATCACGAATGAGAGGGACTGCTGTCGCGTCCTGTCATGTGCGCGTCCAGTGGATCGGCTAACATTCAATAGCTCTGGTGTCCAATGTCTGTCTGGCTGATCACTGACGCTTTTGGTCCAGTCTGATATACCCACCTTGCAGCAATGTCACAGACCGCTCACAGTGCCAATGAAGCGAGTGACTACCGGCGTCATCTGGTGTCTCTCAGGTTCCTTGTCTCTCTTCCGTTATCTATACTCTCGTAGCATATGTCGAGGGTGATATGTGAAACCAGCCCGAACATGGACACTATGGTGGAGCACATCCGCGGATCTCACTGTTTCTCACTGGCCTCGATTGTAAGAATCACATTGGGGGCTTGTGACGGCCCTATGCGTGGACACACCCTCGACAGTGCAGTTACCACAATGAGAAGATACGCTTGGGCTTTGGCGACCTGGGGGCCCACCTTGCACAAGTTAGCGGCGCAAAGCCGAAGCGCTGGTGTCAAGGCGCACCTTCCACCATTTGCTTCCGTGGGGTCGATCTACTTTGACAGTACATCACTCACCAATTGGTAACGAATCGGGGTCTGTACATTGGCCCCACGACTTGGGCTGTGCGTTCCATAGCTGCGTGAGATCACCTTCACTTGGAATTTCTATGCGTGCTACTCCTGGTCAGCCGGGCCCTCACATCGTCGTGTTGAGTTCGCAGGACGACAGAAGTAGCGGTGGTAGTGTCTGGTAGCTAACGGTACTGGGGCCTTGCAAGAGCATGAACAACTCTTTTTGGACGCGGAGTTCCGTCCGGTTCGGGTCAGCTACTGTCCATGTACAGAGCTGCTCACAACCCCTAGTGTCATGGCGCATGCTATCGCGGCGTTCAATGCATGGTAAGCACTGGCGATCAATCTCCGACTGGGGTTGCAAGTGGACCGGCTGTGCTCCTTGATGGTGGGTCTGACAAGTCGCGGACCCACCTGCCGCGCGCGCCGGACGTGCCGGCATGCCGAAGTAAGGCCCGTCCCATGGCCCGTACCTAAGATCCTGCAGTCTTGTCCTTGGAGTCTGATATACCTTCCGTTCCACCGCCTCGGTTGATCTTGGGATACACTCGTGACACCTTGGCCCACGGTCTCAGTGATCATGATCCATCGAGCCTCCACTTTCCCGAAGAAGACAACACACAAGATGGAACCCTGTGCATGGTGCTCGATCTTTTGGGACGTCATGCGAGCAGCATGCTCTTGGACCATCGTCTCCGCATCTGGCGGGGGCGGAGGGTATATAGGGAGGCATTGGCGTGCACTGCGAAGATACGTTGTCGCATAGTCAGGCTTTCGAAACTCGCCTTGCCGACCTACTCTTCCGATTTTCCTTCTCTTCTGCAGGTGGGATCTCCCTATTCGACTGCGCCATGAGGATGAGATGGGCCAATGCAGCTCTTGTTGCGACCGCAAGCGCGGGGCACACCTACTTGAAGGAGGCAATGCGCGGTGAGCGTGTTGTTTCCGGCTACGGCGTCTACGACAAACCTTCCTGGGAGCCAATCTTCAATGACCAGTCCAAACCTGTCAACGGCATCCGGGTGGGCCGTGAGAAGTGGCATCTCACCTGCAGCAGCGGTGAGAATACTTGCCAAAACGCCATCGACGGGACCAACACTACCGCCTGGAAAAGCGAGGGTTTCGCGGATTCTCAGAACGTAACTGTCGACCTCCGTGACCAGTACGCTATAGGCGCAGTGGTCGTGCTCCCGCCTATCGATCTGAACAGCGAGTGCGGCCTTATAACTGAGCATGAGATCTACCTAAGCAATGATGCGGAGCACTGGGGCCAGCCCGTTGCATACGGCATGTGGCCCACCACCAACCGGCAGCGTGTTGCAGCCTTCGAACCTACCTCAGCTCGATACATGCGTCTTGTGGCTCGGTCCAATGAGGAACATTCTTCCTGGGTCGGAATTTCCGAGCTCAACGTGTACGCGAACCTCTACACCATTGCGCAGGATCCCAAATTAGGAGCATGGGGTCCTACCCTGGACCTTCCCGTGGTGCCTGCAGCAGGCGCCCAGGAGGCAACGGGTCAGGTAATGCTGTGGTCTTCTTGGGACGAAGACGAATTCCACTCCACGCCTGGCGGAAAAACGGCCATGTCCCGCTGGGACTTCAGAACCAACACGGTGTCAAAAAGAGTTGTGACCGATACTCACCACGACATGTTTTGCCCTGGCATTGCGATTGACGGCACGGGCAACATGGTCGTCACAGGTGGCAATGATGCGGCCCAGACGAGCCTTTTCAACGCGACGAGCGATCTTTGGGAGCCTGCTGAGGCTATGAATACTGAGCGAGGGTATCAGGCTCAGACGACGTTGTCCGATGGCCGCGTTTTTGTGATCGGTGGCTCTTGGGCGGGTGGCTCCAACATTGAGAAGAATGGAGAGGTGTATGATCCGAGTACCCGGAGATGGACTCCTCTTCCGGGCGCTAAGGTTGGACCGATGCTTACCGACGACATGGAAGGCCCATGGAGGGCAGATAATCATGGCTGGCTCTTTGGATGGAAGAACAACACCGTCTTCCAGGCAGGTCCCAGCGTCAGCATGAACTGGTACACTGTGGAAGGCGAGGGAGGCGTTCACTCTGCCGGCGTCCGCTTGGAAGATGAAGATTCAATGTCGGGCAATGCCGTCATGTTCGATGCCGTGGAGGGCAAAATTCTCACGTTCGGTGGCTCCCCGGACTACGATAAATCTCCAGCGCACCCCAACGCACATGTGATTACATTGGGCGATGCCCTGCAGGAGCCGGTTGTGCAACCGGCCGGCAAAGATGGTCAGATGAACGTTGACCGAGTTTTCCACACGTCTGTGGTGCTTCCTGATGGGAAAGTGTTCATCCACGGTGGGCAAACATTTGGAATCGCCTTCAACGAGGAAAATGTACAATTCACGCCGGAGTTGTACGACCCTGAAACAAACACTTTCCAGCAGCTGCAGAAAAACAACATGATCCGAGTCTACCACTCCGTTTCTATCTTGGTGCCTGATGGCCGAGTTCTGACTGGAGGCGGCGGTCTCTGCGGCAATTGCTCAGCGAACCATTATGACGCTCAGATCTATACTCCTCCTTATCTACTGACCGAGACGGGGCAGGAGCGGAAGAGGCCTACTTTTCGATCAAGCGTTCCCCGGAAAGCAAGTCCTGGGGGCAACATCCGGTTCATGACAACCAATCGGATCCAGACCGCTTCTCTGGTCCGCATTTCCAGTGCAAGCCATACAGTCAACACAGATCAGCGTCGCGTCCCCCTTGAGGTCCAAGACAAGTTCTTTGATGCGCCCTACCCCATCGCCGAAGTCACACTGCCCAAGGATCCGGGCGTTCTCATTCCCGGCCACTGGATGTTCTTCGTCATGGATGAGTTCGGCACGCCAAGTATTGCAAAGACGATCTTGATCACGCCGAACAAGCACATCGATGCGACTTCTCAAACGACTGACCAATTGCTGCTTACGCAGGAGAATGAACATAACTATCCTCACCAGGAACTCCTCTTTTGAGGGAGTAGAGTAGTATCAGTGTCGCAAGTTTTGGAGCTTAGTAGGAAGACACGCCGATTACAGTTAGGGAAAATGCAGTGTTGAGTGCTTTCAAGGAAAAGTCTTCATTCATGGTACAAATGAAAGTAATACTTGCAATCAAGTATTTCCACCGCGGTTATCTTCAAGTGCCTATCCCGGATCCGCATGATGGTCAAGAGCAGCCCGGTCACTTTCAATAACACCCGTGTGATCGTTTTTGATCTGATTGAATATTACTCAGTAAGAGCTGCGATGGCGTTGCGGAGGGTAGGAGAAATTCACGTTGTTTGGGTTGCCGTGGATAGCGGGTACAGAGTGTAGCTCGATGATTTGGAACTCACGATAGACCAGAAACGCCAAAAAGGCCATTACGTTCTAGCTTTCGTGTGCTACGCTGGTGGTCCACGCTCAATGCGCATCAATCGTCTGGACGCCATTAGAAATCTCTCGGAGCGGAAAGACGTGTGGATGGACGTCAACTGTCTTTCGCCACGGAGCATGGCAATAACCTTTCAGTCTCTAGGATCGGATGATGCTCGCATCGTTGACGTTCCACGTATTGACGAGTGCCAGTTGTCACTTTCGCGGGTCGTCGATATCCACTGAGCACGCCAACAAGGTCGCGGCTTTCTCATTGAGTCGCGTGACCGGTGAGATGCATGACTCACGCAAAGCGCCGTCATGCGTGGCCTTTGTACAATAGATCCCGTCCGATAGTCGAGTCCGCAAAGGCGAAGCGTATCTAGGCTACAAGCATTGGCCAGAGGTGATCACTGAGCTCAAAAGAATCTGGCGCATGCCCTATCGTGTGGGCGATATCAAATCTCCCGCCATGACCGACCTCAGACTTTCAGGCTGCATGATCTTACTGAATGGTTTCCCTGGGGTCGGCAAGCTAACCATCGCGCGGTGTCTACAGTCGGCTCTTGCCGAGGTCAGGTCTCGACTCATTGACAATCATCTCATGATTGATCCCCCCGAAGCAATTCATCCCGGCCGAGAAGCCCAGTATAGAGCATTTCGGGACCGGATGAGACGAGCCGAATTCGATGATCTCAAGGCCCTTCCGAGGATGATACCGTTCTGATCATGACATGCTCACTTGGAGCAAACTTTGAGGATGCCGCGATGTTTGCGGAGTATCGAGGTGGGGCAATCAGTCCATGTTACATTATGTCTATGTCCTTCTGCAGTCCGACTGACCATGTGTTCTTCACCAGGTTGCTCGATCTCGAAATATGCTCTGCTATATGTTCACACTGCATTGCTCAACGGAGCAACACAGACTGCGACTCCAGTCTCCTGATAGGATTTTGGGTAAAAAGAGCAAGCTGGTGCAGCCCTGTAAGTCAGTCATGCCCGGAAGCAGTCCGCAAACCCGTGAAGAGAGAGCGCTTCCTATCATCAGATCCACAACAGCTGTACTTGACGATCTATCATCGAATAAAGAACTACTCGATCCCTTCGACCGATCTCTTGGATATGAGCACGAACTAGGCGTGCAGCTACGGCACAGCTCGATAGACACAACCGATCTCACGCCGGAAGAAAGTGCCGACCGCATCCTCAACAGTCTCATCATGCAGGACTCGGGGGAATAAGATGGCAAGAAGTAGGCCGAGATAGTGGCAGACAAGTTGTCTAGTGGTGAAGCGTTTGAGCTTTCAGGTAGTTGGAGGTCACGGAAAGCAAACGGATCAACTCGGCGATTAGATGCACTATATTCTGATCTACGTCGTCTCTCAACTCTATTCAAGGCAAGGCATTAGAGGCGTCGACTAATATTGCCGTTTGAATTGAGCATATCCTATAGTCCTGAGACTTGGGGCTCTTACTTTTTCATATTGCGCTCGAAATCCGGTCGTCTTCTATGTGTGCTTCGCTTCTTGAGAAAAAGTACGATCTACGCTTGATCATTATACTGTTCGGTGGTAATCGCGTGAGTGCGTGCGCCTTCTTTTGAAACGGGCTAAGGAACCCGCGCAAGCTGCCATTGACCCCGTTATCTAAGCTCCGTGAACTTTGCCTGCGGAGGCTGCTCTTCGCAAGACAGAAATGGCTGCACAACGTATCCAGATGACACAATCTCGCGTTCGCATTGAGCGAGCCTCCAAAAACGTGCTCGGCATGCTGTGCAACTGAAACGCGTACGCAACAGGGCGTGCGCATCCTGGAGCGCCGCAAGACACCTTTTTAGGCGACGACCGGCAGGTATTGGGTCAGTACAGCTCGTTCCGCTTACGTGAGACTAGCGTTGCGCGTCACATCGGACGTTGCCATTGGCTTGCTCGTTATTTTGGAACAGGAAAGTCGACCCAGCATGTCTTGGCTTCCCAGGCATCAGCACTCGTTCATTCCTTAGTGGATCGCTTGCATGTCTGGTAAGGTACCCTTGTTTTTGTAAAGCGACACAGATCGCATATATACGCGGGCGTAGCCACGACACTGAGAGCCGTGGACGACTCACTATCGATCAACTCATCTCTTTTGCGAACCAAGACATCTCCCGTTTACGCAAGATGTTTATCGTATCTTACGCTGTTTTGGTCCTTACATGCATTGTTGCATTATTCGATGTAGTGGCACAGGCCAACGATGACCTGAGCTGGGTTCCTTTTGACCGCCAACAATTCAACGGAAGCGCTTCTCTGGACGCGAATGCTGGCGTTCAGCTTTACTGGAATATTGGAGAAGACTACTCGACGTTCGGCATCGCTTCTCGATCAAGCGGTTACCTTGCTGTGGGATTCAGCCAAACTGGTGCCATGACTGGTGCCGACATTGCCGTTGGCTATACAGACCAAGACGGCATATTTAGCTTCGAGAATCGGCATGCATCCGGTTTCGTAACTCCGGAGATCTCGCAGGATGAAGAAAAAAACATGCGTTTCAAGGAAGGATATCAGGCCGAGGGAGTCACTGCCTTCATTTTCGAGAAGAAGAACAAAGCCGACTGCCTTGAAACTCAAGCCGACGTCGCGGTAAACTCATGGCAATGGATGATCTACGCGTTCTCGCAAGAGAACAGCTTTGCCCAGCATGGTCCCGGCGAGAACGGCAAAAAGTATGTCAGACTTGGCAACGGGAATGTGATATCCACACTCGACACTCCGGCCATGCCCGGAACCAAGAACTGGACAATCACCCAGCCTGAGGTGACGATTCCCACGGCGGAGACCACCTATTGTTATAGTCTCCACAAGGTGCCAGTGGCCAACAAGAATTTCCTGCTTGCCGAGAGACCACGTCAGTCCAGTACGCTTTTGCATCACTTAGTTGTCTATGCATGCTATGGAATGCCTGAAGGCCTTGAAGAGATGGAAGGCAAAGAGCCCAACTGCGAGTGGCAAACTTTCTCAAACCCTTGCAGCGGCTTTGTGACTGAATGGGCTCCTGGTATGTCCGGTCGAACATTCGAAGCTGGATACGGCAAGCCCTTCGGCTCCGAACTCTATGAGTATGTGATGTTTGAGACACACTACAACAATCCAGAAGGCCTGGAGGGCGAGAAAGATGCTGCCAGCTACACATTTCTTTATAACGACATTCCTGTGGAGACTGAGATCGGTACGCTGACCCTGGGCGACCTCCAAGTGAGCGGTTGGTTTCTTGAGCCTGGAAAAGAGCTTGTCCCTCATTCGACAGTCTGCACACCGGAGTGCACTCGAAAATGGCCCTCGGACGGGATCACTGCCGTTTCTGTGTTCCATCACATGCACTACAGAGGCCGCAATACCAAGGTCCAAATCATTCGTAATGGAACTGAAATCAGCTCGTTGTCCTCACTTCGCGACTTTGAGTACGGGTACCAGTTCTCTAAGAGTTTGGATGAGATCAGACTTCTCCCAGGGGACAAATTCATCACAACTTGCGAATTCGATACCTCAAAAGATACCGAGCCAGTCCCGGGGGGCCTGTCGAGCCAGGAAGAAATGTGTTTCGCTTGGGTCGACTATTACCCAGCAAACGAGGTCCTCGCCTGTACGCAAATCGATCGAGGGAGCGCGCTCGAGAATCAGATCAACGGGACAGTGGCGCTGTGTCTGGAGTCCACGGCAGAGACTCCAGATGTTTTCCAATCGGCTTCTTTGAATTCATCTTTCAAATCGCTTCCCATTACTGGTGACAACTGCCCAGCGGTAAGCTCCCCAGGATCAAACGCGCCTGAGAGCCCTGGTGAAGCAGCTGTCCTGAGCACATGTCCGGAGACTGAAGTCTGTTTCTCGATCCACGTACCACAGGAGTCTGCAAGCTCCGGGTCGGGAGAAATATTTCTTCAGTTGTCCGCACCAACGACTTACTCCTGGGTTGCTCTCGCGCAAGGCACGACGATGACGAATGCCAACATGTTCCTGATGTATAGCTCGGTCGACGGCGCGAATGTGACCCTGTCACCACGGAATGCACCAGAACATTCCATGCCGACACGCAATGACGCTGCGAACGTCTCCCTCTTGGAAGGCTCCGGAATCTCGGACGGCAGGATGACAGCAAATGTTCGATGCAGTAATTGCCATGAGTGGAGTTCAGGCGACATGAGCTTTTCCGGTCGGAGCAGCGACTGGCTGTACGCATACCGCCAGGGACCATCAATAGTCTCCGACGACACGAATGCTGCCATAGATATTCACGACAGACACGGAGGTTTCCAGTGGGATCTTTCCCGGGCCACTGGAGGCTTGGACTCGAACCCTTTCACCGGTGCGGCAACTACCACGACTTCAAACTCATCCGCAAGTGTGTCAGGGTGGCACAGGCTGTCAGCAACCGCGCAGCAGCGCTTTGTGCGAGCTCACGGGGCTCTGTCAGCTGTTGTCTTTGTCGCAATCTTTCCCACCGGCGCTTTGATGGTCCGTCTAGCCAGCTTCAGCGGGCTCGCTTGGGCTCATGGTGCCCTGCAGATATTTGGCTACACCGTCTTCGTCGCTGCAGCTGGTCTGGGTATTTTCATGGCGAGTTCGAGTGACAGGTTACAAGAGCCTCACGCGATCATTGGCATGATACTGCTTGTGGTATTCTTCTTCATGCCACTTGTGGGAGCCGTCCATCATAAGGTGTTCGTGAAAGTACACAAGCGCACTTGGTGGTCTTACTCTCACATCTTCGTTGGGCGCACTGGTGTTCTCCTTGGCATGATTGATGGTGGCCTCGGTCTTCAACTATCCGGCGCCGACAGATCTTCGATGATAGCATACGGTGTTCTAGGAGGACTGACGGGAGTCGTGTACTGCGGCGTTGCTTTCTTCAGCGAAGTCAGACGTGGCAAAACGCGCCTACGAAATGTTGCAGTAGCCTCCAAGTCGGAGCAGTTGGCTCCAGATGATAGTGATAGAGCTGCATCTCCGGAGCGTCGCCTACCATGATAGTACGGCAGCATGTTTGTAGTAACTTGTGATGAAAGAAAACTCTGCCGTGGTGACCAAGCAGGCTTGTACGCCGCCCCCCACGTTCCGTTCGGTCCGTAGCCGCATCGCTTCGCACCCCATTAGGCCCTGTTTCGTCCAGGCACGCAGCGCCGCGACCCCCCGCATGAAGGCGTGGGCGTGTGACGTGCGGCTTCCCTACCACGCGGACATTTGCATTTGCAAGCGTCAAATAACTGCCCTCTAATAAATCCGCCCAGACCCTCCATCCATCAGTAATTTCCAGCTGAAGGACTAAGGTAGGCATCCTACGCAAGTGCTGTCCTTCTCTGTCTCCCGATTCTTCTATAAGTCTTCACTCCCTTACCGCCCGGCATGGTCAACATGCACTATATCAGCAGCTTCGCTCTGGTGGCACAGGCCCTGGCCATAAGCAGCGTCCAGCAGCAGCAGCCCTTGGTCAAAAGTCCCAGGAAGTATTCCGTCCAGACGCCTCCCTTAGACACAGACTGGACATATCAGGTGGGGACAAATCCGTGGCCTCAGTATCCCAGACCAAAGCTGGTCCGGTCTCAATGGAAAAGCTTGAATGGCATCTGGACATATTCGAGCGCATCAGGTCGTGGCGCTGTCAGCGATCCGCCGTTCAATACTACACTGTCACAAGAGGTTTTGGTACCATTCTGCCTGGAGAGTGGCTTGTCTGGCATACAAGGCTCAAACACAATCTATTCCTGGTACAAAACCGCTTTCACAGTGCCAGCCTTGTGGAAGACCGAGCGAGTGCTGCTGAACTTTGGAGCCATCGATTACGAGGCAACAGTGTTCGTCAACGGCCACAATGCCACGTTTCATCGCGGTGGCTACTCTGCCTTCAGCGTCGATGTGACTGACTATCTTAACGGCCAGCAGAATGAACTGTAGGGTGCTAGACACCCCCTTGAGTAGCAACCACTGACTTCTGTAGCATCGTTTTCGCCTTTGACCCAACAGACGGCGATAGCTACGTGATTCCAGTGGGCAAGCAAACCCTGAAACCTTCGCATATCTTCTACCGGCCACGTAGTGGCATCTGGCAGACTGTCTGGATCGAGCCCGCTCCAAGAAACCACATTAGCGACCTGAGTATCAATGGTGATGCTGGCGGTCAAGTTAACCTGACAGTCATTGCCTCTCAGAGCAAGAGCTCGAGCGTGGACATCACCATCCGCGAGAAGGCAAGCATGCTGCAAAACATCCCAAATGTGCATATGAAGCTGAAGATATGTAGGGGAGGAAAACTCTCGTGGCAAAGCATAGCGGCTTTGTCGGATCCCCTATCACGTTCACCGTGCAGTCGGCCAATCTTTGGTCTCCAGACTCCCCGAACCTTTACGATGTCTCTGTCAAGATGGGATCGGACGATGTAACCACTTATACCGGCTTCAGAACGATCAGCAAAGACACTGCCAATGGCGTGCAGAGAGTGTTTTTGGTGAGTCCGACCGCGTCGTCCTGAAGATGCTTTGGGAGAGAGTCTAGAATCCTTCACCCGCATCGTTTCGCTTCGCATGATCGATTAGACCAAGCTCACAACAAAATGACGCAAATAAACAGCGGCTGAGGCTTCTCGTAGAATGGTGAAGCGATCTTTACTTTCGGAACTTTGGACCAAGGTATGTATCCAGACAGAATATTCGCACAAATTCCGAGACTGATCATCGTACAGGCTACTGGCCTGATGGTCTTTACACAGCACCTACATACGAAGCGATGGTGCATGACATAAAAGCACTGAAGAGTCTTGGGTATAACATGCTGCGGAAGCATGTGAAGATAGAACCTGCCCTCTACTATGCGGCAGCTGACGAGCTCGGCATTCTGATCTTGCAAGATATGCCGTCTCTCGCGACTGCGCGCAGAGTCTTACCGGACGAGAGGCAGCAATCGGAGTTTGAGCGGCAGCTTGTAGAGATGGTTACGCAACTCAGGAGTTACACATCAATATTCGCATGGGTGAGTTTGGCAGATATCTGTCTTCTCAGTCAGCAAGACAGAAAGCTCGTGAAGTCCCGATGAAGGCAGAGCTGGCAGCTGATGGTTTCCGATCCCAGGAGATATACAACGAAGGATGGGGTCAAATCACCTCCTACAATCCAGAAGTTGGCCTCACTAATCTCGTGCGTCATCTGGATCCAACCCGCCTAGTGAATGCAGCCAGTGGGTGACACGACCATGGCGCCGGCGACTTCAGCGACAATCACCATTACACGAGCCCGCAATGCGGTACCCCTTGGCATGACGGTAGATCAGGCCCTTTCGACCCATCTCGCATAGGCTTCCAAGGCGAGTTTGGCGGCCCCGGCCATAACGTCTCTGCCGACCACCTCTGGAAGGTTCCACAGGCAATTAACGGCATCGGTGAGACATACGAGCTGTACGATACTGTTGAGAAATGGAACTATCGCGCTCATTTCCTGTTGAGCGAGCTGCTTTTCCAAGTTCAGCTATACTCTTGCGCTGGGGCCGTTTGGACTGGTACAACTGATGTGGAGGGAGAAGTCAACGGGATGATGACCTAGTATATGAGTCTGCACTGGGGATGACTGCTCCCCGACCAAGCCGGGGTTTAGCGTTTACAAATGCGGCCTA
>JAKLND010000248.1:0-13134 GCA_022813125.1 Septoriella neoarundinis
CCTTACTGGCAGCGAATTGGCGGAAGGAGTGTATGTGGTGATCGACTGTGGTCATTCTGGCATGGTATGCTTCAATCTCGAGATTTTCTACCACTCACTCGTCCTGAACCTGAGGTCTATCTCTGTGGCGGTCTGGTCTCAGGCCTTCGACCAAACCAGACCAATAGAAGTTCAAGTCGTGACCCGTAAGACCAATTGGTCAACCATTTCCCAAAACGGAAGTAAGCGTAAATACAACGAGTAAGCGTAAATTCCACTTTCTAGGCTGCGATTGCGACCTCTCCTCCTCATCCTTCTGATTAAAATGCACCCGACTCATCGTCTTCGTCTCTGACGATCCCAGGTCGGTCCGTGAACTGCCCCCTGTACTGCTGCTCAATCTCCTTCTCGTTGTCAAATCCTGCTTCCTCCTTTCTGCCTGCCCCTGCATGTACGGGTGGACCATACCAGCTGCGGAGACATGAGCAAGCCTCGATTATATCGTCATGCAAGTTGCTGCGTCGATACGTGATCAAATCTCGACCGGAGCTGAACGATCTCTCTGGGTCGTCCGACATCAATTGTACGGGAAAGCAGTCCACAGCGAATCTGAAAAGATCCGGGAAGCTCGCTCTGCGATCCAGCCACCATGTGAGCGGATCAAATTCGGCGGAGTCAGGGACAGGATCTGTCTCGAGGCACGTGTCGAGTTCGTCGGTCAGGACTACCTTGCTGATCCGGAGTCGTTTGTGATTATGTAGGCGTACGTGCAAACTGCCCTCGTCGTTGAGCAAGCCCGTCGTTTCCAGATAGCTGCTAGTGTTCTTGTACTGCGCTCTCCAGAGATCTTTCACTTGCTCCAGCACCGCGTCTGGCAAGTTCTTTTGCGACTCGTCTGAAATTTCCGAACGCCACTGTTGTTTGAACCAGTGGTGCTTCCTTGTCGGGTTGAGAATCACTGCGGTAAACACAATAGGTGTCTCATCGGCTAATCGACAGTACTTTTCAATCTTGGTCCAAGAATGCTCGCAGCACTGCGAAAGATAATCGAAGGTACGGTCGGCCTCAGCTTCTGTCTGGAACTCTTTCTTGAAGTCGTCTACCGTGCTCAACATGAAGTCGAGAGTGGGGAACCAGTCACACAATAATGAATTCTTGCCTTCGGTACATAGCGTAGAGACTTCAAACACCTTCAAGCAATCATGCAGCCGGTCAAGCTGATGCCAGTGCGTTCGCCTTAGCAGGTCATCCTTGAGGAGGCTCTCGGTCGAGTCCTTTGGTTTGTACTGTCAACAAAATCGATCGAAGCGCTCCCTGATATCGAGAGCTCTTCCTATGGCAAGATAGAAGCTGTTCCACCGCGTATCGTTGTCCTCAATAGGCTGGTAAGTATGTGTGATCAGCTTATGCGACATGACTTACTCGTTCCCCAGCAGCATCAAACATAATTGTACGACAAGACGTGCTTCGGCAAATAGGTTGATCTGAGGAGACTCACGTTGAGGCCGTCAAAGTCACTCAGCTCTCCGCCCTCTTTGCAATTAGCAAACGCCTCTCGCCGTTGGGGGTTCCAACGGATATATCGGATGAGGTTGTGAAGCCTTCCGACTGCTCCTCGTCCACGCCAAAACTGATCTACTGCTTCAAAGGCTCCTTTTCGTGCTTGGCCGTTGACTCGATCCAAGGCTTTGCCGGCGTTTTTGCCCAAGATCATCGCGCGAGCGGCTAATTTGGTGATATGGCCTAGACAGCGGAGACGACGGGCAAGTATCTGGCGTTGTTGCATGCCCGGAAAGAGCTATCCGAGGACGGCTGAGACGGCTTTGTCGTTCGACTTGGCATTATCGCACATGAAGTAACCAACTTTGCAGCGGAGTTGATACTCATCAATAACATTCAGTAAGGCTGACGCCTGGTTCTCTCCACTTTGACTTCCGTGAAGACGCCGAAAGGCTAGAAGGCGGCTCGATCGCCACCCGCGCCTGTCAATAAAATGGCCATAGACGCTGATGATAGCGTAGTAGTTCGGCGATGTCCAGAGATCGAAAGAAATATGTATCTTACTTTGAGCACCAGATAGGTCTTCGACAACAACCTGCTTTTGTTTGTCGTACTCCTCTTCTACCATAGCCCTCATCGTGGACGCAGCTTTCGGTAGAAGGTCGCCGATCGAATGGTTGAGGAAGGATATGAGTTCCCGGCAGTAAGTGTTCTCAAGCATGCGAAAAGCGATGAAGCAATACACAATCCATCGCACCAAAAGGCGTTCAAACTCGTCATAGTCATACGAGGAACAGAGATTGGCGAATGATTGTGACGAAAGTCTTCCTCTCGGTAAAGGATCCGCTTTGCGCTCTCCCGTTTCGCGATCGATATGGTGGACATCTTCAAGATGGCTCAGGGTCCTTCCGTTACCGTTCACAATGAATAGTCGCTGACATCTTTTTTCGTGCTCGCAGAGTTAGCAGCAGTACACATCCTTCTGGTCCTTGAGACGTCGCAACAGCTCTCCATATCGCCACATTGGGGATGCTTTCTTACGTGTAGCTTTTTTGCTTTCGACTCGCATTTGCACTTTGCAACATCGATGATATCTATCTTCATGGAAGACGAACTCGTCAAGTTCGAGCTCCTTCTTGTAGTCTGGATTGGTACGACTGAGTGTGACTTTGGGTCGGGATGGGCTCTGGCCCTGCGCAAGATTTGTGAAAAACGTATTCATCATAAAATTGCAAATAGCATGCATCGTGGAGCAGAAGGGTAGATACGAGAACGTGCTGTAAATAAGACACGTGAGACGCGTTCCTTGTCGCGAAAACAGCGCGTATACACCGTAAGCGGTCCATTCGGGTAGCTTCCAGCTGATTACCCGTTGTAGTTAGGTCAGACCAATAAGACCAAAGACTGTGTACCAAACCAGACCAGACCAATAACGAATCAAGACCAAACCAGACCAAAACCGACTGGTCGACCGACCAGACCAACAAGCTCACTGCTTGAGCCCGTGTCATCATCACATCGAATGAAACATGCCACTAACGTCGTCACTGGCGTCGCTTCCGGCGCCACAGTGGTTCATTTGCCATGGTCGAGGACCCATGTCGGGAGGTCTGCTCCTGTCGAGAGACGAACCGCGTGGTGGTAGTACTGGCAGGCCTCTAGGGTAGCTGGCGGACCTGCTCGATGCTTACTTTTCTGGTTTGCGTCTTTTCCTGCCTTCGTACTCGGCGGCTCCGTAGCCGCTGGTCTGGGTTGCTGTTCCTCCAGCTGTCCACCGCACGTTGAATCAATCCACGCTTTTCCTTCAGATTGGGGTTAAGCTGTGCTAATGCCCAACCCATGGCATTGCACTCTCTTTCGTAGTGAATCCGGTTGCCTCTGTATTGGTCTTCCTGGTAGCACGCTCGAGGATAAACACAGTTTGCTTGCTTGAATTCAGCAGAGAGCTCATCGATGTTGACAGATTCGATATCGCAGCGGATGGTGTATTCCATCTTTACGCGATCTCTGGAGTATTCGAATGCGATCCATTTGATACCGCTCTGGTCTTGGCATACTACTATTGGTGTGGTGGCAGGGATTGGCCCTGTGGCAGCACTTGACTTTGGGTCAGATCCAGCAGACCCGGTTGCGATGTTTGCCATTGTCGAGCCGTATGGTGTATGTGGCGTTCTCTGGGTAGGAGGAATGACTGAACGTGAACGCCGGGTAGACGGCTGAGGTGAAGGTTTCGAGTCCATCATGCTCGGCTGTGACTGGACTAAATGCGGAGTCTGCTGCATCGATTGTTGAGCTTGAGGCTGCTGGTGACACACCAAGGCGGGTGCAGATGTCACGGGCTGGTAGTACAAGTTTGCCTGCGGATACTGGGCATACTGCGGTGCTTGCGGTACTTGGTAGGGTTGGACATAATACACGGATTGGGATACTGGTGGAAACGCGTACAACGGGCGACCCTGGGCATAATGCTGCCGCGAATGGATTGTTGTCGGTGGGTTGAGTTGTGGCGTTTGATAGGTGAAGGTGGGAGGGTATTGCTGCCTACGCATGACCGTTTGGGGGATAGACCTATGTTCAGTTAGCTAGACCTGTCAAGGAATGTTTGTACATATGCATTAGACAAGGAGAAAAAAGAAAGCGTCCTTCCGCCGATTTGTGATAAGGGAAAGATGGCGTACCTGACGAAGCGTAGTAGTCGATGACACTATTGGCGCTGTAAGGACTAAAATTGAAAGTGAAATAGGTCATCTCAGTGGAGTGCTGCGAGGGCAAGCCTGTGACAGAAGGCACGCAGGAAGAATGATCCCGTGTATGTTGTGAGTCAACGAATGTGGTGATAGGGTTATATGCCAGACAGGGTGTGTGCAGGATGGAGTTCGGCTGGAGGGGCAAATTTGGACGATGTTGTTGGGCCAGGCTGACCTAGCGGGAATGCTGGAAGGATTGCGATAGTCGAGAGGAGACCTTGCTAGTGAGGATCAGGGTTGTTCTGAAGAAACGGTGGCTTAGTGGCTGGTCGGGCTCAGACAATACGGATTTCAGAGCAGCGTGCGCGCATGGCGTTTATTGCTGAGTGAAACAGAATTAAGACGAAAACGAGGCCACAAATACCTGCCCGGCAGCTGGGATGCGAGGGGAGAAAGACGCGAGGTGAACGGGAAGCACGCCCATATCCGCTTTGAAAGAGGAAACTCTATTTCCCCGCCTAACGGCCAAGGCCAGAGTCTCACGCAACCCACGCTTTGCCTGATTCGTACAAAGCCTGGACGTACTCCGCAACTAGTCATGCAAGAGGTAAGTTAACTACTATGCCGTCTCCTGTTTGAACTGTTTCGAGGCCCTACCGTGCTGCAAATGTGTATTGTATGTGACATGTGTACAATCGTGCCCGTGTGACATACCCCACACAGCCGGACGGAGAGCGCACACCTTCACGTGGTGTCCGGTGTGAGTAGCTGCTATGCAGTGAAACCAAGTGCGCTACAGAATAACGATGAGCCCACGTGGCAGTCTCGCAAAAAGTCATCACTTGACGAACCCTATCTCCCCACCCATTGACAAGGCCCGACATGCCGACATGCCGACATGGCCGCCAACCTCGCCGTCCAGCCGCCGGGAAAACTCTGCACGGTACGACAAGGCCTGCGCGCAAGCTGCGCTTGCAGGCAACACGACCCCGCCGCCGCCGCCGCCGCCGCCAGCATCGACGAGGTCGACTCGACAACACAGATGAGCAAGAGTCGGAAGAACACGCAGGAAATGTACAAGAGCGCGACGAGCCCACGAGCTCTCGCAGGAAGACCAATACACAAGCTCATGAGATGAGATGAGTCACACCGGACAAAACCCTCAGCAGGAGCACCCGATGGGCTCGACTGGCTGTTGGGCAAATACAAGCACAGCAGACGCTACGTGCTAGCGCAAAAGTGAGAACAAACCCCTTTCACCTTCTGCAGAAGAGTCGAAGGGGCGCGCAGTAGGGAATCCAACTCTGGGATTTATTTCAGCTTTGACTGAAGATCCCCAGGAGAAGACAGCATGGACAAGACAAGGTACGCCCCCGGCACTGGAGGCGTTCAGCCTCGAGAGAGATAGTGGAAAGGGAGAGAGCAGGGTATGAGGGCCAGTTGTTGCGGCAACACGCGATAATCAGTAGGAGGGCATATAGCCCGAAAGCCGTGGCGGCTAGATGTAGTCGGGACGGCGAGCAGGAGCACAAGAGATAAGTAGAAGCAAGAGCACATTCGGGAACGAGCAGTCTTCTAGTAACTAGCTAGGGGTTGTCATAAGCTAGATAGCTTGCATACAATATATATATATATATATATAAAATAAAAAAATAAAAAAATAAAAGGTGTGTGCTTGTACTCCAGTGCATTGGCCTAACAGGGTCTAGTCTACACGTATGCCTGCTCGCCGCGACGTGACAAAGTTTATGGCGTCAGCCTCTCGCGCTTGTCTTGTCTCGCTTCGCTACGCCACGCCATTGCTGTGGGGACTTCAGCGTTTACTGGCCACGCGCCTTGCTTCTCAGATGTTCAATACGCTAACAGTTGCCACAGCGCACAAATCTAAAGTTAGACTTCAAGAGTTCCAGAATCAGTGCAAAGAGATTCGGATGCGCAAGCTGGACAGCCCACCGTTCTATCTCTATCGCTTAAAGCTTCTGGACATTGAGCGTTCGGATGCGCTTTACCGATCTCTAACTTTCTCGGCGCGACGCGAGCTCGCTTATCTGCGCGTATTGCGGTCCGGTCCCCTGAGCTCTGTTGCCAGACACCGAGTGCTAACATGCGATACCCGACCTCAGCCCCTTTCGCTGGGCCGATTGGCACGAGGCACAAGTCAGCTAGAAGAAGAGATCTCGACCGTGCTTTTGCCCTGCTTCGTTCCATTATTCAACTGTCAAGACATTTAACTATACTATATCATCAGAGGTTCCGCAACATTTGAAAAGAATAGAAGGGAGAACGGCTGGCCCGCAATTGCAAACCCCTGACAGCACATTGAAAGGTACGTATGTTGGATTCCACGGCGCACCATAAGTCGGCAGCCGCTACTGTCCATGATCGAAAACCGCAGTAGGCTGGCTGCAACCAGCGGTCTAACCTGTGCCAATTCGTCTGCCATGGACTTAATCCCAAAGCCATCAACTTTCCGTAATCCAAGGCCAAATAATGACCATTGGAGCACAGATTGAAGCATGGAGCTCGGCCTTGTCACGACCGGTAGAAAGTCAAAGTCGGAATGCAAAAGACGAAAAAAACTGGAGTATAAAAGGGCCAACATTGCTTGTGGTATGGTTTACCCAACCCGTCAACCCCAAAGCTCGCATGGGCTTTCATGTCGCTTCAATACGTGTCTGAATTATCACGGGAGTAGTCTAATTCTTGAGCATAGTTCACTGTCGTAGAAGGAGGATCCGATGCCTCCTTACCGAAGACGGCCCTCAAGGACGATGCCAGAGCTGCATTAGACTGAAGAAAGACTGCGCGTTCTGCTCGATTGGTCAGGAACAGGTTCTCGACAGCCGATCGCAGACTAGAGCTGAATCTGGCGCTGAAATTATCTCATTTCCTGCTGGAAGTTTCCTCTCAAGTCCTCCACAACCTTTAGTCGACCACCCAGGGCTCGAGCTGCTCATAACGCCTAAGGGACCAATGACAGCTCGCAATTGCGTTCAGCCCTGTTTTCCAGTGCACAGTGCTACTGGCTCTAGTGAACTGCGTGTCTCTACACCAGAGTGTGGCTTCCAGCCAACGTCTGAGGACATCCAGCATACATGGCACAGTAACGCTTTTCAAAGCGTCCCAAACGTCTCTGTGAGCCGAGCTAGAGACCGTGTGCAGACTCGGCATTGGCGCTCGAGCCCTATACTGAGAGGTTTCTCAGCAGAGCTCGCTCATATTTCCTGCACCAACAGCGGAGCAGCCGTATTTGACAGCTCGTTCTCGCACCCAATTGCGAATCCACAGGCCTGTCACCCTACTGAAATTGTGCGGTCGATGTCGCATGATCAGGCCCATGACGGTAGACCGCCGACCTACACACCCTCTCCCACTGTATATCGGCCTCAGCACACACAAAAAGCCCCACCTGTTGCCTTTGCAGGCGCAACGTCACTCTATCTGGCCCATGAGGCTGGAGCGGCCGCGTGTACAATCCTGTCAAGCCATGGGTCAGTGCCTGACAGCACGCTGGCTACGCCTTTCGAACAGCGGAGTCCTTTCGCGTTCCAAACGCAGGGCGCGGTGTTGGGGGTGCCTATACCCAGTCAGCTCCTAGACACCAACCAATATCATTGAGAACGTCCTTCACAGGCATGAACGAAGTGTGTCCAGAATCTCGGTTGCGCCAATCCTTATTGCTTGTAAGCCAAAAGTAATAATGCGCGACATAAGGTCAATGACGGTGCATATTTGGGCGCACTGAGTGGTAGCTTCAAAATGTGCAGACATCACTGTCTTCATTCAAGACCGTCCTTGCACCAAGCACCCATATGGCAGTGGCACTGTTGCATACCATGTCCAATAAGGACATTTTGTGGGGAGGACAAGCACCGGGTAAACATATAGCTAGCGCAGCGCTATGCAAAATTATATACATCTCCCTGCCATTATTTACGGCTGTGCTCGAGCTTGTATTGCCAGTATTTTTGGCGGTTGCTAAAAAGACGTTGATACATAACTGGATGATGATTATCACGATGATTCTCATTCAGGCTGTGCACAGAGACCGCATGAGCCATCCCTAAACACTACCTAACACATAACTAGATATTGATAGAGTTTACTGCTGCCTCAGGCAAACCAAGTAGCTGTGCCAATAGGAAGCCTAAGCTGCCGCAGGCGCGTCTTGAAGTGAGTAACGCGTATTGTATCGAGGCGTTCTTCCGCGAAAGGCTACTACTTTGTTTTGCTCACCCGTCTAAACGGTGTTCGCGCAAACGAAATGCCAGAACCCTTGTCGGTCCTCCAGGCACTTCCGTCAATTGTCTAGCTGCACGATCCGCTGCCTCCTTGCCAGCTACGCCTTTGTGGGCGGGTATCCAGAGTGTGTTGAAGTCCAGCCTTTCCTCTAGACATGAACCGAGTGTTTTCAATCCGGAGCTCAGGCCAGAAGGAGTGCAGAGTTGGGATAGACGGCAAGGTCGCACGGCTGAACCAACAAGTGCAAAGAAGAGAGGAGGTGATATCCTCGCTTAGGAGTGACGTGCAGCCAGGAGGTGCAACGCAGGGCCCTGTTAAGCAAGTGCAACGGCCGGAACAAGCAGTGCAGCCAAGTTGGGCCAACATCCTTGGAACAGGAGCTGGAAATGGCTTGACCACTGTCGTGAACGGTAATAAAAGGGTGAGAAAACACCCGCTCAACCAAAGACGGGTAATCTTCGCCACGAACGTGCAGTCACACAGCTGTGACCCCAGGGACATTATGTTTGAAGCGAACGAGGGCTCTTGCTCATGCGCGAGATCAGGACCATGCGAACACCACACGGCGAAATGCGCGAACTGCGAGGGACCAGACCCGGCGACATCACGACGGTGCCCGGAAAGGCGATCGAACCTTCAGACACGCGAGCGGAAGATGAGCGAAATGCGCAGCAGCCCGCCGGCGATGGATACGGCACCAGAGCAAGACGACCCCCCGATCCAGGGAGATCACGCAGAAATGGAGGTGGCGCCCACCGACCCAGATCAAGCCACCCCAATGCATCTGATACCGAGATCTTCGAACAATAGCACACCAGAGCCACCGCCCCGGGATCAACCGTCGCTCAGACCAACAAGGGAACTCCGGCCAAGGATCAAACAGATCGCGAGGACGACCCAGATCCTCAGCTCCAGCGACCCGACGCACATGTCCGTTGACGATGATAGTGATACAACATAACTGCAACGGCACGGCTGTGTCAACGATAGCCGCACTGGAGGCAGCCATCGAGCGAGGAGCCGAAATGACGTGCCTACAAGAGCCGTACGTGGGAAAGAAACACGTGCTCAGTCATCCGGGATTCCAAATACGATGGCCGGAATGCGCGAAGCGAGAGACGAGGGTAGCGCTAGCAATCCACAACGACGCAATGAATCGCGATATGTTTGAGAAGCGCACTGATCGGATGGATAGTTCGCATATTCAGTGCTTGGATGTCTGTGAGAAGCGAACCGCAGGAAGGTTCGAAGAACAAGGCTGATAACAAAGCCGGTGTTCAAGGAGGCTCATACACGATTGACCACGTAGATTTGTCGCGACTCATCGAAGTCCGGACCATCCTAGCAGGCGACTTCAATGCGCGCTTGCTCTTTCGTACTCGCTTTGTCTGACTGGTCCTCTCTCAGGCCCTCTGGGCTCTGTGAACTGCATGGCAGTGACAAACTCGTAGCCGGCACCATTGTGTTCCTACACTTCGTTTCAACGAGTATCAACCAGCTCTCTTCAATCACCCGATCTCACGCTCACACGACGGTATTCACTTAGGACCAGGTTGTGCCAAGTAGCCGATCTGTCACGACACCATGTAGCAGAAACCAAACTCGCTACCGACCATGGCAAACCACATAACTTACTTCCCGTTTCCGACTTTCCTGTAAGCTTGTGACATCAATCATCTTCTCAGTTGCTCCTCTCTTAATGCCAATCTTTTCTGTAGCCATGCAGCTCTTCCACCTTCGGGCTCTACCACCCCTTCGCAGTATCGCCCTTTCCTATCTCTGGCGAAGTACCTGTAATATTCCGTCTTGCGCATCTGAACGATCTCTGTCCTGGGATCGCAGCCTTTCGGCAATAATTTGTACAGTAGAAAAGTGGCCTTTTGGCGGATTTTGCGCTTGAGCCCGACGACTTTCGGAAATCTAGGTACGCTGGCGGCGTGCCTTGAAACTCTGACCTAGGGACTGCTACATCGACAAAGGTGTCAGACGGATTTCTTGGATTCAATGGTGCGCCATAGATCAGATGGAATAGATGATCGCGTGCATTCAGTGTATCAGGCCAGCTCATTGCGGTGTAGAGTCGTGAATCCCTACCTACATCCAATGCTCTCTCGCGACCCCACGCCATATGTTCGGCACAAAGAGTACTGCCAAGAGCTCAGCTGCACCCCTGTGGCACTTATAGATCATCTGAGCACGAAGATCATTACGCGATGACGCAATGCTCCACTGTACGATGGAGTTCCTAAAAGATCTGGTTTCAGAGTACAAAGTAGTTGAACGAGAGATCCTTTACAATAAAATGATTTTGCTGATCAACGCGCTTTGAGCGCTCCCTTTAGGATCATGCCGCGAAGGTAAATAAGGTATGATGATACCTATCTGCCTAATGGGATGTCAGCGAGTCTAGACCTGCTTGGTGTCACGGCCAGGATCTGGGACCCCGCGACATTGCTATTGATGACTGGGAAGGCAGGTAAGCCGGGCTTCGGCTTCACCTGCGCTTCTCCTTTACAATGTATTGTAGCTCTTCGAGCTACGTTCGTCATCCAGCGACCTGCTAAGTTATGACGAGGACTGTATATAGCTCTGTATCTGATCTGATTGGTAGCCATACCTACGCACGTACACGCTGCCTTCCGCCCGTGACACTTGGTTGAACTTGTTCACAAGACCGGGTTCCGGCCAATCAGAAGCATGCACAAAGGAGTAGACTAGTATCGTATGAGCGAGTTACGGAATATCTACTTGGCATATGCAAGAGTAGATAGGCAGGTGGAAGAATTACGTGCCACCCGGGCCGCAAATCGTCGATCGAGCCGTTCTAGGCAAACGGTCACAGGGACTCAATTTCCTGTCAGTCCCGAGCGGGGCCGAATCCTTTTGGTCAGCAGACATGTGCGACCGCTCAGCGACACCTTCAACGTAGAGTAAGTTACTGCAAGTCCCCAGATTGTGCATATCACACGCACAACCCTGACAATGCAGAGCCACTTGCGTATCAAACACCAGGTTCCACTCGAATCTCCAGGTTCTCAGCAACATCAGGTTGTTGATCGACTAGCAATAGTACTCTGAGGTAGTAGCTGTTCTGAGGCTCAAATCCCCGCTCTTCATATAGTTGGGAGACATGATCTTTCCATGCTCAATATGTTCATTTTGACTTTGTTCGAGGGCACGTTCGACTTGGAACATCAGGTCACATGGGTTCATGGCTCGCAGGTTTCAGATGGTCAATGAGTTTCTAATGCTCACGATGACTTCACTGCCCTGGCCTTGCGAGCGGCCAATGCATTCAGCGTGACGCGAAGGTACTTGGTGAGTTGGGTAGCGTGCTCGCCGAATTGCAATGGCTACTCTGCCATTGAGGGCCACGGCCGCGCTGGGCGACACGACTGACGTGATTAGACCTCCTAAAACCTTGGAGACGTGTGCGTTCTCACAAGCGAGTCAATCTCAATAAATAGAGTGCTGTACTCGCTGGTTTGTTTCCTGTCACATTAGTCGACAATCACATCGTATATGGTGGATTATGATGCATCATCGTCTGAAATGCACCGCCATAAGTGATGCGCGTGCCCGAGATGGTGGATACTCCGATCCTGTAGCGAATCGCGCGCGAATTTATCATGGGTAGAGAAAGTTAAATTCAAGCACTAGCCGATAATAGCTCATGGTCCGCTAGAGTCCTCGGATGCTTTCGAAATCAAGAAACCAGATACCAGTATTCGATAGTTGGCGTTGGGGTGATCAATGAGCATTAGTCGCCCCGTCGTCACACTTCGCCCCACATTGGCCGGTCACTTTGGCTACTTCAGTGCTTGGGTCAGCGCATGCGTGCTTAACTCGGTCTGTGGCTAGTTAGGCTAGTGGTTGGCTGCTCAACATAGCATTATTTGGCTGCGAGAAGTGAGACTTCTAAGGAAGCGCTGACCGAACGTACGTCGGCAGGATTTTCTTTTAACCGTTGCTTATTCCTATGGCGAGGGGGTTCGACTGTCAACTCTAGCATTGTTATCCAAGTAGCACATTTCAAGGGCCTATTGTTTCATCGCTTCTCTACTTGTCGAAAGAGCTCCTCGCGCAGCATTCCAAATGCCAGGTCTTTCTCTACCTCGACTCTAGATAACCCGATAACGCCGGCATGCATATCTTTGTGGTAAGTGCGTAATCTTCCGTCATCGACGACTACTGCTCGAAGTTGGCAGCATGGAAACGGCCCAGATGTACTATGTCTGGCAAATATAAACTGAGCCAGCGGCGGTTGTTTGACAGGATGTTGCTTTCTTTGACGTCATGGCAATATACTAAAGCGCTATGATCGTGAGCAGTAGTGTCTTGTGAGGAGAGACCTCTCGCAGCTCAGCGGCTAACATTGCTATCAAGACCTCTATCCTCACCTTTGCCGCACTCGCTTCAACGTCTCCTCAAGTCTCGCACGGTCATCGCGCATCTCACAGCCATTCCCGGAACATCAGATCTTATCTTGACGGCTGGATTGCCAATATTTCGGTCTCCTTGGATGGCTCTTGTGGCTCATGGGGAGACCAGGGTGTTCATCAAACAGACACAAACAAGCAGTTTGTCTGTTTGATCACGTAATCAGACAAACAACCACTGGCCCAATCATTACATAATCAAACTAAACAAAAGTCTTTTGTTTGCAAACTGTTTGTATGCATTGTCGTCGGCTTGACGTGAAAGTGCTTACAGCGTCGGCTTAGAC
>JAKLND010000249.1:0-17238 GCA_022813125.1 Septoriella neoarundinis
CTTTTGTTCGTTTGTTCATGACGAACAGAACGAACCGAACGAACAGTGTTCATATGTTCGCTCACTAACCAGCCTGGACAGAAGTCAGGTTTGCAGGAGCGTCTTGGGCTCTAGTGGCCACGATGGCCAAGGCGACTCCGAGGAACCGCTTCAACTGCATCTCGAAAATCGACTGTGTGCTCGGCGGTGGGCTTTCGATGCTGGATAGGAAGAAAAGTGCGTACTGGGTCCCAACTAGTCGCAAGCAGGCTGCAGCGGGGTATATAAGGATTTCATCATTGAGGCACCAGCTCTTGACATACGCACTAGACTGCAAAACAAACCTGAGGTGGCACAGTCAAGAACCAATGGTTGCAAACGCCAATGCTTCTACCGCTGGAAGTGCGGCAAGCCGCATCCGCGTCGAGTGCATCGCGAGGCATAGACCCAAGCTCTAGACGAACGTTAGTGCTTGGAGGCGGCAATCATTAGTGCATTACGTAGTGCCAAGGCGGTAAAGACTGTCGTATCGCATTGAGAAGGGACCCTCGGCGAAGAGTCAATAGTGCGTGTGAGTGGCTGTGTGCATGCTTGAGCGCATGAGCACTCAGCGTAAGATGGATAGGATCGCTGGCTGTTGGCGAAGCAGTTCAGCCTGAGAGAATCCAAGGTGAGGTCCAGTAACGTGCAGTCGATCATAGCGGAGAATCTACCCCACGATCGCGGGCAGATGTGGAGATGGGAGCTTGGCGTGGATGGGAGCCAATGCCCTGGAACTCTACTTCGATACCACGGCGTATGACTTGGCTGCCTTCGTACTGACGCGGCGTTCGTGAGGCTATGCTGCACTGGTGATCGCGCTGTTCCAGCTTACATGATCAATCGCCGATGCTGGATCGTTCAGACATTATTTGCTGCACAAACAGGGCGAGGCAAGTGAGAGCTTCGCTACTCAGGCCTGTCGTCCCATAGCAGATGCAGAGCCAGATATGCGTTCCTCCACGATGCCCAAGCGGAAAGCAATAGCCGTGTATCTTTTCGAGACTCGGAGCCGACGATGATGTCGGCTGTCTCTACCGAGCAGCAGGGAGATCGTGCGCAGGACACTGCAACCAAGTAAGGGTGCAAGAGGGACCATGGCCTGCTTGCTGTGGGCCAAATGCTGGGCTGATGTTAGGGCTGCATTACGGCAACGGCATCAAACGCCAGACTGAGATGTCGTGCTCTCTGGCTTTGCTGGCGTGGTACCGAAGAGAAGTGTAGTTCTCGTTGTCACTGCACGGCTGACTGCATAGAAGTGCTCGTCGTACACTACTGCATCAATGGGCTGCTGTGCGTTCACATTGTTGATGCTTCTTGGTACCGTGATGGTAGGCGCCCCCGCTGCATCTAAGGAACTCAAAGGGAGCACTCAAAACTGGCTGCTATAGGGACGTGCGCCGTCCACGTGCAAGACTCAGAAGCAAATCAGGCTCTGGCATTGACGCCCTCCGCGGATAGCGGCTTGCTGAATGCGAGAAGGATTGGCGTGGCGGAGCGGCTGGCAAGATGCGGTCGAAAATGGCCGCATCGCGTAGCGGTCGCTGCGGCGAAAATCAGCTGTCACTGCAAGCTGGACGGAGCTTGCTGTTCCAGACCATCGTTCGGTAGCAGAAGCTAACACCTAAGTGTGGCACTGCCGGGCACCCATCGCCCGCAAGCGTGTTCTTGTGCCAGCAACTCACCCGAAGATGCGCTCAGTCTCGCGAGTGCATTGCAGAAGTACAAGTATCCGTGGGAGAAAACGTCGATTCATGCATAGCGACTAATCTCACGCAAGCTGTCAGCATTTTCATGGAATTACCTGTGGCACTGCGCTCTGTGCTTTCGGCGGTGTTTGCGCTTCGACAAAGTTGGCTGTCAGCGTTGTGGTTTGAAAAGCGACGGAATCCGCGCAGCGGTTGTAGGCTCAAGACACCTCTCATCACGCTGCTTCGGATTTCTTCTGGGGACCTATAAATTGCATGCAAGCATCAATCCACTGTTGGTGGTCGCTTTTCGGTTGCTTGATTGAATGTATGCTGGGCCTACAGGTCATCGGGTCTCCCACTTGGAGCAGCGGGAACACCCGCGCGTTTACGTGCGTCGTGCCTGACATCTACATCACATGGCTGGCTGAGTTGCCAGCGAGACTTCGACGATACACCAGCTCTCGATTCCCAAACCACGGACTATTCACCGACCTACGCGCGCAATTCTTCTCCGCTCAGAGCCAGATCATACAAGGAGCGCTATCAGAGTCGACATCCCTTCGCGGCGCATCGCCGACCACCCGGCCTCGGCTTCACCAACCACCGGAACCAGCACAGACACCCTACGTCTAACACGATGGCATCACGCAAAAAGATCTTGTTGAAGGTCAGACGCCTCGCAACGTGCCTACGGGAGAGGGGCCATACTGACGCTTATACTAGGTCATCATCCTTGGCGACAGCGGTGTCGGCAAGACGAGTCTCATGAACCAATATGTATGTCGCGCCCGCAGCATGGAAGACGCAAGGCGACACTAAAGGGAGAGGACAATGCGTGCTAATGCTTTTCACAACCAGGTCAACAAGAAGTTCAGCGCCAGCTACAAAGCGACCATCGGAGCCGACTTCCTCACGAAGGAAGTGTTGGTCGACGACCGTCTCGTGACCATGCAGCTTTGGGACACGGCCGGGCAGGAGCGCTTTCAGTCGCTGGGTGTCGCGTTCTACCGCGGTGCCGATTGCTGCGTCCTCGTGTACGACGTCAACAACTCCAAGTCCTTCGATACCCTCGATTCGTGGAGGGACGAGTTCCTTATCCAGGCCAGCCCGATGGACCCCGAGAGCTTCCCGTTCGTGGTGCTCGGAAACAAGGTGGACGTTGAAGACAGCAAGAGGATGATCAGCTCGAAGCGGGCGCAGGCGTTCTGCCAGGCAAAGGGTGGCATTCCGTACTTTGAGACAAGCGCCAAGGAGGCTGTGAACGTGGAGCAGGCTTTTGAAGGTATGCTGGCGGCTATGCACTTTCGAACTCATCAGCATGGAATGCTGACATTTCACAGTCATCGCACGAAACGCGCTCGCGCAGGAGGAGTCGCAGGACTTCAACCCTGACTTCCCGGAGACGATACCCATCAACATGAACGAGAGCAACGAGGGCTGCTCTTGCTAATTGAGGCGGGACTATGCGATTTCTTCCTTTTCCTGTCGCGTTCACATTCTATTCAAGCATGATGAGGCGTTGGTCTACCGCCGCATAAAGGAGTCTTTCACCATCCTGGGATGCACCACCTCCATCTTACGGAATACTCGAGACTGTAGATTAACACTGTACATACCCAGTTTATGATTGAGCATAAAACATCTGATCAGCTAGTACTCGTGCCCTTGATCATTGCTAGAAAGGCTGGACAGCACGTCGACAGTGTTGGAAACGACGTCACGTGACGTTTTGGCGTTGCTCCGCCGATAAGCTATCTCTGGCCGTTGCAGGTTCACATGCCAGCCCGCGTGCCGCACGACTCACTCACATCACCTCGTGCCCACGCCTCGTGCCTGTTCCTGCGTCCGCATCTCATGCATCATAGTGTAGACCGCAGTCTCGCTCTTCCGTTCGTCCCTCCTTGAAGTCCCCTCAGACCCGGGAATCCACGAATCCTGCGACCCTCTACACCACATCATGGCGGGCCCGGAGCCGCCCATCCCTACCAGCGCGGCATACGTCCTGGAGACGCCGCAAGATCGGGTCGATTCATCTGAGGAGCGAGGCATACTGGGCTGGAACAGAAACTATGGGAGCTGGTCTAAATGGCGGCGCGCGGTGGGCCTGCTGCTCCTATTCATGACCGTCTTTCTCTGGACGGTGTCAAACTTCCTTGCGAGCGTGAGTGCTCTCTGCCGGAGACATCAGACTTGCGAAAGACTGACTGACCTCACCAGACGATCTTTGCAGACAATACCTATAGCAAACCATACTTCGTGACTTATCTCAACACTGCCTTCTTCATCATCCCGCTTGTGCCCATCCTGATCCGGAAGATCAAGCACCAACCCGAGGAGATCGAAGAGTGGCGCGCACAGTGCCATGACAAACTGAGACACAAATACTCTCCTGTGCGGCCGCTACTCGGCGAGTCACCATACCGTAAGACCGTAGGCGGCTCCAACGACGATGATGCTCTCGCGGGCTCGCAACAACTACTCTTAGGCGAGAACGACGAAGACGGACAACGCTCATCCTCCCAAAAGAGCCCACCCGACCAGCTCAGCATCCCCGAAACCGCTCGACTTGGCCTGGAATTCTGCTTCCTCTGGTTCGCAGCCAACTACTTCGTCGCCGCCTGCCTGGAATACACCACAGTCGCTTCCAGCACGATCCTCACATCCACCAGCAGCGTTTTCACCCTGCTGTTCGGCTCCATCTTCCGCGTCGAGAAGTTCACTTTGAAGAAATTCATCGCTGTCCTCGCCTCCCTCGCCGGCATCGCCCTGATCTCTTCCATAGACCTCTCCGGCCGCGACAACGACGCCGACCACCGCGGCGACTTTCCCGAGAAGACCACCTGGGAGCTCGCGGTTGGCGACGGGCTGGCGTTCATGTCCGCCGTCATGTACGGGCTGTACGCGGTGTTCATGAAGTCTCGCATTGGCGACGAGTCCCGCGTCAACATGCCGCTGTTCTTCGGCCTCGTCGGTCTGGCGAACGTCGTGCTCCTGTGGCCGGGCTTCTTCATCCTGCATTTCACCGGCATTGAGACTTTTGCTCTCCCGCCCACGCCCTTTGTCACTTGCATTATTCTTGCGAACTCGCTATCCAGTCTTGTCAGTGACATGGCGTGGGCTTATGCGGTGCTGCTCACGAGCCCGATTGTCGTCACGGTCGGGCTGAGCATGACTATTCCGCTGTCGCTTGTGGGGCAGATGGTGTTGCATGATCAGAAGGCCAGTGTGCTGTATTGGGTGGGCGCGGTGGTTGTTGTTTTGAGCTTTGTCTTTGTAAATGAGGAAGAGAAGAGGGAAGAGGAGGAAGAGGAAGAGGAGGTGAGAGTCATTGATGAGGAAAGGCTGGATGTAAGGGCGTGAGGGACTACATTGCATTGCGAGCTGGACTCGCTGACGTTGGTGCATGGCAACAAGTAAATGTTCATAGCATCTTGCATCATCCTCACGGAACTTACGATGGAGGCGTTCTCGCCTAGTCTCCGCAGTCTTGTTATGATAAGAAATCTCGGGGTTGTTGTGATGCCGGTTTAGCAAAGGCGTCATTGCATTGGGAGCGCTCATAGCGTCCTAATCTAAGGAAGCTAAATTGATCCCTATATCCCATCTAGCTAGCGACAATCAGATCGCGACAGCTCTCCCGCCGAATTCGGAAGACTAAAAAATTGGAAACATGGTCGATAATTTGAAAAGAGCATCCAGGCCCCGGAAACGCCGCAACTCAAACCAAGCACGTCGAGAGAGCCAACAACTCTCATGAACGCGAAATGGGCTGGAACATCTACAGTTCTCGTTTTCGCGAAGTTGGAGAGGTGAAAGGGTGGAAGATATGTAGAGTTGCGTGATTGTGGTCGTATAAGTCGTGTCGTGGAAGATTCTTCGATGATCGGGCAGAGTATGCAAAAAACGAAAGCAAATACAGCAAGCTTATCGCTGGGCGCGGCCAGCTTCTAGATCGCTAGGCGTCGTGCCGACCACCTCGGGTGCGCCGTGTGCGCCGTCTTGCTGCTGGTTCGCACGTCGCCCGAGTGCGGGCATGCGGAAAGCGGGCAGCCTGCTGCGCCAGCTGCTGGTCGCATTTTGGGTGTTTGTTGCATCTGCTCTTGGAGTGAGGACAAAATCGGCGGCATCTTGCTCCCGTCGTCGGCGTTCGGCTCGCGAGGGAGAAGGATTGTAGGGTTGAGTGGGTTCCTGAGAAGCACCCAGGAAGAACCCTCGAGGCCCGACAAAGCGCGAACGGAAAGGCATGCCGCGGGAGCTGATCCAAGCTGGCTGGGGATTCTGAGGCATGTTTGCACCTCGGGCACCGTTGCGTCGGCCTGTGGGATTTTGCTCCTCACCTTCCGCTCGAGGTTTGGGAACGTAGTAGTCTGCTTTACACAGCGGGCAGCAAGCGCGGCGGCTGGTGAGCCAGGGGTCGACGCACGCTCCATGGAAGGCGTGGCCACATGTCAGCCCTCGAACGTCGTCGTCGTCCTCGAGGGTATCGAGGCAGATTGCGCAGCTGTCTCCAGGCGCAGAGAGCATTTCTGGCGGAGCCGCGGTCCTGATAGGATCGTCGTCATCATCATCCTCCGCGACGGAATTGTTGCGGCCCTTTTCGTCCACAGTGGCAGCAGTCTCCGTTCTCTCGATAGTAGTTGACTCCTCACCATCTTTGTCGCTCTGGGTGTGTGCCGCGGCAGCCGAGGCCTGGTGGTTCCTGGACTCGGCTGCTACGTGGTCCTGGCGAGCGGCGTCAAGGGTCGTCGGTGCAGGATGATCCACGCTCGGTCGCCCGTCACCGCCAACAGCCACATCTTTCACACTTCCAGCGCGACTGGCCGGTGCAGTAACACCGCCTGCGGCTGGCAGACCTTCAGCCTCGCGCGACGACCTCCAAGTCTTGTATTTCGCCAGCGGGAACCGCTCGTTGACCTCTTCCATAGACATGAGCTTTTTCTCCCGCCTCCTTCTATGCGGCCGTGGCATTGTCGCGAGATCAATGGGCTCTCCATTTTCGTTCAAGGCGCGCATTTGGCGGTTTCGCTGGTTGTATCGGAAACAGTACTTGACACCTACAATGATCCTGGAGTGGCACGTCAGCGGTGACACGGTGATTGACAAGGCAGGCCAGCAAAAAACTCACCATAGATTTGTGAATACGACACCAAAGCCGAGAGCGACGAAGAAAAGCAAGGGCGAACTTGTCGGGCCTGACTTGCCATCGTCAGTATTGGATGGCGCGGGCGCCGACGAGGTGGAGGTGGGATCGGCCATGGCGCGCGATGTGTATGAACGCTGGTCGCGGGCGTCGCAGAAGGCTCAATGAAGAGATCCGGGTTCAGGCGAGGGGTGGTGAAGGCTTCGTCGCGGATGGGCGCAGGTAGTACCAAAGAAGAGTGGTGGCTCAGACCTGGGCTGCTGACATGGAGGTGCAGGCGGATGCGCGACGAGCCGAGGCGAAGGCGACGAGGGCGATAACGATAGGCGGGTGGCGAGGATGCGCTAGGGGGTGTGCAGAGATGGCAGCATGCGAAGGGTATCGTGGGCGTGTGAGGGTGAAGATTGGAAGTCGGCTATCGGGCGGTCGATGACGCTTCGGAGGGTGGCGATCGGGCAGCGGAAGAAGGCTGCGATCGCGTGTGAAGTCTGGAGTGCGAGCAGACGAGCGCCAGGGTGTGCTCTGGCGCACTCTCGCTTGAGGTAGCGAAGGGTGAAGGCTGTGTTTCTGCGCGCAGCCCGGCGTTTCCTCAGGCACGCGAAACACGGAGAGGGAGTCTGCGGTGAGACAGGCGAGGGAGTAAGAGTAGTGAGGACGGGGAAGGCAGCGACGAGAGGGCGGCGATGGACGAGGTGCGGTCGGCCGGGGCTCTGCGCAATCGGCGACGGGCGGGAGGCGGTAGGTGGGTGGTGGACGGGTGGGTGGGCGAGCGGTGCCGTGGGTGCGGAGGATGCTGCGGATGCTTAGGTGCGGACAGGCCTGGAGGCTCTCAGAGGGCCGGCGTGGCAGCGGATCCACATCATCCACCGCGCCCGCAAAGACGGCGAGCAGCGCGAGCGGAGGGCAGTAGCGCCCCTTGGCGCCATGCACCTCCGCACTCTCACCTCGACTGAAGCTGCTGCGGCCGCGCGTGCCACCGCAGCCCAGCATAACACCACGATATCACCACCGAGCCACATGATTCAAATCAAAGGGATACCTTACTGTCCCTCAGGCACGCCGGAGGGTGTTTCCATGGCCCCATGTCTGTCGCGTGTCTCTCCACCGCAGACCGCACACACACACACACAGCACCCTCTCAAACAATCCCCACCATAGACACAAACGCTGACAAAACACGCACCGGCCTCTCGCTCGGCGCAACAGCGGCTCATCAGCTGGCAATCCAGCGTCGCTTGCGCCCCACACAGCGCTCGTTCTTATCCTTGACCCCGTTCGCTTCACCAACCTTATCTGTTGGGTACGTTCTCAATGTATTCTCCGCGAAAGCCCAGGCCAGCCCTGCGAGCCAATCGTCCGCCCTCCCACAGCTCTATCACCTTCACAGCCACCGCCGCCTTCGCTGGCTCGGTCGTCACAAGACATCCGCCGTGTTAGCATACCGGTTGACAATTGCGTCGTACCAGCACAGGCTGTGCGCGCTGCTGTGTCTGCTGTTGAAAGTGTCCTGCTGAAACATTTGTCTTGCCGGCTTGGCGACGAGACACCGTTGTCGTCGTGCCGGACTAGGAACTGTGGCTGCCGTGTCCGTGTCTGGCCAATCACAGCCGAGTCAACGGAAGCACTTCGACATTTTGATGTTCAGCCTTCCTTGAGCCCAGAGCAAGCGAATCGTCAAGCGTTCTTCTTTGACGATGCCGTCATTTGTCATGATCACTACATATTTCGGGCGCTGTGCGTGCTCATGGTAGGATGCTCGTGAAGCTGATCTATTCCACAGACACACACCGGTCTCGTGTTCTGCTTCAATCATGCGAAATCCGTTTATCCAAAACCCGCCTCCCATAATGCAACGTTGACCTCTACCGCTCCCCTTTCTTGCGCGCATCCTCCTCGTCCCCAGTCATGCTCCCATCACCATCGTCAAAAACGTCACGTTCTCGTGCATCCTCGTCATCTGTGAAATCATCCATGTAGCCCGCGTCCCTCGCGGCGTCGTCCTCGTCCGCATAAGCCGTATGCAGCGACATATCGTCGTCCCGTCTCGCAAACCCGCCCGCTGCCTCCGCATCCGGGTCATCCATGTAGTCGGGCCCAGCATCAGCCATCCTCCTCCTGAGCCCATCCTCTCCACCAGCAGCAGCCTCTTCTTCGGCCTCGAGCTGCTCCGCACGAGCCTTCGTCTTGACGTAGATGAAATATCCCGTAGCGATGCCTGCAGCCATTCCAATCGCTATGCTAAGATAGCTCACAGCTTTGGTCCCAGCGTCCATCTTGCTCCCTTCATCCGCCAACTGCCCGATCTGCCTTCCCACGAAGACTCCCAGTAGTAGCTTCGGGGTCACCATCGCCGTCGCTAGCGCGAAGCTTCCCACACTTACTGTCGGGATCGTGCTGATCGCTCCGTTTGAGAGGCTGTACGGCAACGGACACAGCCTAATCATGACCAACAGCTTGAGCCCATCGTGCTTCAGCACCAGACTCAGCGCCGCAAACCGCTTGTTCCGCTCCGCCAGTCGCTGCACGTACCCCTTCAGCACCGTCCTGCTGACGACGAACGACGCTGTCGAGCCGAGCACCGTCGCCGTCGCCACGATGAACCATCCCCACATCCCCCACACGAACCCGGCCACGGTCACGCACGTGCTGTATCCGATCATCGGCGGGAACGAGACGAAAAATGTCGCCGCCCAGAGCACCAGCCATCCGCCCGGCGTCGCTCTCCAGCGCGCGGCGGCCGGTGACAGGTATGCGAATATCCGCTCGTTGTAGATCGCGAAGAGTATGAAGGCGACGAAGAGCACGATGTTGACTACCACGAGGCCGGCTTGTTGTAAAGGCGATAGGCGGAGGAAGGCGCGCTGAAGCTTGTTGCTTGTGCGGTTGGCGCTACGTAGCCAGCGTTGCGTTGCTGTGTGCGGGCGAGTCGACTGTTGGGAGTCGGATTGCGAGCGGCGGCGCCAGGCAGGTGAGGAAGAGTGGTGTCGAGGCTGCTGAGAAGAGGGCCATTGTTCATCTTCGTCGTCAATGGGGAGGGCCAGCGAACGGGCGGCAGTGGAGAAGTCGGCCATGATGGGCGGATGTTGAAGCGCTGGGTGCTGCGCCGGGAGTCGGAGGTGGCCTCGGAAGGCCCGTAACTAGAAGGAGGGAGGTGTAAAAGGTTGTCGATGGTCGTCAATGGCAAGAGAGTAGATAGAGAGGCTGCTTAGGCGCCAGGAATGAATGACAGCGCGGCGCAGCACAGCACAGCACGGCGCATGTGAGACGCCGGCGGGTTTTAGGGCTGAGTTGCCGATGGCTTTGACGTCGGCCAGGGCCCGCGCTCGCCGATGGGGCCCGCGGCTTGCGGGCGTTGATGCCTCAGCCCGGACTCTGAGCAAATCCACGTTCTGCTTTCTTTGCCTGATGAACGATCGTCACGTTGATATTCAGAGGCATCAACGTCAGCATGTATGCCACGGGACGCTGGTTCTTCGCTCTCTTTATTGTGATTGCTTACTCAACCTGACACGGTATTTGAAAATATTGCGAAAGACGCGGCACCAAGACAGGGTGCACGGAATGAACCTCCGAAACTGCTTGAGAGGAAGTGTGCATCTGGAATAGTTCTCAAAAGACGATGTCTTGGTCGAAAAAACGTCATTGAATACCATCCTAATGCTTCTGCTACCCCGGGCAAATGCAAGCGAATGTTTCGCCACTGGTGTGAGCTATACCTCGAACAAGATCACAGCCGCGACCTATCTGGCATTGCAGCCCGACTAGACACACCTTTTTGGAAGATCTTCGGACATTCAGCATTGCCCTGTCGGCTCTCACCCATTATACCTTGCTCTTCCAACGTTTTGAAAGTCCGACGCAGCATTCAGCATCAAGATATCACTTGCAAGATGGATCTTTCCCGTCTTTGGAAAGCCACACTTCAACGTTTCGTCTGTCTTGCCGCTGTTGATGCTCATTAACATTTTTCGGGTAGCAGCTTGGGAGATCCTGTGCCTTGGTTAGCCTGTTGCAGCGCCCGTTCCGTAACGCAGAGAAGCCCAGCAGTTTTTGCCGCTGCCGTTCCTGAAAGGAAGGATCTGTTTCCAAGAAAAAAGTAAGACAACACCTTTATCGGAGTAATACATGGGCGAAAGGTCGACAAAATGGCCCTGCATCCTGTGTTTCCAAGACATCGCGATACGATGTACAGTAAAGATCTCTCAGGATGGGAACATGTTTCCCGCGCTCCTCATCGCTCATGTTGAAGATGCTCGGCCAACTCGCGTGCTTGGTTTTCGCTCTTTGTGTTTGACCAGCACTAAAGTAGAAGCCGACCAGGTTTCTGATGTCCACGCTTCTTCTGTCACATACTTTTAGACTGTAGTGTACTGTCATCCACACCCTAAGCTCTTGAAGCCAGCTCCAGATTCGGCCCAGCGTTCATGTCCTCCTGAGACACAGTAGAATACTCACGAGAGCAAAGAGGTCACTGGAGGTTGCAAAACAGTAGTCTTTCGTCGATTTATTGATGAGTACTGAGGGTAGAAAAAAGGTGAACACTACCGTCATCATGCACCGACGAAACAAGTGGTGCGTAAGCCGAAGTGTGCTGGGTGCCAAAGTCCAAAGCTGGTCTCCTCGTTGCCCACAGCCTTGCAAATAATGAGCAAGAAGCACGTGATGTAGCAATATTCTTGCAGGTTGAATACCATCTTATCCCTGGCATTGTTCTTCGTACCGAAGCTGGTAGTAGCTCTCACCTGTGTTTTGCACTTCACTTACTCATGCGATTAATCCTGCTTACGACACTCTGAAAGCCAAATAGGATTGGAGCGTAAGTGATTTCGACCTAGTGACCCTACATCTTCGCCTCATCTTGCAAGATGTAAGGAGAATGATGGTCGGGTCTGAAGTAGTCGATGGACTTGATACAACGGCTGCCTCGTCAATATCTACATCCTTAGCTGTCCACAGCCTTGACATTCACCTCTTCATTCTCCAACATCCCTATCAGCCTCAGGTCCATTGTGCGGTGGTAGACATAACGCTCCATTAGGCTGCGTAGGGTCCTCCATGAGTCTTTTGTGCGCGTGATGTCGAAAGACTTGAGCAGCTTGTGAAAAGCTTGCAGATGATGGTCGTCTAAGTGGCCCACCATGATATAATAAGTGCAGAGGCACCAAACTAGAACCTCGTCGTACACTGTACCCAATAGTTCCCACAGCGGTATGTAGGCCAGCTCGGCATACATTGGCTCCATTACGTCCATAAAAGCGCTATGCCAGAACTCTTCAATCGTTAATGTCATCATGAGTGTATGATACATGCCGGCGGCAACTCGGCAACAGGTTGCTACGTATGAGCCGACGTGGCCATCCCTGTGTGCTTCAAGAGCCGCAAGACCTCTGGGTCTTATACCAAGGGTAGTAGTACCTAGATGTATCACTGTACTTCTGTTTCTAGCATCGCTCATGTCAAGGTTAACGGTGGGCCCAATCAAGTCCAAGATACCATCCGGGAGTAGTCTCTGCCTAGCGAGGAACGCGAGGCCAGGTGGCAGCGATGACGCCTGCACGGGCTCGAGGCTTGTATTTGGAAATTGACTGGTATCGCACGCAGATGCATCTTCTGAGCGTTTTTGCAGGGCCATGCGTTGGAGTGCTTGTAGATGGATGCCGCTTGCTCCAGGGTCGCCATACGCCTGTGCAATGTCAGTTCAGCATTTCTCGTACGTTTTTGTTGACCGACCCATTCCCAACCAGCTAGCAAGGTCACGATAGCCACCAGCGACCTTGTTGGCATCGTTTCCATGGAGATGCGGCGGTGCAGTTCGCCAAGAACACTAAATCTAAAGTAGCACAGGAACGGCCTTGTACTTGGACGGTATCCGAGACAGCCCGGAAAAGCGGCACCCGCGACGAGACCTGCTACGCGTAGCAGGAGATTATCGTAATGCATGTCGATGACCAGCTGCTTGCCTTTGGGTCTTCCGTACGGCAATGCGTCGTCGGATAAGCCAAGGATGAAGAATGCCTGTTGTATACAGTTGTCGAAATCTCCAGCGGTATCAGCGGCCCATTGAGCTTCAGGTTTGTCGAAGATTGTGTTGAACGGGCAGATTCTACCCATTGCAAGTCTATCGATGGCTGGTGCGACGGTGGGTCGTCCTGATCGGGCTCGTACCCTGTCATTGTAGCCATCCTGGTGAGATGGTAACGCTCCCGAGTTGACAGTAGCAACCGTCGCGCTGTTGCCGAATAGGGTCGTCGCACAGGAATCGTTCTGCGGAGGCTGCGCGCTCTGTTGGGGAGAAGGCGTCAACGCTGCGGCTTTCCAAGGTTCCAGCCAACGTAATTTTACGCTTGACTTCTCGGTCCGCGATGATGTGGCTGCAGGGAAGCTCTGTCGATGTGCGTACGAACGGGAGAAGGTTTTTCGTTCTGTCTGAGAAGCAGGGTGAGAGTGGGGAGGCTCGCGGACGTCTGTCGGCCTGACATCGTAGCCCACCGATCGTTTATCGTCCTCGGACCTGCTAGGCGATTTCTCATCTTCCAAAAGGCCCGATATGACGCCTTCCGACCTGATACGTTCAAGTGTAGAGGTGACTTCCTCAGCGGTCCCATTGATGAGCCTTTCGCATAAGTTCGTCAGTTTGCCGTGTCTTGACCTTAGCTCCTCATTCTCGGCTTTTAAGGCGGCGAATCTCGACAAGTTGGGTGCCGAGGTGTATACACAGAGCGCACCCTTGGCCTGGCATGGACTGCAAGTCGGCCTTGCACCGTCACACTATTATAACGCTTTTAACAGCCTGAAGCATGTACAAGAAAGACGTGCGGGTATAGCGTACTCTACCTTTCCGCTTTCTACAGGCTTCACAGGCTACGGCCGCAATGCGCCCTCGCTTCGGCATCTTCGAGACTCAATCCCACCAAACGGCCCGATAAATGGTCGGAGCAGATAAATGCGCTCGGGGGAAATGCAATATCTCTCATTAGCAAGGGCGGTGAAAGGCACCCACCTGATGAACGTGGACAGCAGTAGTTCTATTTATTATGCGGGGTCAAGAACGCGGGCTGAAAGATTAGACTTTCAAGCACAGCTGTCACATGACAATGTCACGTGGTCGTACGGCTTCAACATCACTTCACTATGATGGCAAGACTGTGGAAGGGTCAACAGACCTTAAGCTACATCTCAGCGTCCAAGATCAAAATTCTGCAGCCTGGTTTCCAAGTAAAATGTTAGGATGGGTCATGCAAACTATCAACTTGTGATCTAGCCCGAGCTTCCTTGTCGCTCAAAGATTTTGAAAAGGCCATCCAACATTGAGCTTCGCATATCAACATTCAAATTGTAGACTGGAACAACGCAACCCGCACCGATCTTGAAACTGATGCGCCGCAATCGCGTGCTCTATGTCATCGAAAATTCTCTTCGCAAAGTCGGGCAGATGAGCCGGTGTATCGCACCCCGCCTACTTGGTTCCCGTGGCAGTATACTGCAGCATGGGATGTCGATTGCTATGGTGTATCAGAACCCGGAGCCTAGCGATGGAGGCGTCGGTGGCGTCAGTGGAGAAGCCATAGCTCAAAGGTGAGGCGGAGCGGAGGGCCTCGAAGGTGTCGTGCAAGAAAAAGATGTTGCGGATGTCAATTGAGTGTCCATCGCCGTCTTGTCCTGTCAAGTACCGTATCAGGTATCCTTGACGCAATATTGCAACTGCAAATACATGTAGTCGTGTGCAATCGGCACCCAACTGACTCAAACCGTGTCACTGCAGAGGCTGTAACACTCGCCCGACCAGAGGTTTGATAGCTTGGCTCATAGTATTCTGGCTCAGCTGCTGATATTATGGTCTAGATCGCATCAACTACACTGCCAAGCAGCCCTTCAGTAAGCGGATAAGCTCGGGACCGATAGGTACCTCGATTGCTCGGGGAGGGAGTGTATACAGGTTGTCCGAAAACTGCAGCTTATGATCGTTCTCAGTTAATGAATCTCTGGGCCGAAAACGAAGCAGAGAACCATATGCCCGTAGAGCTCGAGGGGGGAATATTAGGCAAACCACGAAGTTAAAGCTATCGTGGTCCAAAGAGGCTCCTAGCGAAGACGGCGATCCGCTTAATACGGGCGAGAGGGTGACACATGAGCAGAGTGTTTTATTATCCTTGACTTCGGGAAGCGAGAAGAGCATCAATCCGTTTCCTCAGTCTAGCATCCGGTGGGACAACAGATTGCCTATCGGTAAGCATGCAGGACAGCAGCTAGATCGAGAGACCGCATCGCTAGCGCGTGATTCGAAATTGTTAGCCTGTGCGCGAAGCAGCCCATTGTTTCTACCACCTCTCATGTCAGTTCACATATTCCGTCGCTGGTGTTCGAGATTCATCTTACCAGGGGCGCGCCCGCTCCGCCTAGCAGGTAAGGGAACCGTCTCCTCTTCTGTATTCTTTTATTGTAATCGCGCTCTTCTTCAGATGTGAGATCAGCCAACCCAGCCCTTGCTCTCATAACCTTGATATCGAGACCCGCTGGAAAAAAGGATTTTGGGTTCTCCATTCCCGGTCTCTCCGATCCTTGATGAGCGTATGTGTCTCGAGAAAGCCAGGAACCACCCACGTCAAGAGGGAGGAACCAGCCCAAAACGTTGTGACCCATGACCTGGCACCAGTTTTCGTACATCCCGCAGTCCCAAGGATTTGAGAATAAATCCGACTCCACAATTGCGAAGGTGTGTCCAGGTGTGGAAGATGCTCTCGAGTTATGCTGCGCCTCTGAAGCTTGTTGATCAGGATGGACATTCGAGGATACATGTTGGTCTGTCCCTTGGGTACCAACAATCTTCTTGAGTGTATCTAGATCGCAGTCGTTCAGATCTGGAAAGGTGATGGTACGGACGTCGTCACGCAAAGCATGGGCGTTTCCAACTCGAAGAGCCATATGCCAGGTGTGGCCCGCGGGTTCAGCAAGGTTCTCTTTTGTGGTGTGATTGGTGAGGGCATTGACAATAGCGCTGAGACCTATGCCTCCGGTCAAGCCCATGAAGAACAACCCAAAGATGAGCATTGCGATCAAGTTTCCGTTTAGTGGGAGGTTTTGCTTTCGTTGCGCGATGCAGATCGCAGCCAGGACCCAGTCAAATATGGTGTAGAAGAAGGTGTACGAGTTGAACAAGATGAAGTATTTCATCACTTGCTCAGACACAATGCCACCAACCCAAGGGCAGAAGTGGTCGAGCTTTAGAACGCATCTGTCTTTCTCCCGGCAATGACGAGACCGATCAGGGCGCCAAATTTTACAAGTATCACACCAGCTGGGCAGACCGTCCGGCTGACAGACGAAGACGTCTTTGGATGTTATGTCTCCAAGCCTTGGGCGTGCGAAAGATAGCCTCTTTGGCAGAATGCGCTTCTTCGAAGTCCGTTTGGCCTTCTCGTCCTCTTGTGCCTGTATGCGCCCGACGTGTCCTCGCTCGATGTAGCCTGGATGCCGAAATATTGCCCAAAGCATGCGGAAGAACGACCAGGTCACCAGAACGAATAGGATCCAGTAGATCACAAGATCGACAATCCCGCCGCCTATGCGCTTTCCTCCAAGAATATCCACATTAAAGAAGTTCCTGTCTCCAATCACAAACCCAGGTTAGCAGAGCGGGCAATCTTGTTCGTTGTCATGGTGTTGGAGGAAGAGCGAAGGGCTTGGTGGTGGCGAGAAGGAGAGGTACTTACGGACTACAACGTGCGTAATCACCCAGCTTGTGTACCCGATAATGCCGACAAGTATAGAAGGCACAATCTGGGCAGCTACCTCCATGCTTTCGCCAGCCATGCTGTAGCGGAATGAAGGCGGTGGCTAGACGGAGTCTAGCACCTTGGACGGACTTGGCTACTGAGACCTTATAACGAGCAAGAGAGTAGAGAGGCGCGCATGGTTGCAAAGTTCCGCCGTGGGATCTAACGACATGCGACTGCCAAGGTCCTAGGTCGCCCGCGGATCTTGGAACGCTCTTTGATACTGCCGAGTGATATGTCGCAACGAGTCTTGACAAGGGTTGACGTCACGGTTGACTTCCGAGGCGCAAATTCCCTCGGGCGCTAGGAGGTCGCGTCGCGCCTACCTACCTATATCTACCTATATCTAAAATAGAGTAACTTATGTTTTACCGTTAATAACTCGAAGGTTATACTATTTTTTCAAAAATTACCTAAATAAGATAGTGAAACTAAGCCTTTCGTAAGACTAAATATATATCTATATAGAATAGATACTAGGCGATTATATATATAAATTTTAGCTAAAAACATTAAGGTTTAGATAGTAAAATTAAAGTCTAAAATTATAGCCTAAAGGCGTACCTTAAATAATTTCTATCTTAATAGACCTAGTATATGAGTCTGCACTGGGGAT
>JAKLND010000024.1:0-230172 GCA_022813125.1 Septoriella neoarundinis
CGTCTGTTGAGTCCTCCTCGCTGGTACCAAAGAGCTCCGGAAAGAGATAAGATTTTGCCCAGACAATGCAGTGTATCGGTTGCGAGGGAGTCGATCTAATGGTGCAAATTGGGAAGCTTTTCTGTACAGGCTTAGGATTGCAGTCATAGCACTCGGTCACACCCTTTTGGATTGCCTGGACTTGTCCGTTGAAGCCAGTGGTGCCGCTTTCGATGAGCGGCACGTTCGCCGCGAGACACATGCGGTTCACATGCCGCCGAGCCTTCAGGTTGTCGAGGGCGTTAAAGACAATGTCGAATCCAGCAAAGAAGTCGACATCATATTGAGAGTCAAAGATGTCGCCATGATGGGCATCAATGTTTACTGTAGGGTTGAACTGGCTTGCCGTCTCCTTCGCGACGATAGCTTTGGGCTTCTTGATGTGCTGCTTTCGGAACAGGAATTGACGATTGAGATTGCTGAGATCGATGGTGTCCAAGTCAATGAGCACGATGCCAGGCGTGCGCGCTAGGAGTGTTGTCACAGGCGCCTCTTCTTGTGCGTCGCTCGATTGTGTGTATCCCGAACCAAAGCCAGAGCAGACAAGGTTCTTCAGCAGCTCGCAGCCAATGCCACCAGCACCAACGACCAGAACTCTGCTGTCCTTGACACGCTTTGCGAGTGGCAGGCCAAGCGCCTGAACCAATCCACGATCCCTCCTCTGCATCTCGAAATGTGTCCGATTTCGCGTAGGAAGTGGTTGCTGATGATAAGCGTTTGCGCGCAAACGGGTCTATGCCAGCGCTAGAGCACGTGCGAGTGTCGTAGTTGTGAAGTGAGTTCAAAGAGCGCACGTGACAATTCACAGTGACGCGACCAGAATTCTCACTCCAAGAACGGGTGTATTTGAAGAATGAGGAGGTGATCCAGCGCACGCCCGAGCCGTGAGAGCCCGAGGTTGAGTGTTTGAAGGTCGCAGGCGCGGCGCGAAATGTGTTGGGTCGCAGTCGGCGGTCGGCTCGAGGGTTTTTGCGCGGCCAGCGAGTGTCGGAGATGTGAAGGAGAGTCGGTGATCTTCAAGGGCGAGAGTTCGGGCGGGTGCGCGTGGGAGGCTTTGAGGCTCTTTGATCGGGGCCGGTCAAACGCGCGTGCATTGGCTCGACAGCCCGCCAAACGCCCTCAAGCTCTCGCGCCACGCCGACGTCCCGAGAGGCTGTCAGAACTCTTGGCTTACGACGTCACTTCCATATCGGGCTAATGCTATTAGGGACTTCACTTCCAACGCTTTCTTGGAATTATGCGAATCCCTCCGCCACTATCATATGCATACAGTACCGCATGTGCTCGGTGCAGATGCAATGAGATCGTCAAGTAAACATGGCTGTGCCACTAGCAGGTCATGATCAGACGGGCTTGAGTGTTGCAGCAGTCTTCCCCTCGCCGAAGCTGGACTATTCCATGCCATGTACCCACTGAGTCAAGACCCACGGTAGGGTTTCCATCTTCAATATTTTCAACTCTTCAAGACCGGCCACAGCCTGTCGTTCAAGAATCCTTCTACCCGGAATATGCGACATGTGACTGCTCACCACATCCCCCCTCCAAACGCTCCCACTTGCACATGAAGGATCAGATGCTTGACTCTCGTGAATGTGGCCTACGAGGAGTTTGCTTAGGACAACGCATCCGACGACATCGATACATCTCGTGGCAAAGACCGTGTCGAACCACCTTATCGCCGCGCACCGTCTCACGGTCCTTACAAAAGGGGAGGCTGTTGGCATTACGGTATTGTAACGATGCCGAGCTGCAAAACAATGGCGTGGTTAATGCTGTCCCCATGCCTCGAACAAACCCACAGCCTGTGGATGCATTTCTCATCTCTATGACGTCTCGGGTGCTGACGGGTCAATAACTGTCCTTGACCGGTCTCATGGTACGATCACGCTGGCAGACGGAGTCAGTCAATGGGCTATACCGGGCCGCGCATCAAACTGTTACTTCGTGTATGTATTTAAGTCTTCCCCATGGCTCCTTTCATGGAGATAGGGACAACTTTGCAGCACATTGACCATTTGCTCGGACATTCAACAACGCAAAACACATTATCGCCAAGCTCACGCTGCCTGGGAACGTGGAAGTGTGCATATCATCTCAGAGTTCTTCAAGCAACTCTCCAGGTGGACCTTGCTCACGATCTAGCCGCCACTTGATGGACTCTAGCCACAATGTGAGGAATACGGAGGGGACCGAGCGGCAATCGCCGCCAACAGCACCGTCGCAGGATCATGACTTTTGGTTGAGCCACGATTTCGAGGAACAGTTCGATTTCGATGCATACCTGCGCAACCAGCATCAGGAAGAGTTGCATTTTGATCAGCCTTCCGCTGCAAATGCCGCCTTTGGACCGGATCAATCTCAAGACCCTTTGCATCGAGGCTTCCTGTTCCCAGAATTCAACCAGTCAATTTCAGAGCCATACTTTAATGCAACTTCAACTCTTGGGCAGAATGTTACGTCCGCGTCGATGGTGAATGGCGATATGCGACAGGGACAGCTAAATGCCTTTCAGCATTCTGGAGACCTCGATCAAGGGCAAACAAACGCCAACGCATCACTCTTTTTGCGCGATCCCAACGCCGCACTTACCCTTCCACACTTCAGATCTCCAGATCCCGTCGATCGGAATCTGGCGGCATTACCTAACTCTTATAATAACCTTTCTCATCTTCAGTATTCCGGGCCTTCACACGGACAAATGAGTGGAGCTCATGGGTATTCAGCATTTGGGCGTAACACCGATCAATCTTCTCCTGCTCCAACGCATCCACCGATTGAATCAACAAACCGCCCTCGGAGAAGAAGGCGCGCTTCGACAGATTCGATGCAGATATCAGAGCCAGCGCGGCTTAAAAGAGAGTGTGCGGGTTGCGCCAAAGCTTTCAACCAATCGAAAGACCCTGACCTCCACCGCTGCACTCGCTGCTATGAAAAGCACGTGAAGCACACCGCCGGTCCCACGACCTATATATATCAGCCAGAAATTACGATCGATGAGGCTTGGAAGACGCTCTATCCGACGCTGGCTCCCATAGCCTTAGCGGGCGATGATGTGTGCACGGCGAAATCGCTCCAAGGATACTACGTCCGTCGATTGATCGAGGCTATCTCTGTACCATACCTGAGCGACCAGAGCGGAACGAAAGAAGACCAGCAGCGCGTCGCACAACAATCGAAGCTCAACAAGAAGCCCTTCGACAGCACACAATACCGGGATGACAAAGTCAACGCCCGCGTTCAGTTCCTATTTGTAAGAACCCCTTCGTCTGCACCCCTCTCTTTAATGCAACAGCAGTGACTAACATCTCCCCAAGCACATCGCTCTCAGCTACCACGAGGGCGGCCCATCCTTCTACGATACCGGCGGCGACAACTCTGGCTACGGCGAAGACAAGACCCTCAAGTTCTCCGACCGCCTCGAGCGCATCATCCAGCTGCTCACCGTAAGTCCTCTGCCCTTCGCCCAAACCTCGTGTGTCCCACTAACCCCTTCCCCCCTCCCCAGCTCGACAAAGACATCGCCATGGACGTCATCGAAGGCCGCGGCGTCACAGCCCTCGTGCACAACCCCAACAAATACGAGCGCGTACGTCTCCCCTACCATCCGCCCACCTCATTCCTCCCCCCCCTAGCGTCCACTAACACCACCATCTCCCACAGCGCAAACGCGACAACAAGAAGTCCAACGACACCAAGCAAGACCTGCAGGAAAAGGGCAAGCAGCTGCACATGCTCGCCGCCGGCGGCGCCCCGTCGCTCAGCCCCGGCCCCGGAATCGGCCCAAGCACGCTCGCGAGCGAGCAGCAGGCGTACTCGTCTCTGCCGCTTGGCTCGGATCAGCCGGCACCTGGGCCTTCGATGCTGGGCGGTGGGAGCGAGAATGCAGGAGCGGTCGACGACCTGGAGGGGTATGTGCCCGCGCCGAGGCATTTTTGAGCGGGACTGTGGCCCAGGGGCGCGGGTGCGGCGAGGTAAACATCTGAGAGACATGTAAGGTATAGCGAGGACTGGGCGTTTGGCATTTTCATCTACCAAGCCCGGGTCGACTCCAGAGTCGACGGGCAAGGATGTGATTTTTATGTATTTGGGAAATCAAATCGACTGCTGTTGAGCCACATTGAGGAATTGTGTACGTTGAAGTATTCATTCAAATATTTACAGAGTATGTCCATTTTTTGTAGTAGCCCCGTCGTCCCCAGCACAAGCCGTGGCCCGCGCGCATGAAAAACAACTATGTAAAACCCCAACATCGCAAAGAACGCCATGCAAAACAATAGCACGAGGGGAACAACAGTTGATCTTGACCAGTATTCGTGAAATAGCAAACAAGAAGGCGAGAGGATCTATTCGACCTTCTTATTCGTCGTCCTCTTCGAGCTCGGCAGTCTGATCGATACGTTAGCACAATGGTCATTTGCAGAAACGGTAATTAATCAAGCATCACTTACGTCCTCATGGAAAGCCTTGCCCTCGAGCGTAGGCTTAATCATGCCAATGCGGATAGCAAAGTCACCGAACCTCTCGCCGTCATTGCGTTCCGCAGCGTAGCGCTTGATAAGCGGCTTGAGGATGGCGAGGATCTCGTCCTCCTTGATGGAGCTGCGGTAGAGCTTGTTGAGGCGCTGGCCGTGGTAGCCGCCGCCGAGGTACATGTTGTAAGCGCCGTAGGCCTTGCCGACGAACGCGACCTCGGCGAGCCAGGGGCGCGCGCAGCCGTTGGGGCAGCCCGTCATGCGCATGACGATGCTGTCCTGGCGCAGTCCGTTCTCCTCGATCGCGCCCTCGAGCTTGGTGATGAGCTCGGGGAGGTAGCGCTCGGACTCGGCCATGGCGAGGCCGCAGGTGGGGAAGGCGACGCAGGCGGAGGAGCTGAGGCGGAGCGCGGAGAAGTTGGTGTTGTCGAGCTTGTACTTGGCCAGCAGATCCTTCATCGTCTGCAGGTCCTCCTCGGCAACGCGCGAGAGGATCAGGTGCTGGTTGCCGGTCAGACGGAACTCGCCCTTGTGCACCTTGGCGATCTCCAGGAGACCGGTCTTCATGGGGAACTCGGCGGTGTCCTCGATGCGGCCGTTCTCGATGAACATGGTGAAGTGCCACTTGCCCTCCTCGTCCTTCTGCCAGCCAAAGGTGTCAACGTTGGAGTCGAAGTGGAAGGGCCTCGGCTCCTCGAACTTCTCGCCCCAGTACTTCTCGACCTCGGCCTTGAAGACGTCGAGACCCATGTTATCGATGGTGTACTTCAGACGGGCGTTCTTGCGGTTCTGGCGATTACCGTTGTCACGCTGCACGAGCATGACTTTCTCGCAAGCGATGTGGACCTTGTCCTTGCTAACGAAGCCGAGGTTGCTGCCGGTACGGGGGTAGGTCTTCTTCATGTTGTGAGTCACACCCATACCACCACCAGCGAGCAGATTGAAACCGACAAGGTGACCATCGTCACCCTTGATGGCGATGAGACCAATGTCGTGGGCGTAGACGTCGGTGTCGTTGTGAGGAGGAATGGCAATGGTGATCTTGAACTTTCTGGGCAGGTAGGTCGGGCCGTACAGAGGCTCGAAGTCCTGGACGGCGTCACCAGCAATCTGCTCCTTCTTGCCGTCATCATCCTGCAGCCAGATCTCGTGGTATGCAGTGGTAGACGGGAGAAGGTGGTCGGAGATCTTCTTAGCGCAAGCGTTGGTCTCCTTGTGAAGCTCGTTGAGCTCAGGCAGAGAAGAGCACATGACGTTACGGTTGACATCACCGCAGGCGGCAATGGTGGTCATGAGAGCCTGGTTGATGGCCTGCATAGCAGGCTTCAGCTTGCCCTTGACGATACCGTGGAACTGGAAGGTCTGGCGGGTGGTGAGCTTCATGGTCTCATTGCCAAGGTTGTCGGAAATGGCGTCCATCTGCTGCCATTGGAGAGGGGTGGCGACACCACCAGGCAGACGGCAACGAATCATGAAGGAGTAGGCCGGCTCGAGACCCTGAGCCTTGCGCTCGTCACGCAAGTCACGGTCGTCCTGCATGTAGGTACCGTGGAACTTGGTGAGCTGCTGGTCGGATGCGCTGATAGCGCCGGTCGAGGGGTCGTTCAGGCCCTCCACGATGGTGCCGCGCAGGAAGTTGGAGTTGATCTTGATGTCCTCGTTGGTGATAGGCGGGGGCTCATCAGGAAGACCCTCGACATTACCCACGCCAAGAGCGTCCCAGAGCTTGGGCTCCCACTCGTTGTAGCCAGTCTGGTAGCCATCAGGGTCCTGGTCATCACCAAGGCCGATGTCCACCAGCTGCTGAGCACCAAGAGTCACCGCGCGGGCGAAAAGGTCCTTACCAGGCTTGTTGTAGTAGTGCTTGTCCTCCTTGCGGGGCCAGTAGTGGGAGTCACCAAGAGCGAAGACGGAGAATTTGACGTTGGCCAGATCCAGGTCGGTAGAGTCCTTGACGGCGGCCCAGAAGTTCAAACCGTTCTGAGGGAACTCACCCTGACCGGCAGTGGATGTGATGAACACGATGTTCTCCTCGTTCGCGAGATCCTCGACCGGGTAGTCGTCCATGGACATGAACATGCTCTTGAGGCCCCTAGCCTTGGCGCGGGATGCCAGACGCTTAGCGAGTGACTCGGCGTTGCCGTTGTCAGAAGCAAACAGAACGGTGACAGGAGCACCCTGAAGGCCCTCAAGAAGGGTTTCGTAGGCGTCCTTCGCCTTGCGCTTCTGCACCTTGCGGACCTCGCTGCCGTAGCTCTCAGAAAGGCTGGCGTGGAACTCAGGGTGGCGCTTCATCAACTGGGTGAGCTTGTTGTCACGACGAAGGAAGTCTTGGAGCTCCTGCTTGATGCGCTCAGAGTCGAGCTGGAAAGATTCCTCGCCCTTCTCCTCGGCCTTGGGGTTCCAGCGGTAGAGAGGCCAGTAGCCGACGTCGACAGCCTTCTTGGTCTCCTGCAGAGCGGTGAGAGGGCTGTCATCCTCACGGTTGTAAGGAAGGTAGGCAAGAACGATCGAAGGGCCATCGAAAGCCTGAGCCTCCATGAACGCCTGAAGGACCTGGGTGTAGCTGCTGTACACAGCGACGGAAGCGACGTAGGTGTTGCCGTAGTTCATGGCGTAAAGACCAATATCCTTCTTTCTGCGGGCGGCATCCTGCGCGGCGCGCTCGCTGTAAGGAGTGGAGTCAACGACGAGCATGTTCACATTCTCGCCGGAAGCGATGACGTGGTGGACACCAGAGTTGCCGAGATCGTAGCTCCAAGCGTCACTGCCGATGAGCCACTGGGACTCGTTGTAAAACAGACCCTTGTGAGAAAGCAGCTCCTTCGACTTAGGCGAGCCATCGGTGCCCAGGCGGGAGATGACCTCGGGAGCCAGAGTGTTGGCCTCGTCAGCCTTGTCGGCAGCCAAAGCCCACTGGCTCAGGTACTTGAGGACAGCATCGGTGGTGAAGGATTTCTCCTTTGCAGCCTGCTGCACCTCAGAAACAAAGCGCTTCCTGTGCTCCTTGCGTGCAAGCAGAGCACCAAAGCCATACTCGGGATTCGCCTTCAACGAGCTGCTCACACCGGCATCCTTCTGTGACAGAGAGTTGGCAATGTGCAGTCTCTGGCCGAAGAGCTGGTCGAGGACCTTCATGTACGCGTTCTCGAGCTCTGGCTGCTTGGGCTCGAAGTCCTTCTGCACACTGGCGAGGCCAGAGTTAGGACCCTCGTGCAGGCCAATCTCCAGGTTCTGGATGGGGGTCTGGGACTTCAGGTTCTGGAAAATGCCAGACAGGGCCTGGGTAACAGTGGACTCCTCGACATAGCCGAGCTGGTATCCAACGATAAGCGGGCCCTGGCCGTTACCAGCGCCACGGAGGGCCATCAGCATATCCAGCAAAAGCGGGCCCCACTTGGTTGTCTTCCTCTTGATCTGCTCCAGAACAGCGATCTTCTTGACAGTGGCGGGGAGAACCTCGACGAGACGCTCAGTGAGCCAGGGCCTGTACAGCACGGGAGTGATGAAGCCAGCGCCGTTGAAGAAATCGTGTTGTGAGGCCTGGTCAAGCTCGTTGCTGAAAAGGCCAGGGTCGGAACCAAAGAGAAACATGGCCGACTCCGCATTCGGAGGGCCAGTGTACTGGAAGGGGCTGTAAGAGCGGCCGGTCGAGGCCTTGATCTGCGACCAGATGGAGGAGCAGATCACCTCGACATCGTCGGAGCTCACGGGCTTCGGCTGCGACTCGATGGTGGTCGCAGACTCAGCCTCGGAAGCTGCGGAGCTGGACGCCTTGTTGTCCGTGGATTCGGAGGCAGTGGAGGGATCGCGGGTGCTGGCAGCAGCTGGCGAGAGCGTGCCACCAGCAATAGCGCGGGCTCTCTCCTCGTTTGGTACGGCGGAGGGCTTCGTCGCGCGTCTACCCTCGCTGGCGTAGATTGTGCTCTCCTCGCATTTTGTACCCTGGTATGCCCGAGCCAAATCCACGTTCAAGACCTCAGAGCACAATTGCCTGCTCTCGTGCTGGATAGGCTGGTCCGCCTTGCTGTTCGCCGCATCGAAGAAGTGAATGACACCACGGCCGCTCTGAATGGCCAGAGAGTGTGCGGTAAGTGACAGATCCTGCGCCTCTTGGAGCGAGTTGCTCTGGATGAATGTGAAACCGGTGTTCCTGATGCTCGTGATGTCACCGTAGTCGGGGTAGCCGCTCGGGTGGAGAGCGACGTGGATGACTACCGGATACTGCGCGAGTTTGTAGAGGTGGGGTATGCTCTTCACGAGGATGTCGCTCGAGGTTGTGACGGTCGTGAGCTTGCCGTTGCGTAGAGGCTGGAAAGCTGAGAGGAGCGGGTCGGCATTGTGGCGGATGGGGAGGATCTCGGGAAGGGTCTCGCAAATGATCGAGTTGGCCTTGTTGGTGGCGTACTGGGCCAGGAACTTGGAGAACTCGGAGTCGGTGGCAAAGGAGGGCTGAACGGAAATGATCACATCGGAAGAGAGGTAGGCGACGCGGGCGACTGGTAGAAGGAGTCAGCATACGATCCGAAGTTGTAAGATCTAGAGAGGGGCAAGTCGGCGCATACCTGCCTCGCCGGCGCTCAGAATGGAAGCCATGCTCGCGAAAAAGAAGCCAATCTATCCGCGATGCTGGCCGTGAGGTTGTAAGGTGAATGAGAGATCCCGCCTCCTTGAGATCTGGACAGCAGGAGGGAGAGGTGCAGAGGGGCGGATGTGAGTGGTAATCATGTGCAGACGGATGGCAAAAGTGTCGTCCCACAGGTAACTTCTCCCGCCCGCCAGACACCAGACGCCGATTGCGGGCGGTGGAAATGTAACGTACGGCACGTGATTTGCCGGTCCCCACAAAGTCGATGGCGTGATTGATGGAAGACTGCGCTGTGCGTCTGAAGCGCGGCCGAGGCGTGCAAAAATTTACCCTGGCCAAAACATCGAAACATCATGCATTGTTTGTAGGGACAGCATTGCGCAATGACTTTACCATGTCTACTCGTACTTCTGCCTGGCTCCGTTCGAATAGATCGTTGCGTGCCATACAGCCAGGCTTTGTCATCCATCACAACGCACCGGCTTTACCAACCGGTATGTGTAATCTTGGCTGGGGAGCTATCGCGGCCCCGCTCAGTCCCCTACCTTAGCCTCCGCATACCTGACAGCAGGCTTGGCCATTCGGAGACTTTGTACATTACTACTAGAAGTAGGCACAAGCGCTCTGATTCCTACCGTGTATCACGACGTCTGAAATTGTCGCAGCTAGCTGGACACTTAATGTTGCCAGATAGGCCGGACAAACTGCACAATCACCTTGTAGGTCTTTGTTGGTCTGTGATCATCACTTTTGTCTTCGTGTAGACCGCCCGCACGGTTGCAACGTAGTATCGACATCGACTCTGAGTTCTCCAAGGCATGCGACAAAAGCGCCTACTCTTGAGATCGGCCGACGTTGAATTTCAAGTTCTTCGCAAGGCAACACCCAGCAAGGTGAGGGTGGAGCCACTGAGGTGCTGCTCCAGAAAGATTCCCTCAGCAGCCTTCCAAGGACCGCAACGATTGTTAGTAGTTCAATGGTCAATCTGGATGTCTCCACGCATCAGCCGACATTGCCATACCAAGGACTACGCTTGGTAGTTGTGGCTAGAAAATGTGAGATGCCGGACGGCTTTTGTGTATTTTTGACATACCTGTTGGTGGAAAGGGAATTACATCTCAATGTCCTAGGGCTCAAAAGTTCGAAGTGTCATCAACCCTGTCATTGCACTATACACAAAGCAACGACTCGTTGGACGCTCGCTTATCGACTGTGTTGTGCAGAGTGATCACAGGCCAAGTGGATTTCGGATGCTCTGTGTAGCAGCGCCATGTCTGAGCCATGCCGCCGCACAACCAACGTGATGCAGATGATCTTTGAGCAAGCGGCTGCTGGTGAGTTCGCATCTGCAATGGTAATCGTATGCGCTTACTCTGCATACCTTCGCCCGCTCTCCGGACAATCGACGGATCTGACGTGCGCTTCATGTAAATACCGATGTCCGACCACCCAAAGCGATACTGTACCTAGGTTGGTGCATCATGTTTCACGGTGCGGAATTCCGTCCGGTTCGGGTCCACTTCTGTTCATGTACAGAGCTGCTCACACCTCCTATTGTCGTTCGAGAAATGCTTTCGATTGAACTTCGGAATCACTTCTGCCCGCATCATCGAGACCGCGGAGACGTAGTGGTGGCAGAACATATTGTGACCCGTTGAACCCTCGTCCGCGGCATTCGGGTCAGCAGCAACCGCCAAGTGTGCAAGCTTCCCACGTGCATGTGAGGCATCACCGACGGATGGCTGCATCGAACGTCCAGACGCCCGGTCGGAGCTCATCCTGCTGCCGCGCATGGGTCCGGAAAGGGGTGCACATCCAAGTGCCCAGAGCATTACCGCACGGATTGCGAGTAAGTCGAACTACCGTCCTAGCCCACCTAAATTGGCCCGGATTGCTGCGGTGGTGTCTCCGGGTGAGGGAGTACTATCTCGTGGATGGCGATATGCGATGGTCGAGGCCCCCAGGCAGAGAGAGCGGCAGAGCGCTAGCCCTGGCTCGCCTGGCACCGGTGGCTCGTGGTGGCTCCTGCCGGCAACGCCCACGCCATCAAAGTGGGGAAAATCCGGCTTGAGCGGGCAGCGCTGAGGCAAGCGAGGGCGCTCATGCTCTATTACCAACCACCACCGCCGCGACTTCACCCGCACGCACGCAGAACGCGGCCGGCAGAGCTCCTCGACCTCCGACCGCCAACCTCACCTCCTCCCCTACGCCCAACACCTCGCCAGTCCTCGCCCGTCCCACCTCCCCCGGGGCGCCGCTGCTGTGTAGTCGACGCCGTTGTGCCCGCGGAACGTGTCTCGGATGCTATGACATCGCTGCTCTAAGCCGCCAGGCCACCGAACTCAGCCTCGACCCGCGACCTGCCCTGATCACCGCGCACGTCGTCCTCCGCCAGGGAGATCGCCCTTGATCGTCTCAGGACTGCCAGACGGTCTGCCATATCGCGCCCGCCAGTGAACGCCGAGCACCACACATGACTGGCCTCACGGCCAAGCGCGACGACGCCAACATGCCGCACTCGAACGAGAAACGCAGCTTCTCCGGCCAGAACCTCAGCACTAATGCCAAGGTCAACAACACCGCGGGGCAGAAGATCAAGAACTTCTTCCGCATCAACAGTCACTCGAAAGACAACTCTGCCATCAACTCCGAGACCGCTAGTATTGAAAAGGGCCAAGAAGGCGCCTCCACTCCGCAATCGCAGCACAACAAGAGCAGCTTGCGGCACAGCAGGTTCATGCCACATCTCACTCGCGGGAGAAGCACGACTGTCGCTTCCGAGGGCAACACGCTGGACGATGGCATGAGTCCCACTGCCCACGCGAATCCTTATTTCCAGCACCAAGGACCTCCCGCTCTGCGACATCACAATGATAGCAGCGTCCCGCCCTCACCACCCGATACGCCTAGCAACCCCAACAAAGGAACTGAGCACCTGGGCAGCCAAGCAGCGGCGGTGACTGGGAAAGAAGAGCTTGCGAGGAAACTCAGGAGGGTGGCCAGCGCACCCAATGCACAGGGCCTCTTCAGCAAGAACAAGAAAAAGAGCGACGGCAGCGAGGATAGCAGGCCACCCACCGCGGATTTCGAGAAGCCAAAAATGAACGGCTTGGGAGTGCATGGCAATGGCAGTGCACTTTCTATGGTGGATACCATGCCTGGCGATCTGGCTCCTATTGTAGGCCCGAACGGCATTCCCAGTCCTGGCAAGATTCGCGAAAGTGTCGCTTTCCGCCGAACATACAGCAGCAATAGCATCAAGGTGCGAACCGTAGAAGTCGGACCATCAAGCTTCGACAAGATCAAGCTCATTGGAAAAGGCGATGTCGGTAAAGTGTACTTGGTGCGGGAGAAGAAGAGCAGCAGATTATACGCTATGAAGGGTGAGTACTAGTTCTTGCGGCTTTGAGACCCTCTGCTGACATACAACAGTGCTCTCGAAGAAGGAAATGATCAAACGCAACAAGATCAAACGAGCGCTTGCTGAGCAAGAAATTCTGGCTACCAGCAACCACCCCTTTATTGTTACCCTCTATCATTCTTTCCAGTCGGACGAATCATTGTATCTCTGCATGGAATACTGCAGTGGTGGCGAGTTCTTCCGCGCTCTACAGACAAGACCGAACAAGTGCGTCGATGAAGATGCCGCGCGCTTCTACGCCGCAGAAGTCACTGCTGCCCTGGAGTACTTGCATCTGATGGGTTTCATCTACCGCGATCTTAAGCCCGAGAGTGAGTTCTTTTCTCAGACGATTTCAGAACTTGACTAACGCTTCCAGACATCCTCCTTCATCAGTCCGGCCACATCATGCTTTCGGACTTTGACTTGTCGAAGCAGTCCGATCCCGGCGGAGCACCAACGATGATGTACGCATCCTCCCGATCGTCAGGTGGCATTACGTCGAATCCGAACAACAACAACTTGCCCACAATCGACACCAAGTCGTGTATCGCCAACTTCCGCACGAACTCTTTCGTAGGAACAGAAGAGTACATTGCGCCGGAAGTAATTAAGGGTTGCGGTCACACGAGTGCGGTCGATTGGTGGACATTGGGCATCTTGATCTACGAAATGCTTTTTGGCACGACGCCTTTCAAGGGCAAGAACAGGAATGCCACTTTCGCCAACATTCTCAGGGACGAGGTGCCCTTCCCCGAAGGAAACGGATCACCAAGTATCTCGAAGTAAGTCGTCACTCAGCAACACCACCACTCCAGCATTCGCTAACAAACCCCCTCCTCAGCCTCTGCAAATCCCTCATCCGCAAACTGCTCATCAAAGACGAGCTTCGCCGCCTGGGATCCCGTGCCGGCGCCTCGGACGTCAAATCTCACCCCTTCTTCCGCACCACCTCCTGGGCCCTGTTGCGCCACTCCAAACCCCCCATCCTCCCCAACCAGGGCCGCGGCATCGACACCCTCAACTTCCGCAACGTCAAGGAGTCCCAGAGCGTCGACCTTGGTGCCGGCAGCGGCACCAACAAGGGCTTCGGCATGAGCGCCAGCAAGATGAAGGGCGTGCCTCTGGACTCCGGGCTCGCGACGCCCGGCGGAGAGATTGCGGATCCGTTCGAGGAGTTCAACAGCGTTACGCTGCATCATGATGGCGACGATGCGCCGCATCACCATCATCCGCCTGATGCGCATGGCGGGCATGTCGGTGAGGCGAGGTGAGGCGGAGAGGTTTGATGGCGCTGGAGTCCTTGCCTGTCTTTTCTTGTTCTTTTCGGACGGGAGTTGCGATGTTGCATTACGGCGCCGAACTTTTGGAGGCGGGAGGCTATATGATTGAACGACACAATCCTTTCTATTTCTTACGCAGCAGCGGACTGTAAGCGAGCGAACCGTTGGACGAGATGGAGGTGCCGTGCACGATTCCCGGTGTGGGAGCGATGCGTAAGTCACCGAGGAAAAGTTGTACATACGATGTTTTAAACTACGCTGTCTTGGTCGGTTGAGCCCTCTTGCGATGTGCTGTTTGTGGAATACTGTGGAATCGGCGGAGATGTCCGAATGATTTCTACAACATTTTCACAAAAGCGACATGTACTTTGTAAGGTAGTGGATGTGCATTCAATGTCTGCTGCAACGGGACACCTTGGGGCGCGGCGACAAACATCGAAAGTCAAATTCAGCAATCTGGTCGTGTTCTCATTGATACGATGTAGACGTCTATATTCTCATTATCCCCATCTGACGGCCGGGTCAAAGACGCACTTAGTCAATCTTGATGCAAAGCTTGCCGAAGTGCTTCTGGTCCCACATGTACTGGTACGCCTCCTTGGCCTGGTCCAGCGAGAAGACCTTTTCGTCCACGACGGGCTTGATGTCGTTCGCCTCGACCGCGCGGTTCATCTCCTCGAACTGCATCCGGTTGCCGACCAGCACGCCGCGCACCGTGCAGATGTTGTTCAGGCACTCGAGGAACGTCGGCTGCTGCTCGCCCTTCGCACCGGCGAGGAAGCCGATGATGCTGATCACGCCGTCGATGCTGATGGCCTTCAAGCTCTGCGCCATCGTGTTCGGCCCGCCGACCTCGAGGATGTGCTGCACGCCCCTCCCGCCGGGCGTCAGCTTCTTCGCGGCCTCGCCCCAGCTCGGCTCGCTCTTGTAGTTGATCACGTGGTCCGCGCCGAGCGCCTTGAGCTTCTCGCCCTTCTCCGCCGACGACGTGGTGGCGATGACCTTCGCGCCCGCGGCCTTGGCGAACTGCACGGCGAACATGCTCACGCCGCCCGTGCCCTGCGTCAGCACCCAGTCGCCGGGCTTCAGCGCGCGGCTCTCGAGCCCGTACAGCCCGTTCCACGCCGTCAGGCCCGCGCACGTGAGCGTGCTGCCCTGCAGGAAGTCGAGGTTGGCCGGCATGCGCACGAGGCCGTGCTCGTCGTAGGCGCCGTACTGGCGCAGGGCGCCGTCGATCGTGCCGCCGACGCCGGTCGTGACGCTGTAGCCGTCGAGGGAGCCCGCGAGGTGCGCTTGGTTGAAGAGGGTCAGGACCTTGTCGCCTTTGGCGAAGCGGGTCACGCCGCTGCCGACGGCTTCGACGGTGCCGGCGCCGTCGGAGGCGGGGACGACATTGGGGGACTGCGCGAAGGGGTAGAAGCCTTTGACGATGGCGAGGTCGCGGTAGTTGAGGGAGGCGCCGTGGACTGGGTGTTGTTAGGGTCTGGGCTTGGGAGGGGTTTGTATTTTGGGTAGTTATGTAGTTTGACTTACACTTGACCAGGACGTCCTTCTCGCCGATCTGAGGCACGGGGGCGTCGGTGGCGAGCTTGAGGCCGTCAAAGCCGTTGGTGTTGGCGACGGTCCATTGCTTCATGGTGGAAGGCATGGTTGCGAGTATGATATAGCAAGGTTATGCAATGCTACTATGCGATGATATTGAATGTTATGGATGAGAGGTAAGAAATGTGTGGTAAGAACAAAAGTACGCCGTAAACAATACAGTATTTCACCCACCAAGGTCACGCGAAGCTCGACGCTGTGACGTTTTAAATCCGGGCCTTCCCTTGGGCATTTCTAATCCAATGGCAGCGACCTCGGGCTTCCCTAAGCATCGTCGAAGGGACCCGCCGACGGTGGGTGGAGATGACGTTAGTTTGGTAGCATGGAAGATGGGAATTGAGCCAGCCTGATGACTGCCGAAGTCCCAGATGTGCAACGGCTGGCGGCTGAAACTCGGACTTGCGCGCCGTGCTTTTTTGATACACGAGGATGCCCTTGCATCGCGGCTTTCGATCAGACTGGTCACGAGGAAATAATGGGTGGTCCAGAACATGGCCTTTTCGGCACAGACAATGGGCACAGTGATATGAATCGAGAAGCAACGGCGCAATCCATCCATCCATTGAAGAGCTAACGTTTCGGAGTCCTGGGACCCCCCATTTCATGCTTTTCTGTTTCCCGTTTCCCTGACATTTATTCGTACCTTAATCGTATCAATCGCACAAGTTAAGAAGTAACCAGAAACGTCGGCGCAAGCACCGACACCATGGCCACCCGGGCCAGGTAAGAAGAGAAGGGAAGCGAGCGTAACACTCAATGTACACCCAAGAAATCCTTTCAAGCACCAACAGTGCCAGCATCGCATCCACTGACACCCTGAGACCAGCCGGTCAGCCGGTTCGCAATGTCGCTGCAGTAGCAGTGAGTGGCGACACCAAGGCCGAGGTTGCCGGAGGAATCGACAGAGCCCGAGTTGTACATGCGAGCGGCCCTGTAGAAGTTCTGGACGCCCTCGCCGCCGGCTTTACCGAGCAGCTGCTTGAGTCCGTCGCCAGACGCAGTGCCCGCGACGCCGTCCTCGATCATCTGGTGGATCTCGCTCTGAGGGCACGGGTTCTGCACGTTCGAGCCGTCGTTGCAAGAGCCTTCGCCCTGATGAGACTGGAAAAGGCCAGGGTTGGCGTGCGAGTAGCTGGTGGTCGGGGCGCGCGAGCAGCCGTTGGATTCCTGCATCATGATCACGAAGACGAAGGCTTTGTTGACGCCGGTGGAGGCCGCGACGTCTTCGATCGAGGACTTGATGTCCGCGAGCTCTTGGTCGGAGTTGTCGGCTTGGCTGAAGGCGTTAGAGCAAGAGCGCTTCATGATGTCTTGGTTGATCTTCCAGAGATTGTCGAAAGAAAGCCATTGGTCTTCGCTGGGCCAACCGGCGGAGGAGGAGCCGTCGCCTTTGTATGTCTTGATGTAGCTTCCGCCTTGGCTCTGGCTGCCACCGCCGCCACCTGAGGTGGGCGCCGGAGCGGAGCTGCCGTAAGATGAAGTCTGTTCGGCAGTAGAAGAGGTAGAGGTCTCGGATGAGGTAGGCACGGCCGAAGTAGGCGCAGCAGAAGACGTAGGGCTGTCAGCCGGTGAGGACGGCTGCGCAGTAGTCTCAGTGGTAGGAGCGGGGTATGTCGGCTGAGGGTCAGAAGACGGGGCGGGCACCGATGTGCCGGCATCAGAGGAAGTCGATACACCAGAAGAGGTGGTCGTCATCAAGGTAGGAATGGGTGATCCGTAAGTGGGACGACCCTGCCACGGTCTGTCAGCGGGAGCTTTTGCGGCAATGGAAAGCTTGGAATCGCCGGAATCGCTGGAGTCGGAGCTAACCGATGATTCAGAGGCACTCGACGGAGGAGCAGACAGGGATTGAGAGGATCCTCCGGGCGGGGCGTTGGGGGATGGTTGAGGAACGGATCCAGAGCCGCATTGACCAAAATCGGACTGGCACCCAGCACCGCAGTGGTATTCAGAGTTACCGCACCAGCCGTTGGGGCTGTTAACTGTCAGCAAAGACAATCGATATCACTCCTTCATCGAACAGATTTCGTACCCACAGCAGAACCCGGCAGCGCAAGAGGCACCACTCCAGGATCCGCAAGAGCCATCATAAGAGACCGAGCGAGCAGCAATGTTGGCATGAGCAATGCGATGACCGTGAGAGCGGTCACGTCCAGCGTGAGGAATGGCCGATGCCAGAGCCGCCAGGGCGACGACCGAGAGCTAAATTCATGTGAGCGCCAGCGCATGGAGTTGTACAAGGCTCGAGGAGCGTACCTTGATGGAGAAACGCATGGTTGCGACGATGGATCTTGGCGAGTGTATCGTAGAAGGCGTTCGTGGTTTTTTGGCAAGTTTATGGTGAGTAGGCGTTCAGTGAGCGTGAGCACTCTATTAAAGAGCGCGGAAGCAGGGTTGGAAGGCCTGCAGTCAAAGAACGTAGTAGTCTAAGTTCGACAGGGAAGGAGGGAGAGTGTCGTGTGCACAAGTGAATGAGAGCACAGGCAGACAATAGAAGAGAATGGCAGGTTAATGACAGGTCGGACCAGATGCAACCCACTCACAACAAACGGTGAAAACGGAAGGAGCCACGTCAGGGAAGGAGCGACAGAGGAGGAAAACGGAGTGAAGTGTGATGGCCCCCGTGAGGCCGTGAGGGATTTTATACATGTCATGTCGCTAGTACCAGATGCTCCGCGTCCGGTGATGGGGTATAGACTCAGTACCTACTCCGTCGAATCAGCAAAGGAAGATGTCAAAAGTGCGGTCTCACGCCTTCAGCCTGCCGTCGTTCGTTTGTGAAGCGCCGTGTCTTGGCAGCTGATTGGTCGCCGCAGTGGAGGCCTCCTAGCGGGAAGCCGCAGGGGCACGACGCCACGCGCGGAACATGCACGAAACGTACCTGATGATTCAAATTCTTTCGCTAGGTCGTACAGTAGGAAGTCAAGCAGTACCGCGTGCATCTCGGCTTCGGCTCCGGGGTGGTCGGCTCCAATTTGCCGCCGGATCATCTCGACCGCCCATATGCTGCATCCACGGAGTTGAAGCTCCCAGCTCTCGCCTGATTTCAGCTCCTCCAGCCTGCGAAGACGGCCTTCCACGGGCGGCGCGAACGTGAGAACACCGAGGTTGTACAACATCTGGGGAACCCGGTAATCTAGACTCAGAGTGTCATTATAACTTGTCATGCAGCAGTCGGTGGCACGAAGGGGTACTTACCAGCGAACATCGTAAGGTGGCCGATGTCGTAGAACTCGCCGTAGCTTGTGCCGTTGAACGCGGCCCATAAGTCCGCCACGAATATCTGTGCGCGCTTAAGGAAGCGCACCTTGCGGCCTTCGAACCGGCCTTCGTCTCGGAAGCAAGGAAAGTGTTTTGCCAGCAAGTTGACCAGCTTGCCAGCTGAGTGGTCTGCTTCTTCTATGAGGCGTACGACGGTCATGTCAGGCGGGACCTGGGCTTCGGTATGTTCCAAAACCGGTGACCGTTCATTGGACTTGTGCTTGACATGCGTCGACCTGTCATCTACCTGGACCGCATGCTCGGCCGGAGTATGTACCTGAGAATCTGACGTCGCTGGCGTGAACTCTCCGTTTGCAGAGTTTTGGCCCATGGAGACTGAGCCAAAACTGTGCACACCTTCTTTCTCACCCATGTCTGCATCTTTGACAGATTGTGAAGAAACCCGGCTGTTGGAGTCGTCATTCTCATCTGGAGTTGTGCCACCGCTTTCGCTATCGCGAAAAGTCTGATCGATCAGCTGAGCAGCGGTCATCATTGGAACCCACGGAACTTACCTCGTGAAGAACATCTCCTGCCTCTTTCAGAACTGCAACCCTCTGTTCCAGCAAAGGAATTGACTCGTCTGTCGCGCCGGCAAACACCTTCGCCACTATAGCGTGCAAATCCACATCGTTCCGCCAAAAACTCGGCGTTGTGATGGGAATACCATCATCAAGTCCCCTCCTTAGGCACGCGACCAGACTATTATAGCCCGTCCACCGCTTTCCACGATACTCTACCTGATACCGCTCCTCCGCCGACTTCTCGGACCAGAACGAAAAGTTCAGTAAATCCATTGTGAACACAAAGTTCACCAGCCCTACCTCATCCACATCCACACCCAGCTTCGGGTGAAGCTCGTGCTCGCTCCACGTTTCCGTGGAGTACTTGCGCTCGCACATGGCCTTGTACAGGCTCGCGGCCGCGTCACGCGTACCATACATGGACAGCGCGACGTCGATGGCGTTGTGCGCGATAAACTCGGCATCTTTCAGCACACCTGCGCGGCCATCAGCGAGGCTGTCTCCGATTTCGGGCTTGGGTACTTTGCGACGTTGCGGCGGCGGGTGGTCACAAGGGGGCGTGGCACAAAGCGCGTGTTCCAACAATGTAACGTAGACAAAGAGACGTCCTCAAACCAAGCCTTACCTGTATCGCTGGACACTGCGTCTGGGGCTTTGTTCGAGAAGCCCAGGCTTTCTCTCAGTAGCGCGATTAGTTCGTGGTCGACGTCGGGATCGTCCATGATGTTCCTTTTGACAATTTTCTCCTGGTGCGCCCGCGATTGGTGCGCGTGTGGTGCCCTATCAATTCCGTCCTAGCAGCATGCAGGTACCAGAGAGGGGAGGAGAGACTTCTGTGGAAGAATGGGGGAAGCGAGCGAATGGGCGACGCAAGGAAGTTGATGTTGCAGCTGTGGCGCGTGGAAGCTTGCGGTTGCTTGGCGGAGGAGAAAGGGGAACTTCGTTGCCCTCTGTTTGCGACGACAGCCCTCTCTACCATCAGTCAATGCAGCAAAAGTAGTGATCGAGCATGCTTCGTTATGTTTTGAACAAGATGATATCAATATCCTCACGTGCACATGCAATATGCAATGGACTGGAGATCTTTTGTGCCGCTGCCTGGTGTCGATTTCAAGGCCGCTTCAACACCGCATCTCCCTGTGCTGCGATCACGTAATATTGGACCGGTACAGGCGGCTTAACATTACTACCTTACTCGTTCCCATATGTCATCCAGTCGCCAGCAATTACGAGTTTCAAGGCAGTCGTAAGTACAAAGGGATTCTAATCCAAGCTCGTTACAGCGAGCCCGCTATCTAGGGACGTATGCCTGGCCGGGCGGTAAGTTCTCGATCTCTCAAGAGCGAAAGACCTCCTATTGGGGCTCTTCATTGCAGGAGAACTATTTCCGATGCGAATCTTGATCGGAATCTTAGTCTAACAGTTCAATAGATTGCCCCCGTTATGTACACAATGTCAACCCTAGAAATGGTTTCACTGCGTATGCTCGCTTTCACCGAAGAATTTAAGACTTGGTCACTGCCGGTGACGGGTTCATAATTCCAAAATATATTTCTCAGAGAATCTCTCGGACCTTCCCCAACCCCGTATACCTCAATTTGTTCGTTGCTTCGATGCAGTTTGGGTCGCGTTGCGAGTAAAAGTGGCCCAGCCTCTATGCCCAGTCTATCCTGCCAGCGTTGTACATGTGGCATGAGTACCCTCTTGCCCTTTTTGTGGTATGATTTACAGCATTTTAGATATGAATAGCGCGTTTTACTGACAGCTGCCAGTTTATGCGAGCATACTTCATCGCCTTCTCTCGGAGCCCATCAGAAACCTGGTACAAACTTCCAGAGAGGCAAAATGACCTGAGAAACATCGACAGCATTCGGACTCTTTACAAGAGAACCAAATCGCAGTCTCGACTTACTGAGGCATCAGACGCTTGCACTGATCCAATCACTGCCGAGACATGCAGCCCCTGCACAAAGGCATTTATCACACTCGTCTCTTGACAATGGAACTCCTGCTGGCCTCGTGCCCTCCGAGCGCGAAGGACAAGCCAACTTCACAGCTACACCCCCATCCACGATTCACTTCCGGCTTCAACATGGTCACCTTAGGCTGCAAAGTGCGCTGCCATGTTGGTGAACGTCCTTCACAGTCTTCACAATGTGTTTATGACGCGTATGGTGTCGTCTTGCGTCGCCCTGGATTGCGTTCCACCAACAGACGTAAAACCACCCTCTGGTCTCCGAGCTGCTTCTTGCGAGAGCTCCCCACAGGATCAACTAAAGGTTATTGACCTGCATCGAGCAAGACACCGGCCGCAACATCTTTTTTAAAGCAACAAGAAAGGCGAACGAGCAAACAATCAACTCATTCCAACTATCAGCAGCTTGAGCCATGTCTCATCCCAACAATCTGTTGTTCCTAGACATGGAAGAGCTCTTCCAGTTCTCGCCCGACCCTTCTCGGAACGACAACGCTGATCCTATCGTCCCCTTCGACAACGATTACGATTTTCTCATGCCCGACGTGCCAGAATCAAGCTCTTTCGAAGACGCCATCGCCAACAGCGGCTTGATCGACGAGACCTTCAACGCCGATGCATTCTACTCGCAGGCCAACTGGGATGCGGTGCCGAACTACTTTGCCCCCGCCTCAGATGCCAACTTTGACTTGGCCAACGTTCTGAGGCCTCCGGTTCCCAACGATGAGGGCGAGTTCTCCATCGACCCAGGCCTTGCGTTCGCGGTCGAGAATCAGCACCACAACCTTCCCGATCTTGATTTCAGTGGCCCTGATGCTGATCCCTTCGCCGAAGTCGACGCTTTGGCTGCTACTAATGTTGGTGCTGCGAGCATCACAAACCAAATCGACCCATCAATCTTTCCCGGTGTTCTCCAGACTCCTGGCATTCAGAACAGTTCCTCTACGGCTGAGAAGGACGTTGGCCAGAACGCGCCTGCTATTCAGCAGCAGGGCTCAGTGGGCGACTACAGGTTCAAGTGGGGTCCGAACGACTGGAGAGCGACAGCAAGTTACATTGACAGCATTCTCTCAACCAACTCCGTTGCTAACATTCCTAAGCCCCCTCCAGAGCAGTCGGATGCTTCTGATGTGCCCCATCAGGCCTCTTTGCCGTCTGAGGTGAATTATGAGGGCCAGGCGCCGGCAGTGAAGAACACACCCAAGCCTCAGGCATCAAGTATTCCGGCCGCGACATTCACTGTCACTGATGGTGAATCAAAGGACGAGACTGCACCTTCCGCGTCACAGGCCACGACCCACAGGGATACGAACCTGAGTACTCCGAACAACACCACCGCCCCGATATTGCCTACCCCAATGGCGACCATCACTCCCCCCAATGCCCAAGAGTCCAGCAGCGATGTTGCCACGCCATCGCCTGCGGACGAAACACCGTCCCAGACCATCACCCAGCGCTCTACCGCCGCCCTATCCAAGAAGCGCACCTTCAAGACCAAGAATCTCCCTCCCAGATCCCAAATCTACACTGAAGAGCTCCTCATCCCCGACCTTGCCACCGCCACCCAGACGGCAGTGAAGTACACGCAGCTGACCGTCGCGAACGACGACCGCGACCTCGTCGCCGCCGACCCGGAGTACTGGATCACGACTCTCACCAAGGCCTTCGACGCCCCCTTCAAGGCCCTCCCCGAGGATCCCGCCGACCACACCCCCGCCCGCCTCGCCGAGTGGACCCGCTGGCAGACGGAGCACGAGACCAAGGCCTGGGCGCTGCTCGCGGAGCACGACGACCCGCGCCTCATGGCGCAGGCGTGCGCGCGCATCTTCTTCGAGCAGGTGCTCGAGGCGCACGAGCCGGGCCGCGGGCTGAAGGAGGTCGCGAAGACGATTGCGAACGGCGGCGCGAATCTGGGCATGACGTGCTCGGAGCGTCTGGCGGCCGCGGTGCTGGCGCTGGGCGGGTTCACGATCGCGCGGTACGATCTGCTGAAGTTGGAGAGGCTGGATGCGCTGGCGGCGAGTCCGACCGGGTTTGTGACGAGGAAGGTCTCGAACATGTGGTTGAACTTTAAGAGGAAGGCGCCGGGGCAGGCCGCTGGAGGGAAGGGCAAGAAGCGCACGGCTGCTGCTGTGGATTCCGACGATGATGCGGATGGCAATGATGATGGTGGTGACTCCGACATGGAGGAGTCTCCTGCGAAGAAGGCGAAGACGAAGGGGAATGCTACTTCGAAGAGCCACGGAAAGAAGTGAGAGATTGCCACGACTGTTCACGGTCCGGCGGATGATTTCCTTGAGTTTACAGAGATGCGATAAGATTCGCCTGCATCAGCGGCGTGCTCGAATTGCTTTTCGTTGATCGCATTGCGACAGGCGCTGATGCATAGCGTCTAGAAAGGTCCTGAGGCACACACAGCCCAACCTCGACCGAAGAGAGGTTGCTTCGCCTTGTCGGCGAGGGAATGACTCGAGAATACTGTAACACTACTTTAGTCTGATTATGAAATGCTTTTCCTGCGCCAATGTTCACTTCCCTCCAGTCCTTCCTTGCTGTGCAAATTATGCTTGACCCTACTGACAAATCGCAATAGTATCAGCTGCACATTCACACTCTCACCGCTGGGCAGCAGTGATACTCGGTGATGCTTGGGAAATGTAAATGAATGCAAAAAGCACTTCCAGAGGCCCAAAGACTGAGACAACGTACTGCTTCACGGACCCCTTCAACTGTCTTACATCTCTGCTAGCCACATCACCGGAGTTACCAGAAACCCTTATCGCGCGCAAGTGGATGCTGCATTTCTGTCCATCGGGTTCAGAACGCGATAATCCTTCGAGCATGGATCAGGCGCCTCACCGGAGATCGACGCATCGAGAAGGAGACGAGACTAGGAATGGTTCCGTAGCTCCGGGGCTGAGGACCTGGCGGACATCGCCAATGCCCATCGAGCGAGAGCATAGGGTTTTCTCCTCGGTCTCAGGAACGCCTTCAGGCTGCTTACAAGAAACGCCTCGGCGCCGTGGCTGCCTGCGGGCGCATCTGTCAATGGACACCGAGCCGTACTCCTGGGTGATCCTTCACGGAAGCCGAATGCATGAGATCGTGCATTCTGTACGACGCCAGGCGTGCAGCGAGACACTCGCCGAGATACTGTAATTCTCGATATCATCTTGTTTTCTTTTTTTCCAACGCACGCATTGGCTGTCGATAGTCAGGCCCTAGCCCTGCGAGGTCGAGGCCCGGTCACAGCACTTGCCGGGACTAGTGGGCAATCGTCAGGTGCGAGCGTTGGGTGCTCGCGTGGGACGGGCCCTAATGGCCAAGGCACAAGCGAATGAGAGGGCATGGGGCCCTCGGAGGCGGGCAGGTAAATGCAGGGAGAACCGAACGAGCATGGCACTGAATCCTACAAGCCGTGCACAGGCGTTCGTCTCACGTTGCGCCCTGTTCCGCCGTTCGCCTAGAGATAAGACAATTCGTGACACGCAGCGACCGCGCATACAGGCACGCCGCGAGGAAACCAGCCTGGTACCGTGGCCGACGCTGCTAGGGTTGACGACTGCGTCGGCGAGGCTGGCGTGGTTGGATGCTGCAGCGCATTGAATAGCCTGCAGGACCTGCCCACAAAGGCAGGGCGCCGCGCAGAACGAGGCGCTGTCAGCCGGCGCCTCGGCAGCTTTCTGTGCGTCCTTATCGCCCGCCAGCTGCCACACGCCATGCCACGCCACTCTACTTGTATTCCATCCCCGTCCCTGCCTATACGAGCTACATGTTTTCTTATTGAGCCTCCTCTGCGCTGCCCGCCCACACCCTGCCCTGCCCCTGCGTGCGATTTTCCTCGAATTTCCCTTATCTTCTCCAATATTTGCGCTATACCCACCTCTCCCCGGATTGCCGCCATGGAGCCAGGCCAGCGCTAAAACCACCGCACGCCTCGCCGTCTGGACACCATCCGGGACCCCCATCGCCCTGCCCTGTCCGGCAGACTGCTAGCCGCTGCACATCGTCCGAACTGGTTGTCCCCTCTGCGCTGCTGGTGCGGCAGCTCCACCCGCACCGATGGCTGTCAGGTGAGATTTCTCCACCAGCACTCTATTTCACGGCCTTCAGCCCTAGCGGTTGCCGACACACCGTTCCCCAATGCCACCATGAGGCAGTCGATGGTTTCATTCGCTTTCGCTGACACAGCCGATGACAGAACGATAAAGGATGCCACCAAGGCGCTGCAAAGCCACTTCTGCGCCGCCAAGCCTCCGCCTTCGTTGCCCACCGAGGCCCGGCGCATGCTGCAGCACTTTACAGATCAACACGACGGCCAACTAAGCGACGAGGACTCTTTCCGTGCGAACCAGGATCTCAAGCATTTCTGGGAACGATATGTCGGCGATAGTCCGCAGAGGCTGGGCGCTTTTGCTGGCGTGCTCAAGGAACTGAGGCCTGCAATCACCGCGGAGTCAGAGCTGTGGGAATGGTGGCGAAAGGCTATCAGGCCGGTCGTGGCTTCTACCGGGTATCGGAAGCAAGCTCTGGACGATGCTCAGGAATTCCTCATCGGGGCGATGGTCAATCGTGATGAGGAAGTCGGCACCGACGGTCATTCTGATCTATCAAACCGACTTTGCAGCGAGCTCTTTGGCATTTACATTGCACGAACCCGAGATGTCTCCGACGATGATGCTCTTGTGGCTCCCGAAAACGCGCAGATTGCGCAACAGGTCGAGAGTGTTCTGATTGCCTTTGGAAAAAAGAAGACCAAGGATTTCTTCCGTAATATCGATGATCTGGTTCGCACTGCCAGCTGCCGTCTCCAGGCTCTCAATCTTCTCGGCAATTTCCTGAGGACCCAAGCACCACACACTTATACTGCGATGGATACCCCACTGGTGGAAGACCTCTTGAAATGTTTGATGAACGATACGTCGACAACTGTTCTGTCAGTCGCGTTGACGTGCTTGGTGATGCTGTTGCCTCACATTCCTGGGCCGGTTGCAGTACATTTACCACGCCTTTGCCTCATCTACAGCAGACTTTTGTGCTGGGAGAGATTTAGTCCTCTGAGCACTGAAGCGCAACGTGATCTCGTGACGGACGATCGCATTGACCCGGATTCTGACGATGAACGAAATATTGGCGACGTTGGCATCGACCCTTCATGGGAAGTTCTCAGACCCGACGCGGGGGCCGTCGAGACTACAGTTCCAGAACTGCTGAGCTACTTTACCTACCTCTACGGACTATACCCCTTGAACTTCATGAGCTATGTCCGCAAGCCTCGCAAATACCTCAAGAATCTCAATTTTCCTGGTTCAGACGACTTCGACCTCGACCAAGCAGTCATCCGCAGCCGAACCGACCAGTACCGAGAAGTCCACCTAATGCACTCCAACTTCTACAACCTCACGCCGGATGAGGAGCTCTCAGATCCGAAGTGGAGCAAGATGGAGCCAGCAGACGTCGTCGCTGATTGCAATGCGTTGTACAGCAACAAACGGATTTTACTCGCCAGCCCAGGTCCGCCACCGACCGCAAAATTACCAGATTTACCACCATTCCCTCCGCTAAGTGTCCAGACCGGACCATCGCACCCGTCAGGTAGCACGCAGATCTCGCCAGTTGCCAGCCAGACAAGTCTGCGGTCTGGTGTGAGCTGGCGTGATGCTAACATGGGATCGCTTTCGGTTCACAACCCGGAAGCGGACAGCCCGACAATGGGACCGCAAGGATCAGACGATGAAGCGGCTGGTGATCAGTTACGTATCCCTAGCCGATCTGGTCCTGCAAGCAAGCGCACATCTCTGAACGTCGACGATCCCACCGATGCCGGTAATTCATCATCTATTCGTACCAAAGACAAAGGCGAGGTCCCTCAAACAAACCTTGCATATCTCCAGCGCGAGATCACCTTGCTGCGAAATGACCTCAACTTCGAAAGATGGCACAAGGCTCAGTATTCTCAACACATCGGCCAGCTGTCTCGCAAGAACGTCAAGGATGCCACAGCCGAAGCCGAAACCCTCAATCTCATTAATGCAAACCGCACGCTCAAGAAGCAGCTCGAGCACATCCGCAGCGCACGCGAAGCCACTCTCAAGGATTCGGCTTTGACAAGGAAGCAAGCTAACAACATGGAGTCTCACATGCTGGACCGCCTTCGCAGCATGAAGAAGGAGCAGGAGACTTGGATGACGGAAGCCGCTGAGCTGAAGCGTCTTCGGGCTGAGACAAAACAGTTCCGTGAGCTCCTTGTGGCCTGCGAAGCTCGAGAGCTCAACAAATCCCACGAGCTGGAGCTTCTACAGAGAGACATGGCACAGCTGCAGAACGTGCAAGAGCAGCTCCGAGAAGCCGGCAGGCGCATGCGCGAGTACGAGTATCGCGAATTCGAGTTCGAGCGCGCAAAACGAGAAGCAGAGATTCTGCAGAACGAAAAGGAAACGCTCCAGATGAAGCTCACGCGACGACAGCAAGACTCCGAGCGCCTGAAGCACGCATACACAAGCCGCATCGCCGAGCTCGAATCCCAAATCGACTCCACGCCCGATTTCTCCCCAACCCGCACCACCTCGCAAACCTCCCAGGACACGCAAATGGCCATACAGCGCGCCGTCGCCGACAGCCAGGCGAAGCTTGCGCAACTCAAAAAAGCCCACTCCCGCCTGCTGGAGAAATACACCGACCTCGAGCTCGAGTACCAATCCGTCAAGGCCCAGCTCGACGCCCTGCACGGCGGCTCGCCCCACAACGGCGAATCCCACACCTTCTACCACGACGCCGACCTCTCATTCCCGGACCGCCCGGGCTCCGGCGGCGCCTTGACCGCCGCCGACAGCGGCTACGACACCTTCAGCGAGTACCAGCACCCAGCCTCGGACCCCACGAGCCGCCGCTTTCAGGCCCCGCCCAGCGTCGCCTCGCGCGGACCGGGCGTCGTTGGCAGCCTTCCTTCGCCGCAGGGAGGCGTGCCGGCGTGGAAGGCGCCTGTGAGCAGAGGTGATAGTATGCGTAGTGGGAGCACGGCGGCGCCGGGCCCGGGCCTGACGTACAATCAGACGACGCCGCTGGGCGACGATGAGCAGTCGCAGCGCGCGAAGAGCGTATCTAAGAGCGGGTTCAGCGACGCAAGCAGTGACATGTCGGGCGGGAAGAGGAAGGACAAGATCACGCCGGATAGCGAGGTGAGGTACTATGGGAGAGGTGAGTGATCAGCCAAACTTCCATCTTGACAGAACCCGCAGATGCTGACTCTTGACCACACAGGCGGCGCGCAAAACATCAAGCTGAAGAACAAGGAGAAGAAGCCGAGCGACGACGGATCGTCGGACAAGGTGAAAGGCAAGGGCGGGTTTAGGGGTTTCAAGGGGTTCATGTAATCTCCTGATCTGATCTGACCCGGATCATTCTCTTGCATTGAAAGTTGGCCGACACGGCGGCCCTTGAGCTCTTACGCCGTAGCTCAAAAGTATCTACATTAATCTAACCCGCACTGCCAGAAAAGGTCCGGTCACCGAGCGAGTCTTACACTCCTACTTGCGTAGCGGGCTTGTGTCACGTGTGAAGTCATGCTTTTGAGGGGTCTGCTGTCATCCCGCTTGTGCAAGCAGGTTCGCATCAAATCGAGCAAGCATCATCATTGAGCTGAATACGAGAGATCATGCGGAGAAGACAAGAGCCCAAGAGTAGATGGGGTAATAGAAGGTTCTTTACAAATGTAGTAAGGTATCGTACATCGAACGTTGCGACGGCTCTCCGCGCGACGGCATGTTTCGCGCTCCAAAAAAACGCCTTCCTCCGTCCATTCGCTATGCTGCACAAGATGGTGAGATTGAAATAAAAAATACACCCATTTTCCGTCCCGAAAATCAAACGCCCGCTCCTCGCTGTATTGTAATTCCTTTTGAGAAGATCCATCTATCCCGTTTTCCCCTCCTTTCTCGAACCTTGACTCCCAGTTTCGCGCCCTCTATTATTGGTTTGCTTTTGAGTACATGGTATCGGCAATTAGAGACCTTCTAGTGGAAGAAATACTTGCTCTGACGCAGCCTTTTGACGTCGAAGTCGCCCTTAGCCGGGACCTCGGGGAAGGTGAGCGGCAGCCAGACGTAGATCTTGCGGTCGTAGGTCTTGCCGGAGCGCGAGGTCGTCCTGCCCTTGACGCGCGACTTGGGCTTCGCGTCCGCGTCGCCGGCCTCGCTGACGACATCTTCGGCCGCGTTGGGCTCGGCGGCGGAGACCTCGTCGTGGGCCGCCTCCGCGTCTTTTGGACTGACGCCCACGGCGTCGGCATCGTCGGGCAGCTCGCCAAGCTTCTGGCCGCCCATGTCAGGAGAGGGCGTGAAGGCCTCCGCATTCCCGCTGTTGAGCCAGATGGTGGCGGGCGTGACCATAGTCGCGCCCTTGGCACGCTCCTCGGGGTCCTCACTGGCGATCAGGCGCATGCGTTCGCGCTCGAGGCCGACCTCGGAGGTCTCGCCGACGCGACTCTTCATGTCCTTGCGGAAGGCGATGATCTTTCGCCCGACCTCGCTGTTGGCAACCACGGAGGCGAGGTACATGTGGTCCTTGTAGCGCGTGACGAACTCCTCGCGCAAGCGGCCGATGATGTCTTCGCTGTGCATGGCGACGAAAGCATCACGGAGGACGACGCTCATCTTTTCAACGTCGCCAGCGTGCGTCCAGAAGGAATCGTGGATAGATGCAAAGGTGAGACCGATTTCATTGCACTTCAGCGCGCTGAGCATCATGTGCGTTGCGTCGAGGGAGTGGATGAAGTTGGGAGGGAAGGCTTGCAGCTGCTTGCGCTTGCTCACCGGATCCCAGACTTGCGGCTCCTGCAGTGTGATCTTCTGCATGTTGGTCATGACAGTGCGTGTAGAGCCAGATCGGTAGGGTTGCACCACGGGAATGCGAAGAGGCGTAGTCCAGGTGACGCTCGACTTGAAGAGGGGTTTCGCGTTGGTCAAGTGTGCTTTGTCCTCCATCGATGTCCCTCCAGATGAAGTAGCCTTCTTCTCGGCCTCTAGCTCTTGCTCCGCAAGCGTCTTATCTTTCCTTCGCTGCTGCACCCTCCTGCCTTTGGTGCCAGCAGCCTTCATATCCACCTGGGTCTGGGTGTCTGATGTAAGCTGCTCAATCTGCTCGGGACTCAGAGAGGTAGAAATGCGGTCCGCGCAAATACCTAACCAGACCTGAATCGCCTGCGCGCCCTTGAACATGGAGCCCAGCGACTTGAAGATTTTGGTCGCAATGTATTGCGCCATATTGCCGGGATTGACTTCACCATGAGCACGAAGGTTAGGGAATATGTCCACAATCTGCTTCTTGACTTGGGCTCTCGCGCCATAGAAAGTCACGCCGTACACGTTGGTCATGACTGGTTGCTTGACAACCTTACGCGAAATGTTGCCCTGTAACATTTTTGCAACTGGGTCTCCGGCGGCGGCGTCGCGTTCGACTTCTTCTTTGACGGCATTTGCGACCGCAGTGTAAATATCTGCGGGACGGTCGCCTGGCTCCAAGTTGACTTGAGCGGCACCAGCTTTATCGCCACCAAGAGCAGCGTAATGTTGTAGGCCGTTGCACGTGCCGTCCTGGTGGGTCGGAAGGTGAGAGACATATTTTGTTGGGTCGGGAGAGTCCAGAGCGGCGGAAAGCTCGTAGCAGGCGGCCAGTGTTTGCCACGCGTCTTCGGATTCCAGCCACCAGCGACGGCCGTTCAGAGGGTTCTTGACCGAATCATAAATGTCGTCCAGGTGTGCCATCGTGAAATCCTCGCGCTCTTGCAGGCTTGCTTTGTCATAGCCGGCGACGTTGGCCAAGTGGATTTTAAGCCATCTTAACCCCACCTCCCCAAGCTCTTTACCCTCTCCGAACATCATGAGACCCCTCGCATTGTCGGCACCCATGTGATTCAGGTATGGAGGAATGGGGTACGCGCGACCGCGGAAGTCCATGTTGTGAGGGAAGTAGAGTGTTTCGTTAGCGAAAGCCCTAGCGATCTCGAGTTGGAAATTCTGAAAGCAGCGTTGTGAGTGCACTCCCGTCTTCTTATTCTCCAATTCGCGAATCTCATTCAGCCACATGCGTCTGGGACCTGGGTCTGTAGAGGGTTCTGGCTCTTCTGGAACCTCGTATGTTGGATTCATGGGCGCAAAGTTGGCGATACTCTCGCCGGAGTTCCAAGCTTCGATCTGAACCTTAAGAACATGGTGGTTGAGCTTCCATGGCACCCGGCCGAGAGCCGTTAGGCCTGCATAGATCTGCTTCGTGTCGCCTTTGGACTCAGCCGCCATGAAGTAGTCCTTCCCGCTCTTGTCACCAATGGGTATCCTCATGATAGGTGTGGGGTATTGCAAATATCCGCCTTCGCTCCAGCTGGTCCACGGCCGCGGTTCCACGATCATTGGCATGCGCTTGGCAATAAGCGATCCCAAGGGCTCATGCTCTAGTCTTTTCTGAAGATCAGGATGGGGCATGACCATGCCTACCCGTTTTCCCATCATGAACTTCATGGTATGCAGAAACGCTGGTTGCATCTGAGTGACCTTCTCTTTGGTTCGAGGATGCTCTCTCGTAACAGGGAACTGTGCAGTCTCGACGAGTTTGGAGATAAGCATTGCGCCCAATTTGGCTTTGGTGTCGAGAGGCCAAGACAGAAAAGGTTTGATAGCCTTCCGTATGTGGGATTGGCTTGTGCTTGATGCTGAATCAGGTGTCGTTATCGTGTCAGGGTCTGTTCGCGTAGCATCATTGGCGTTTTGGGGCGAAGCAGCTGCCTTGCGGCGCTGACGAGCTTTGTTGAGCCTTGCCTGTTTAGCTGCGTCAATAGCACACTCCTGCTCAATTGCTTTTCCAAGCCCGATGACAAGCGACGCAAGTTTCGTATCTGGCGCAAAGTGGTTCGTGTCTCGATCCTTGCCCTTCGTCATTGCGGTCATGGAAAACAAGATTGTGTTGGCGGCCACCTTGCGCAAAGGCAGTAGCTCCAGGTAGGGCGCATAAGTGACACGATCGGAGTGGCCGGTGACGTTGTTAGTGCTGGCTAATATCTTCTTGCACTCCTCCAATTCTTTCTCCAGTACCGGCAAGAGCGCAGAGTACCACTGCCACATGAGCGCACCAAGAGGCTTCGTCTGCATAGCGGTAGAAATGCCAAGTTTCCTGAGCTCGTTGTCCTCCTTCCGCCATCTCTCAAGAGCAATGTCCACAGAGGTCTCCTCCATGATACGCTGTCTTTCGTACGCGCGCAAGCGCTGCGCCTCGGGAGACGCAGTCGAAGGTAGGGGGGGAAGCCGAGTCCAGGCTTCCAAAGATTTCTTGATGTCCTCCAGGCCCGACCCCTTTTGGTCAGTCGGAACCACAGACGGGAGATCATCTATTGCAATCTTGTCAAGCCTCTGGAACTGTGTCATGTCCATCTCTTCGGTTTCGATTTCCTCTGGCTCTTCCATTTCTGCTTCCTCGTAGAATTCCGAGGTGGCGGCTCCGAGGATCGTGAACTCATTGTCGTCGTAATCTTCCGAAGACAGTACTTCATCGTAAGTCTCATCGCCGAGCTTGCTGGCCATATGAGCGTATCTGCGGATAGCCCTGTCTCGCTGGGATCCTTGCAGGCCACGAATAGCAGCCCTAACCATGACGACCAGAATCTTCGCGTCCGATTGTACTCCGTTCGAATTAACCTCCACCTCGAACCACTTCTGCATCTTGCGCTGAAACTTAGGGCGTTCTGCTGTGGACGAAGCTGCCAAGTGGCGCAACAATTCTTCCAGATATGCGGTGTGCGCATGCAGAACTTCAGGCGAGTTGAGCGGGCTTTGCTCAGCGAGCCTCCGGATGATGTTCTCAGCCCTGCTCATGCGACCGACTCGCAGTGTCGTGTACAGATGCTGAAGCAATTCCATGGATGTACCGACTATGCCGTTCTGAATCTTGATCAAAGGGTCTGCCGTCTTGACGGTATTATTGATAATGATCGGGTCTGAATAAGGACGCAGGTTCGCCAGGCTGGGTTCTGAGGAGTTCTTGGTGTCCCAAGGGATGTTTATGTCTTGCGCGGGGCTCCGAAAAGCATTAAGAGGGGCGCCATTGTTTTGATACTCATGCTCTTGTCGGGAAATGGTCTGATCAGCCGAAGTGGCTAAATGCCGCACATGTGCCTTTGCCTGCTGCGAAGCCTTCGAGTCGCTCCGTCGTCGTGCGCGTAGCGAAGGCTGTGTCGGGGCGGGCGAGTGCGTGGCGCTCCATCTCAACTGCGCCGGGGCGAGCCATGGCAGACTGAGCTGGGCAAAGGAGGAGGCGAGGAGTCTGGATGTATGACGCTGCTGTCTCCGGCCAGCAGATCGAACGAGCATCATCGCGGTCCTGTGTATTAAGGGTATAGAATGGCGAGTAACGGCGAGGTGCGTCGCATAGACTACACGCCGGATGCCGCACGCAACAAGAAGGAAGGAATGGCGTAAAGCGTTGGCGGATGAAAACAAAAAGTGTAGCTGGGAGCACACGACATCGCGCGAAAGTTCACTCTCAGGGAGCGAGCAGAGACCCAGCTTCGAGAAGACTTGGCGGAAGCGGGCCGCGGCAGGAAGCGCTGCTAGGAAGGAGAGGCTTGGAAACCTTAATTCTTTTTGCCACCACGGCTTTGCTCGATCGAGTTCTACGCATTATACCATGCACACCCAGATGATGCGAGAGGATCGTCATCAATCAAAGCATTCAGTAGAAGGAGACGTCAAGATTATGACAGGCACGTCAGCCGTTGGCGCTGTTCATGGTACTTGAAGGCCTATATTCCAGGCGTTCAGTCGACGGCGTTACGATCTATTATGAGATCTCTGAAATGATACCACTCCCCCATACATCAGTACAGACAAACAATCTGCACCTTCGGATACCAAGATTCTGCCTTCCCTGGCTGATTTCACTGACGCTGTCTCTCTTGCGGTCAAATCTTACCAGTACAACTCTTCCAAAGCACGCCAGGCTCACTGATAGATCGGAATGACCGTCGTCCGCCGGACGCAGACACTTCCGGAGATCGATCCATAGCGCGTTGACAGAGATGGATTATCATGGTGACATCCGTTCGGATGCTTGCAGGGTCTGGTTATCGTCACCGTCTCTGGCTGTGTGTGGTGGCAGCGCGTGGAGTCTCTGCACACATGCGTCGTTTTCGTGTAGGTTATCGGCGGAACCGTTGTTGAGGTTGTGGAACTGGAAGATAAAGGGGTCCTTGACGGAGTCAAAGTTGTTGTCGAACTTGAGCTGCTTGATGAGGATGTTGAGCCAAAAAATGAGCTGCTGGACGATGTGCTGGTGGTTGAGGACGTGCTGCTTGACGATGGACTGGAAGCCGGTGGGATGCTAGTGCTGGAAGAGGAAGTTGTCGTTATTGAGCTGGTACTAGAACTAGACGAAGAGGTGGTGGAAGTCACAGTGATGGTTGAAGAGGATGAAGAGATTGGTGACGATGTCGTTGTGGTCGTTGTCGTAACCGGAATCGAGGAAGAGCTCGAGCTGGAGCTAGACGAGGTGGTACTCGTAGTGACGATTGCAGAGCTGCTGCTCGAAGAAAAAGAAGAGGAGGAGGAGACTGAGCTAGAGCTCGAGGTGGCGGTCGTTGTCGTCGTCGTTATTGTTGTTGTTGATGTTGTCGTCGTCGTTGGAGGTGAAGTTGCCGAAACGGATGACGAAGAGCTCGTTGTTGTCCTGAAAGACAGTCAGCAAGCCTGTGCCAAGAATATTCAGACTGGCAGTTGCACGTTGTAGTCGTGGTCTCGATCGACGTCGTCCTTCAACTTGGTCAGCCAGCTTATAGTCAAAGAAGTGAATGGATACTTCTACATCGTGGAAGTCGTTGATGTGCTAGTTGTTGTTCTTCAAGAAATTAGAGATCAGCAAATAGTTACCACTGTCAACCCTCCTGGACAACATCTTACGTCGTGGAGCTTGAAGTCGTGGTCGTAGTCGTCGTTGTCGTAGTGGTTGTTTCTTCAGGATACTGCGGCGGCACCTCCTCGCTGCTTGAGCTGCTTGTAGTAGTGCTGGTGGTAGTTGTGGTGCTTCAGCGTTGTGAGTGCGAGTTATCGTGACACCGCGTTCCCTTGATGCTGCACTTACGTCGTCTCGTCCGGATATTGCGGCGGAACTTCATCGCTGGTGGTACTGCTCGTTGTCTCGGTGCTCGTAGATGAGGTCCTTCGCCAATGTCAGCGCATAATATGGGTTACTGGAAGGGTCCTCTCACGTCGTAGTGGTCTCATCCGGGTACGCCGCCGGCGGTGGATCAGCTCTGACAGCGATGATAATGTCGTCCGAAGGCTCGTATCTTGTGGCTACTTCAGAGAAGTAGCAGAAGCCATCGGCGAAGTAAACCGATCCGCAATAGAGCGACGTATCGCATTCTGACAAACAGTCGGACAGTGATAGAGCACTCCTACTATAGTAGGCAGGACCATATGGCTTTAAGTTGCACGAGAAGGCGTAGATCTCACCAGATTGATCAGCCAGAATGGTGCCATTGCCACCAATTTCCGCGATGTCATCGCAATTCTCTGGTATCACACTGGCAGTGGGGACAGAATTCTCACTGCTCGTTGCTGTTGATGTCTGCGAAGTTATCGATATTTCCAATGTTGTTGATGTTGTTGATCCATCCGATGTCGATGCGTCCGACGTCTCTAGTGTCGTTGATGTCGTTGCAATTTCCGATGTTGTCACTGTCGTTGGTGAATCTGATGTTGTCGACGTTTCTGATTGTGTCGTACTTCAAGAAACAGTCAGAAGAGTACTTCAGGCTTCATCATTCGTTGAGAAGGACTCTCAATGACTTACGTGATTGTCGCTATCTCAAACCCGGGAGAGCTGGAAAGGACTTGTCAGGACATATATTCCCCTGCTGTTAGAGCGAAATTCTCACCTGCTTGACGTCGAGGTCATCGTGGTTGTCGTGGTCTTGTTCTCCTGTCAGCAAATTCATCCTACTTGCCGAAAGCTTCAATGTGCGCCGGTTCCGAGCCGGGCTTCAATGGCCCAAAGAATACTTTTAAGCCGCCCTCATAATATTATGAGAGGTTCTCACTCACCGTCGCATTAGGAGCATTGGCAGGGCAGTAGTAGATGCCCATAGCAGCAAAGCCACCACACATCTGGGTCTTGTTTCCCCTGCAAGCAAATTCCGGGTCATCACATGTTATGAGAACATCTCCCGCGGACGTGTTTCCTGAGGCCAGTTGGTGAGGCGGTTGGATAGCGATGTCGCAATAGCACTCTGAGCCGTACTCGACGCCTGCGTACGTGAAGCCGCGGCCTAAGCATACCGATACACAGAGGTCGATAGTCATCAGGTTGCCATCCAGATTGTCATTTCTACTGTCCAACACGCGTGGAGGTCCATCATCGTCATAGCAGCCTACCCAATTGCACCCACTGACCACCAAGGGAGTGGCTAGAGGCGCGGCTGTATAGGAGGGCATTCTCGTGCTATTCATGGAACCTCCGGGCATGTGCTGGTTGGGGGCGCAATTTCCGCCTTCACAAATTGGCTGTGTGGTGGTATAGACTGTAGTGACACCGGCCGAGTCGGTGGTTGTCACCGCAAATTCCGTCGTGCCGGTGGTTAATGGACCATATTGCGTAGGTCCGGTGCTTGTGTACTCTGTGACGCCTCCAGTCGAGTCGGTTGTCGCAACTCTAGTCAGCGGAGCGCGAGCGATACCATTGAATGTACACGGAGATTCTTGAGGTTTGGGTGAGAATCTTGGGCCGTCAATCTGGTACATGCTCAACCGAAAGTAGCCTCCACATCTGTCTGTCGAGTCGGCGCAGCACGAATAGCAGTCTGTCAAGAATAGCAGTCAGCATTGGCAGCACACTTGGACCCATTGGTCCTGACGTCTCAACAACTATGTTCAGCGTCGAGATTTGGGGCTTACTAAGGACTTGTTAGCAGCGCTACAACACTCGTCTATCTGCTTGAACTTACCCGCCTTGACAATCGGCTAGTTGGGCGTTGTTCTCTATCTGGTTGCCGCAATAGCCTGCATGGGTGTCAATCGATGACCAACACTTTCCATGGCTTCAACTGACACTCGTTCCCGTACTCGACCCCAAAGTATGTGTATCCTTGGCAGAACGCCGAGCACTTCTCGATGGATCCCACGTTGGTGTTCGAAGAATTTCCCTGTAAGGTCCTAGAGTCGACATTGTCTCTGTAACAGCCAATGTAGATATAATCGCCATACTTAGGCTGGATGTAGGAATCGATGATGTACTGGAAGCCCGTCGCGTATGGATCGTATGCTGTCGATGTTTGGCCTGCTTTGGCATACTGCGAGACAGTCAGCTGATATGTGCTGGCTATGTAGACAAAGCCTTTGCGCACAAATCCAAATGTTCCGAAACCGCCACAAAGCTCAGTGTTGTCACCTTTGCAGGCGAAATCCGGATCGAAGCAGGTCAATGCAGACTCTGTGTTGACTTGCCGAGAGTCGCCGTTCAGAAAGTCACCGCAATAGCCTTGGAGCACAAGTCAGCGTCGTCCTGGCCATTCAAAGTGTTCCATGTATCCGCTCACACTCGGATCCGAACTCGACGCCGAAGAAGTTGTAGCCCTGACACTAATCGTCTGATTTCAGTACTGCGCATGGATTGTACCCCGAGCCCCCGTTGCGCTGACAAATTGAAGGCCCTTGAAACGGCGAAACATACTGGGACATGTCAGCGCACACTCATCGCATTGAATTTGACTGGGTATCTTACCAAATTGAGCGCACACTTCAACAGTAACATTGACCTCTGGAGGGAGCATTGCATCTGACAGCGCGCGGCCCCCGTTCGAGAGCTCTCTATAACAGCCGATCCATGAGAAACCTATCAGAAAAGAGCGAGACGTTAGTCCGTCTTGCAATACCGCGGGAATCGAGTGCAGAGCGATAGAGAATACCATAACCAGGGTCGAGAATGGTCCTAGGTCCGTTGCTGCCATCAGGCTGTTGACGCCTTTGATGACTGTCTTGTCGTATCGCTGGGACATAATCCGGACTTAGCATCTCCCATCCTGCCAAAACACGGAGAGCAAAGCAGGCCGTTATGATAATCCACCCGGGAAAGAGTGTCTTGCTGACCATGATGCCAGCTGCTTGCAATGGACGAATTTGTTCCTACAATCTGATGGAGGTGAGAATTGAGAAGATGCAGGGGTCTGGAAAGTGTTGTTGCTGAGTGCCCATGTTGCATGGGACAGGATGATATTGCATTCCTCGACCCGGAGAGACGGAAGAGCGGTGATCAATGCCATACTTCCTATAGATGTGGACCAATTGTGGAAATATCTTCTGTGCAGACCACAAAATCATCGGATGATACAGCTACATCACTCGTAGGAATACAGGCACATTAGTTGCTCTGTCGAAATCCAGTGTGCCCAGGGATCAAGAATGCAGGCAAACGGTCAGCAGTTGGAGCCATGCACTGCTTGTGATGGCAAAGCCAGGGATTGCCCGCGCCTCGCCAAAAAGTGAACCAGGTTGTCGGATCACGGAGCAACCGAATGATACAGACGGCCCCACCATGGGGAAAAATGGCAGAATCAGCCAAAAAAGAAGGTCTGATCATGCTTTGATAGGAATAGCCGAAGGTGGGGCTCGAACCCACGACCTTGAGGTTGATCTCTTGAACTGATACCCTCTACCACTTGAGCCGTGGTAGATGGTCCTCGTAAGAGCCACACGCTCTACCGATTGAGCTACCCCGGCGAGGGATTGGTTTGATGAATAGAGAGGGTGACTGGACGGTCAAGAATCGCGCGCTGATTCTGACAGTATTTTTTTCGATTTTTTCCGACCAGAATTGGGTGAGAAATGAAATTGCGAATCCATTCACTTACAAGTTGCGTGCCTTCCTGTTCTGTGGAAATTGCGCACCCACGTCGCGCGTCGGAAACCTGCGCTTGGTGGGTGTTCATGTAGGCCATGTCTATCGTATGTGTCAATTTCAGAGCGACAAAGTCAATGTCCATCGAGATATGTCGATCGGATCCCCAGGCCCACAGAGATATGCATTCGAAGCAGAGAGTGCTCCCTCTTTGTATGCATCCACCTTGAATGACGATCTGTGATCTCGTGTTCTTACGTCCAGCATGAGAACATTCGGTCAGGTCAACAGTCGGGAGTAAAGTTGTATTGGATGATCCTTCAGCTCTAAGGCCGAATGGAACAAACCCATCAAACCCGACAACATGCAACGTTCACAACCGATTTATGCCCAGATACGCATGCTAAATATTCCTCACATTCCAATAAAGTAATGAACACCCCAGCTAGCATCGCTGAGATACACGATTTTGTGTTCGCAGAGATGTAATGACCATCGGCCAACCCCAACCCTTACCCTAACAACCCCACCAGCGAACACCCGCCGCCGACTGCCACCTCCCCAAGCCGTCATCGCACCCCCGGTACCAGACCCATAAGCAGAATTCATCACCCCCCCGGAACGGTTTCTCTCTCCAGACGGGCTTGCCAGCACAGACGCCGGCAGGGTCTTCCGATCGCGACGCCGCTCAGACTCCGAGAGTCGCCTGCTGAGTAAAACAGACGTGGCAAGCGTGGCAGGGCTCCGTTCACCGACCGGGGAGCTCGGCACGGCTAGGTCGCTGATGCGGTCATGGATGTTTTTGTGCCCTAGGACTTTTTCTTTGCTGAGTCAAGGGCGACGGTGGAAACTTTGTGGGTTCGTCTGTGTTGGAGCTGAGAGTGGTTGCCACCGCGAATGCGACGGTCACAGATCGACGCGCCCTGGCAGCTTTGTGCGACGCCTTGGTGAAGTGGTCGCGCGACCGACAGGAGGCATAATATTGACAAACTGTAGAGTCAAATCTGAAGCGCAATTGATGCTCGAGGAGCTTTCAATCTATTCGCTATAGGCAATGCGACACAGCCCAATGCTCTATCCAGGTCCTGTGCACCTGCTCTCCCATACCCTGTCCTCGCCTCACATACTGTAGACCAATCCCGTTCCAGCGCCGTAGCCGTGCTCTAAATGACGGTGCTCCGTTGCTTGGACACAGAAGCCTATCAAAGTACGTGCTGTCAAATTTGACTGCGCCGAACCGTCACGCCTTGCCCTCCGCTGGTGACTCTGACTGTCACCAGTACACCTCCCACAAGGCAGCTGCAATGTTGCTCAGCCGGTGGCGCTCCATGAAGCGAGTTGGCGTTACATCCTCCAAGTGACCGCTACCCGCGTCCGCGTTCGTTGGAGCTATTGATTTAGATCATGTAGATCGTAGAGTCGTGAATCATTCTGATCGTAAATAGATGTCGCAACCGGTCAACCAGTGCCGGCGCGAAGCTGTGTCTCAGAAACAAAGATGGCCAGTCGCTCACGCCTTGTTCTTGCGCAGGGAGAAAGCACGCAAGCGTGTCTTGACAGGCGTCGCTGTTGTCGGCGAAGGAGGCGACGATGGCCTTCCACTTGAAGACTGACTGCTGTCGCTTGCGGTCGAGATGCTGCCCGACGATGCTGACCGTCTGCGAGTCTCGTCGATTGTCGCCTCAAGACTCACGTTGGCGTTTGAGTAGGGCGTGTCGCATGTGTCGAGAATCTCGACGAATTTCGAGGAGGACATGGTTGGAGGCGATGTGATGGTGTCCGTGCTTTATGGCGATTGTTTGCAGGCGCGGGATGCTGTCGATAGACGAGATTGCAGTAACAGATCTGATCGAAGAAAGATGTAGGGCTCTCGAAAATAGACAGGGACGTGAGTTGAGGCAGGGATTGAAACACCTCCCAGCCAGCGGCGGGACACGAGGGGTAGGAATATGAATGATCGCCACGAAACGCGCAAGTAGGTGGGCGTCAGAGGGCTCGCATACAACAAACCCTTCTGGCGTTTGCGCAAAGCCTCCACACCCACGTCAGAGCCAAACCCACAGGGTCCGGCGCCGCGCGGAGACTATCTTTGCCCTGGGCGAGACCCGAGGCCGCACGATATTCGGCTCGACTTGCTAGCTTTCCTTAGTTCTGTCGCTCTGTCGCTCACTCTCCTCTCTCGAGGCGGTCACGGCGGTGATCGATGGGGCTGCTCGCTGCAGGCTGCGGCATCACCAAATGTGACCGGTCGCGCGCGAGTCCAGACCTGTGCCAGTTGCAGACATTTGGCGCAAATGGGTGAGGCGGCAGGATTGCGGCGGGCTGTCTGCACCGTGCTGCACACGTGGTTGGTGCTGGGCGGTGGCACAGCCGGTCTTCCTCCTCGGCGTGAGGGAAGGCCGCGGAGAGGGGAGGGTGGAAGGGATGTTCCAGACCTGCATAAGACTGCGCGGAGCAATCTCATAGTGTCTTGCGTAGATCATGGCGACGCCATGTGCCGTACCTGTGCCGCCCTTGCGTCTGTCGCATGTCGGTTCTGTTTCGGGCCATGTCGACCGCGGCTCGCACATCCATTTCGAGCGTCTCCGGAACATGCAGCCTGGCTCGACTGTGGTACTGGGTGCAAAGAGAGACCCAGCCAGCGCAGCGCCGATAGTGGCAAAGACGCAGTCGGCCGACTCACGCCGGTACGCGACGTATCCGACCGCGGCAACAATACACGACTGTATTGAGTTGGTGGCGGTACCCTTTAGCTACCACGGGCTGCAGGCACACACTTTCCACGCTCGCGTCGCGTCGCCAGTCGTCGGGTGTTTATTGCGTGGCGCGAGGCTGATGCAGCCATCCGCCGCCTTCCATCCGCAGAAAGCGAGCCGGTGTTCCATGCGCCGGGAGGTCAGCATGGCATTGCGAACGACGCGTTCAGCACTGTAAACAAAGCAGACCAAGTCATATCGTTGCCGTGTATTCCGTCGGCCTCCCGGCTCACCGCAAAAGCTTCAGCGCCGCATCCGGCGGAGGCTCAAAGTCTGCGGTGGTATACTTTGCAGCTGTGGGTTTCCAGCTCGCTCGTGACCTGCAAATTGCAGAGGCACGTCACGCGCCTATCGAGTTTCGTGTAGGCATCGAGCTACCAGGCTAGTTTGTATGCAGAAAGAATTAGCTGTGCTGCTATTGCTTGATATATGACGAGCGCTTATGGCCTTTTGCAGAGAAAAGGATCCTGTCGGACGGTGCGCCGGGGTTAGCGTCGCTACTGTTAGCCCTTTCATGACTCTCTGTCTATCACGCATGCCTGCAGACTTTGGAGTTCTCTGTCAGTATGGTAGTCGATGGCGTGGTCCTTGGATAGTATATGCCTCGGCTTGAGGGCGTAATACTCTGGCTTTGAAAGATCATCTCTTATGAAGCGCGTGAATGAGCGGCCCGGATACCTCGCATGTTCGGAAACCGTGTTACGGAAATGAGCACATTTGTCGCAGAAGTTTCACACTACTCATGACTGCTGCTCAGTAAGCTGGTACATGCGTTCACACATGTTCACGTGAGGATTTCTGCTGACCTTGGTTGAATCACGTGTTTCACGTGTTGATGACAAGATTTGTGTGATCGGTGCCGCTCGACGGGCAGTCAGCAGCGGTGATCGTGGTGTACAGAGGAAAATATTCATACTTATGCGTATGATATGAGGTAGCGTAAAGGACTGAGGAATGTCGCATTTCTCGGTGCTGCTGGTGCTAGAGCCTTGTTGATCACGGTGCGTACAAGAAAGATAAATTTTGTATATATTGTTTTGTGCCCTGAAATCCGTCATCAATTCAAGCTTGAGTTGACCAAGCTGAGTGGCGCAGCGGAAGCGTAAGTTCACTCTCCGAGTTCGAATTTCAATTTGCATAAATTCTAACAGCCACATAGGCGCCGGGCTCATAACCCGGAGGGCAATGGATCGAAACCATTCTCAGCTACTTTTTTTTTTTATTTTTGGTTTTTTTCCTGACTCTTTCGATTGCTTCTTCTACTCCATGCGAGCCCTGAGCTACGGAGGATGGAGTCTTGGAATGGTTCTCAATCGCTTGAAATGCGTTACTCTCTTACCTCGGCATCTAAAAACATTCACAATCAGACGCCTTCACAATCAGACATTCGATACATGTAAATAGGATGACAAAGGCAAGACACGTGGAAATGGGCGCAGGAACATTTGTACTTGGATGTAGCCTCTTTCTAACCGCTAATCAAATGGCTTGTTAGTGCGATACATAGCCATCAAGACGTGCTCCACTGCATGATATTTACTGCACTGCACAAATACCCACATCCCCAGAAACCCCACTCTCCTCAACAGCGACGGCAACACCGCCACTTGCCTTCAGTCTTGCAGCAATGTAGACCGCCCGAAGCTTAGTCCCAATCTCAACCCAGCGCGCATTCCCAAAGTCCCCTTCGTAGTCCACAAGCAGCTCAAGCAACTCATCACGCGTCGCCTCCTCTTCCGCCGCCATGTACGCGGCGACCAGACACAGCGGAATGTGGCTCGCGCCTAAAGGTCTTGACGATGATGCTTCTCGTGCCAGCGAAACGGCGTCACGGCAGAAGCGCGCGCTGTCTGCGGTCAGAGAGAAATCGGAGGGGTCAAGCACGGAGAGGACGGCGTTGCAGGTGATGCAGATGCCGAGGAGGAGGCTCTGCGCTACTTGGAGCAGGGGCTTCATTTTCCGCGCGAGAGCGGTTGCCGATGGATCTGGGCTGGAGGATGCTAGATCGGCGAAGGTGGCTTGTCGTGCTATGACTTCTTCGCTGTCGACGCAGGCGCAGAAGTACAGGCTTTCGATCTCGAGGAGATTTGCGCGCGGTGCCTGGAGGAGGTTGGGGAAGCCGGCGAGGGTGTCAAGTGTGATTGTGTTGCGTGGCAGGCCGTTGGTGGGTGGGCCGAAGGGAACCTTCCCGTCTTGCGGTTTGGCAGGCCCGCTGTGGATTGAGAGGTTTGCACGATACCATGGGTGCAATCTGATGGTGGGGTCGAAGATTGACTCCAGGATCTAGTCGACATGTGAGATCGTTAAAACCGTACGTGAATACTGATGTGCACTCACCACCACCATGCACATCGAGGTTAGCACCTGATGCTCGAAGCCTTCACCTAATCGTTGGATTGGGAACTTGCCGGCGACGGCATTGAGTACTTGCGCAACGGCCTTGCCGTGGCATATGATCTCATCTCCGGGCTTTGCTATCCAATTCTGCCCATGTACTCAGTAATCTGTTCATGAAACGCAGATGGGCAACTCACCTGACAAATCAGCACGAAATAGATGGCGCAAAGTAGCTCCACGATTTGATCTTTTTTAGGCGAGCTTATGGATGTCCTGAGCACCCGCAATGCACGCCCATACTGGGCTAGAGCCTCATAAGAGGGTTTTCGGTTGTACACTGCCGGGTAGGTGCATATCAAAGCCGACGCGGATGCATCGAGGGCCGGGTGCGTGCCCAGCCGTTTAGGAATCTCGCCCAAGAAAGAGCCATAGCAGGACAAGTCGAACCTAGGATCTTTGACGCTTAGACCAGTGACAAAAGAACCGACGAGCAGCGTTGCCTCATTGGAAGGTGAAGGCGATGGCTCGAACAGCTTCACGACATCCTTCGCTTCTGGCGAGCTTCGCTGCTTCTTCACGACGTTCCCCTCTTGGATCTGGACGAACTTGAATCGACGCTGTCCGCTTCCCAGACAGGCAAGGCCCAGCCGTTTGCATCGCGCACAGGAAGGCTGCTGCCCATCGCACTAACAACCGAAGCTTTAGTAAAAGTGTCGCGGCACTTCACTCGAGATCGCGGCCTGACCTTCTTCTTCTGCTTGCGACAAGCGTCACATCCACGACCCGATGGTACACCGGGCATTCTATTGCGCTGCGTACTGCCGCAATGGGGCACCAAGGTGGCGTGTGAGATGCATGTGTACCATGGAGGAGTACTTCGAATCTCACGTTATGAAGGCTGAAGGTGCTCTAGGTGCAAAGCCGTGCGGCTGAGAGCTGAGTGCTGGCGTTCGTGTGTCAAGGGTCCACAGATCGCCATTGTACTGGCCAAGGTCTGTCCCCAAAGGTGAGAGCAGCGCCAAGAGCGGCGCAAGCGACCTCTTTGGGCATGAGTGGGTCGAAGGAAGACACCATGGAAGACACCACCACCTCACGGTCGCGCGTGAGAACGTCATTGGATCCTTCTTATTCTCACCTTGCGGCACACCGAACGAGTATGCCACGACAGCCACAATCAGCGTCTAAGGCAAGACACAGCACAGGCATTAGCTTTTGGCACAGCCGCAGCGAATGAATCGGTGTACGCAGGATGAGATGCCAACTGACATGTTTCGCCCGTGACAATGGAGAAAAGAAGTCATAAAATGACACGCTATTCATCATGCTATCTGCGCGAAAAAGGACCTGTACATCGGTGGATCATTACTGTATCATAACCTCAAGCCGCCGCCGCCGCCCCGCCACTGCCCGCCGCCATCTCCCACGGGCCCATATCAGGCTTACAACGGGACCCAACGTTAGGCAGCAAACCGTTCTTGAAATAAGCCTGCATATGCTTCGCAACACACTTCGAAGGCGACACTGCCAATCCGTGTCCGTAGCCGCTGTGCGCCAGCACCCTGCTGCCTTTGAACCCAGCGCTCGCAGCATACGCATTCGCGATCGGAGTGACGGGGTCGAACTCGCCGTTGACGTACAGGATCGGGTGCTTGGTCGTCGCGTTGAAGTCGCCGGTGTACCGCTCCTTCGCGTCTATCCGCCAGCGCGCGGACGGCCAAAGGCTCACGTACTGCGCGCTCCAGGAGCTGACGCGCGACTGGCGCTCGACTTGTGGCAGGTACTCTGCGCTGCTGTTTGTGCGCCACAGAGCGTCGCTGCCGCGGATGCCCATGACGGCCCACGTTGCGCCGAGGTTGTAGGGTTCTATGGGGGTGGTCGTGTTGAGGAGAGGGGAAGTTGTGTTAGATCCGTTCAGGACGCCTGTGAGGAAGTCTGCGAGCAAGGGCCAGGTTGCGGGATAGTAGAGGGGGCCGAAAACTGCGTTTGTGCTGCCGCTGTAGAGCTGCCAGGCGAGATTGCTTGAGTTTGCGCTCTGCGCGAAGGGGTCGAGGTACTCGTTCAGCGGCTCGAGCATGTCATCGATGGAAGTTGCGTTGGTGAACTGCGCCAGCGAGCATTCCGGTTTGTTCGCCAGGCATTCGTCCAGGAAGCCCTCAACGGCTTTGTCTGCGTCGCGGAGGAAGTCGCCGTAGTGCCCGGCCTGGTAGTCGGTGGGGAGGAGGTTTCCGTCGAGCACCATGCGATCCACTCTGTCCGGGAACATCGCTGCTGCGTATGATCCGAGAACCGTGCCGTATGACCAGCCGTAATAGCGTAACATTCCGTCCTCGTCCAGCGCGTCGACAATTTTCATCATGTCACGCGCAGTAAACGCAGTGCCGATGTACTGGCCGGTTTGGTTCATGGACGCGTAGCATGCGTCTGCAATGTCGCCGGCAGAGTCCCAGCCGTAGTTGAGGAAGTAGTCCGTGATGTTCGCACTGGCGATTCCTGAATAGTCACGCTTGCTGTGACCTTGAGGTGTCGAAAGCATTAGGGCATCCATGCCGCAGTCGAAAGGTAGCGTTTTGCCAGTGCCTCGAGGATCCCAGGACACAAGATTCCATTGCCTGCCGATGTTGGCTGCCATTTGCTCTCCAAAGGCGGCGAGGTTGTCAACTCCGGTGCCGCCAGGTCCGCCGAAGTTGATCAGCACCGATCCTAGCACAGGCTCTTCCGTTGCGTTGACTTTGAACAAATCCAGCTGGAGTTGTTCTGAGGCCTCATCAGTGTAGTCCAAAGGTACTTCGATATGACCGCAATCAAAGGTGGATCCTTGCGCGCGGTTCAATATTGTGATATTCTGGTTGAGTTCGGGGCAAGCCTGCCAAATAATGCCTCCATTGCCTTGCGATTCTGGCTGCTGAGACGGCGAGTTTGCCGCCACAATGAAGTCGGCCGCGGCCGAAGCCACAGCGGCGTTGAAAGCGTCGGTAGACATCTTGGGAGAATGTTGCGAACTCTGTTCAAATGGCTGTGAGACTTCATGGCAGTTATTGCAGCCATGACAGGCTATAATATATTTGTTTGACAGCGGCGCGTACTACTGAATGCAGAAGCCAACATCTGACGTAGCCCAAGCACTGCGCCTTGTAAGGATTATTGAGCCAAGATGTCTTTGCGCACGTTAGCAGTCCGAACATGGATACCTAGCAAATTAGCAGAGCCACGATGGAATCCTTCTTGCATCCTGTGGGCCTCGGGAGCGCTGGATGCATCCACATAGAGTTAGCGTCTCGTACAGCCCGCATGAAAGTTGGCTCCGCGCCGTGGAGATGTCTTGGAGTCGAGTCAGGTCGACGAGGCAAGGATCACGTGACATTCTTGTACCAGAGCAGTGCATTACTGAGGTAACCGTCTAATGAGGTTGGCCTAGGGGTGACAGTGAATGCCGGCGGTGTGTTTCCTAGAGAACGTCAAATAGCAAACTCAAGGTCTGAACTCGGCTTCCCAATCGAATCCTTCTATCTCATCGTCCATATCAGTTGCTAAAACCCGCCCACAACTCTCTAGAACACTTCTCACATCCTGCAGCGCCTCCTCAGCACTCTCATATTCTCCCTTCCACGCCTTGGTCAGACATGGACCCAATTGTTCTATCTGCAACACCGGCCAATCCTCAAACTTGCCTTCCCGCACTGCCAATTGCTGCACCCTTCTCTCCTCACGACTCAAGCGATGCCGATCATCTAAAACCACTATCTCAGCAACAGTCAGCCGACGCCCGCGCTTCGACATCAGTTCATACACCCAACACGCCCAATCGAAAAGGTCCGTCTTCGGTTGTCCGCACTCATCCACACCAAAAGGTGGATCGACTTGCTGCACATCTGACGGGCCAAAGGGCGAAAGGAGTGCATTCGCTGTCTCCATGTTCCCAGCGGGAATGTCGAGCTCGCGACACGAAGCTCCGACGAAGGCCGCCACCACGAGAGATAAGTCCGGCCGAAGCCATATGCTTGAGCTTTGTGGCGCGTTGAGCACAATGTCCTTCCCGTGGATGTAGCGGCAGGCGGAGAGGTATTGCAGTGCCCAGCGTTGGTGCAGAGCCAGGAGTACGTCAGGCTTTACGTCTGCGTGGGGGATATTGTCCCAGGACATGGTTGAGCCGGGGTATTCGATGCGGTAGGAAGATCGCGTTGAGCCAAGAAACTCCACCACCCGATTGCAGCTCGAGTCTCCGGTCTCGAGTCTTTCGTGGATTCTGATCGTATAAGCTAGACGGCGGGAAGGTTCGAGATGCACTGGGTGTCGGGCGTCTTCCTCGTAGATGACTTCACCTGTTTCAGTCTCGGCTACGAACGAAGCGGGAAAGACCAAGGCATCACGGCCGTTGTTCGCTGGGGCAACAAACCAATCTCCATGCCATTCGTCTAGAAATTTTGCACCTCGGTCGAAAAGTGCATCCTTGGGAACCGGATTGCCGCTATAAGGTCCTTTGCGGCCACTTTCACGATGAACTCGCGGTGAGTTGTATTTGCGCGCATACTCTGCTGCAGCGGCTCTCTCGCTATCTTCAATTGGTGGTATGGGACCAAATCCGAAAAGCCGGGAGATGTATGTGCTCAGCATAGTGACGTGTCTCTGTTTAGAGGCTCAAGTACAGGGCCAAAGTCGGAGGGCAATTTGGCATTTCCCATTCGTAGCAGCGGGCGCCAAGATTACAAAGCAAGCCTTGCGGATCGAATACATGTTCAGCAAGAAAGGAAACGACTGATATTGTACGTGTCTGTGTACGTGTAGCTCGTGGAGTAAACAGAACGGGATCGGCGAGTCAAGCTGCGATGTCGTACATGTACAGCAATTTGCTTCCAAGCTGCAGTCGAGGCACGCCCAAATTTGAGCAATTTGAAGGCAAAGTTTCACCGGATCAGGCGGATGAGGCCCTGATTGAATTCCGGACTGGAGGTGTCTCACGATTGAAAGCTGCAGCGCTGCAATCCTGACGACTGGAAAGATAACTTGACAGAAAGCTGCTGGACGCTGATTGGTGCGGCTACAGCCGGCGCTAGCTGCAGGCTTTCTTCCCTCACTTGACGAAATCACGTGATGAGACGTTCCTTCCCAAAACGATGGCAGGCGCATGGAGTAGCATCAGCTGCAAATAATGCCACCGAAAGACCTTCGTAGCGTGACACGCTGGTCGTGGCTGATCAGAGATTAAAGAGCTCTGATTGGCTGAATAGTCTCGGGCTCTAGTTGGGGGCCATGTTTGTGATGTATTCCGGTCACGTGATGAATTCTCGCCAACGGTCACGCGGTCTAGTGCACGGTATGTTGGAGGACTTGAAAGTGATTTTTAGAAGCGGCAACGCTTATGTACTGCTCTTTAAACACTGCATGCCTGTGCATAGCATTGGCCTTCCATGACGTTGCTATCTACCTCTACCGTCCGCTGGGCAACTTGGAGCGCGGTTCGGTTCGGTTTGATTCGGTTCGGTTCGGATTGGATCCACACAATCATGATCGGCTGTTGTCCCCGCAGCTGCCACGAGGGTCGACGCTGCGTGCATACTCGGTAATTGCTGTGTAGGCCTAGCAGCATATCTGATCGGAGCATGCAATGTGAGCGCCATATTCAATATTCATGCGTCTCTAGTGTCGAACCTTGCAACGCGCAAGCTGATCGGATTGCAGCAAAGTTCTCTGAAGAGCAGTGCGAGTTGAAGATTTGCAACTAGTAGAGGGTGGAAGCAACGGCTTCAGAAACAGCGCAGATGCCGACGACCCCATAGCCTCCCACCGCTTCTCGCTTCTTCCTGGATGAGGCGGAGATTGAGTGCGGAGCTGGGAGGCGGGGGTGGAGACGAGTACGGCTCGGGCTGCCTATCCACGAGGCACGCACGACCTTTACACTTACGCTTTATTGCAACTCTGGACAAGCGTATCGCTCAATCAACTTGTCGTGCTGAGCAGCCGGCGATTATGCCTCCACTGTCCGCGTCCCTCGGCTTCTGACCGGTATTCAAGCCTTGATGCACGTCATCGGGCTCATAAGGCACACCACGCGATTGATGTCAACCGCTGTAAACTTTCGACGATGATTTCGGGAAGTGCCTTTGAGAGCGCAGACTCCACTTCTATCATCCGTGCCTCAATTCTCGGGTTATGTAGTACCGCAGCGGGGTACTGTCTTCGCAAAGGTAAAGTCTTGACCGGGCCAAGTATCTTCCCAGCCGAGTGATATAAAATGTAGGTTCCCTGTCGGAATATGCCCAAGCACGTCTTTCGATTGTTGAACCAGCGACATGCCTCACGCAAACATGGAGGCGATAAAAGCGGCCGCCATTGGTCTACTTCTTTCTGTCCCATCTGCTGTAGACGCGCAACAAGTCTACCTAGCAGCCAATGGCTCTACACCGCGACCTCAATGCTCCGAGTGCAGCAGTGGTGAGCCGACCTACACTTACACGCCTTTCGCCTACAGCATGACATCCACCGTGCGTTACGCGACTTCACGCCCTTCCCCAACAACAACCGCTACCTACGCTCCTCCGCCAGAGAGCCTCACGTCTCTCATTCCGTCTCAGTCATACACGACTTGGGGCAAATGGAACCCAACAGCAAATGCATCTGCGACTGACGCAACTGATCCGTACGGCAATGCTGCTTGGACTGCACTCTGGGTCAATGCGAATCCTCCCAATTTCACCCAGGAAGCGACGAGTGCCATCTTCAGCACCACCATCGAGCCGACTCCGGTCCCGTCCTCGGAGCTGGTTTTGCCCCCGCGTGACTACTTCGGACCGAGTGACTGCTACAACTTCCCTCCCGGTTTCGAGTTCGGCGTTGCCAGCTCTGCGAGCCAGATTGAAGGAGCCACCGCAGAAGAGGGCAAGGCCCCGTCTCTTATGGATATTATTGTCCAAGATGAAAACCCGAAAGACTACACTACAAACGAGCACTATTATTACTACAAGCAAGACATTGAGCGAGTCGCTGCCATGGGCGTCAAGCACTTCTCATTCAGCATTGCCTGGACTCGAATCCTACCTTTCGCTCTTCCCGGAACGCCGGTGAACCAGCAGGGCATCGATCACTACAACGACGTGATCAATTACATCCTTGAGAAGGGCATGGTTCCAGAGGTCACACTCCTGCATTTTGATACGCCGTTGCAGTTCTACGGATCCAACTTGACTGCAGCACAGGAGCGAGCGAAGATTGGATACATCAATGGCGCCTACCAAAACGAAACCTTCCCAGATTCCTTTGTGAACTATGCAAGAATTGTGATGAGCCACTACGCGGATCGCGTCCCTGTCTGGTACACGTTCAACGAGCCTCTACTGTACTCCTACAATGGACACTCGATCTACAACGTCATCAAGTCGCACGCCCGCGTCGCTCACTTCTACAAGGAAGAGCTGAAGGGCACCGGCAAGATCGCTCTCAAGTTCAACAACAACTTCGGTGTACCACGCAACCCCGAGAGCGAAGCCGATGTCTACGCCGCAGATCACTTCAACTCATTCCAGCTCGGCCCCTTCTGCAACCCCATTTTCCTCGGCCAAGACTATCCGGAGTCCTACAAGATGACAATCGATGATTACGTGCCCCTCACTCAAGAAGACCTCGAGTACATCAACGGCACGGCCGACTTCCTCGGCGTCGACCCCTACACCGCGACCGTCATCGCGCCGCCCGTCCCCGACTCCCAAGAGAGCATCGCCGACTGCGCCGGCAACTCCTCCTCGACCTTCCGCCCCTACTGCGTCAACCAGACGACGACCGACGTCTTCGGCTGGAACATCGGCTACCGCTCGCAGAGCTACGTGTACATCACACCGACCTACCTGCGCCTGTACCTCAACTACCTGCACAACACGTGGCGCACGCCCGTCGCCATCACCGAGTTCGGCTTCCCCGTCTTCGGCGAGGAGGACAAGCTCAGCATCACCGACCAGCTCTTCGACTCGCCCCGCAGCCAGTACTACCTCAGCTTCATGAGCGAGGTGCTGAAGGCGATCTGGGAGGATGGCGTCGAGGTCGTTGGCGCCTACGCGTGGTCGTTCGCTGATAACTGGGAGTTTGGCGACTACGCTCAGCACTTCGGCATTCAAACTGTCAACCGCACGACGCAGGAGAGGCGGTATAAGAAGTCTTTCTTCGATTTCGTCGACTTCATGAAGGCTAGGGGTGTGGATTAAGGGCTTGGGCCGTTTGAGTGCAGCACTTGCCAGTTTATGCCATGGAAAACTCTAAAGATGTACATAAAATCACGTGGCAATGTGAACAAAAGTATTGTACAAACCCAGACCTCTCAAAGACTCAGATTCAGAGCTTGGGATTCTCTAAGCTTTCTATCGAATTCCCGCCACAGTACACAGTACACATCACGTCGACGCCCCATTAGCCCGCCCCTCCTCAGCAGCCTTCCTCTCCTCCTTAACCCTCCTCTCCGCCCGCTCACTATACCGATCCGCAAACAGCCCGAAATGCGGCCTCATGACAATCGTGTACTTGACAAACTCCTCCATGCAGTCCACGACCCGATCGCGGTTCCCCGACGGCATCAGCCTGCTCCCGCCCTCCGCCCGCACCAGATCCGCTCCCGCCTCGCACGCGTCCGTGAACTGCTTGTACGCCATGGGCACCGACGACTGGTTCGGGATCGCGAACAGCCGCATCCACCGGCCCAGCATCCGCAGCGAGTTGACGGTGTTGAACGACTGCGAGCCGCCGGAGACCTGCGCGATGGCCAGCGTGCGGCCTTGCGTGGGCCGCACGGAGCCCGTGGAGAGCGGGATCCAGTCGATTTGGTTCTTGAAGACGGCGGTCTGTTGGGGAGCGGGGGTGTTCGGTTAGTTTCGGGGGCCAGTGGGGGAGGTTATGGTTGGGAAGCGTGGGACGTACGAGGTTGCCGTGCTGCTCGGGCGAGACCCAGACGTGGCCGTCGCTCCAGGTGCTTAGTTGCCGGAGTTCTTGCACTTTGGGGTGGTCTTGCTTCGTGTCGTCTTTCACGGGGAGGTCGCTGGGGTCGAAGACGCGGACGTCGCAGCCTAGGCGGTGTAGGATGCGGGAGCATTCGAAGGCTAGGAGGCGGGAGTATGATCTTGTTATCGTTAGTTCGTACTGACTGAAGCCATTGCGTTTGAACGGTCCTTACCTAGAGCGTAAACTGCCGTACAGGACCAGGACTTTTATGCGGTTGCCTCCCGTAGCTGTAAGATCGGACTCAACCATGCTTTCGACCGTGTCTAGCTCTAATTTCGAAACCCAGTCGGTGGTGGCAACATCGTCGTCTAGTAGGTAAGGTCGGTATTTGCTGCGGATGGTCGCATCATCCTCGGACTTGGGGACTTGTAGATCAATTCGACCGTTCTTCAGTGGCGCGGTGGACTGTGGCGTAGCCGCGCCATTGATAGATGATGGCATTGTGCAGCTAAAAGATCGAACAGCAGCCCTCGCAGTGAGATAAGGTATCGTGACGGGCGCCCGAAATTGTGGAAGTCGCCTGAAAATGCTCGAGCGAGCAAAACACACAACCATGTCAAGACGCTGAGGTATGGATGCAAAAGAGCGTAGACTGTATGAAGATGGATCCAGGGCCTCGTATCCTCGGAGTCGAGTCCATGGTGTTAATACATCTATCTCGAAAGAGACTAGAGATTAGGAGGGACCGGATCAAAACGGACGAATGAGGGCGTGGCAGCATGTCGCTGGCATGTCACTGCGCTGGGACGCTGACTTGCATCAAAATCGCCGGGCTGTTGCTAAGCATTCGCTTATCTTTTACAACGTCAGCTCAGGCCTTCACCATCGGAACGTTTATCGGTGCTCGATAGAGCTCTAGATCAAACTCCAGCTAGAAGAATCGTAAATGGAGCCCTTCAGCCTTACTGAATCAAAGTTCCGCGGGAGCCTCGCTGAGCGGTTTTCTCAACGCCCATGACGTCGTCCGGTCCTCGACGGGTCCTGTGTTGCGCTCCAACCATGGCATTCACTTGAGGCACCCTCCGCGGACTTCACTGCAATACGAGTGAATAGAGTACCGTACACAAATATATATATAGAGCCCGTTCGCTTCCAGTCACCAGTATTTGCTCTGCGACGAACCAACCCAACAACCCCACCCAACCAAACCGACCCAAAGACCACTCCACCAAAAGATCGATCCAAAGCATCCCAAACCACCCATCAAGAACAACCAACCACCGCTCCGTTCCCAACCACACCGAAACAAAAGAGAACAATGCCCCCAACCCGCATCCACCTCCTCCGCCACGGCCAAGGCGCGCACCAACTGCCCCCGGAGTCGCGCAACAGCCTCCTCCCAGACCCCTCTCTAACCCCCGCCGGCGTCTCCAAATGCCAATCCTTCCACGAGAAAGTCTTCCCGCACGACCGCATCGCCCTCGCCCTCCTCTGCGCCTCGCCCATGCGCCGCGCGATCCAGACCGCGGCCCTGTGCTTCCCGGCGCCCGCGCCGCGGCCGATCGTGCTCCTCCCCGACGCGCAGGAGGCGACGGCCCTGCCGTCCGACACGGGGCGGGCGCGGGGCGAGATCGAGGCGGAGTTTGGGGCGGAGGTGGACGCGGGGTTGGTGGGGGAGGGGTGGAATTCGAACGAGGGGGTGTACGCGGAGACGAAGGAGGCGCTGGGGGAGAGGGCGAGGAGGCTGAGGGAGTGGTTGTGGGGGTGCGCGGAGGAGGGGGAGGTGGGCGTCGTGGGGCACGGGATGTTTTGGCATTGGGTTACGGGGGAGGTGGATGAGAGGGGGGAGCAGACTAGTGAGTTTTTTTCCCTTTTGACTTGGGTTTTTTGAAGGGTGAATGGGGAGAGGGAGACCGTGCTGACTTGGTCCTCTAGCGCCCCATTGGGAGAACACGGAGTGGCGGACTTATACGCTTGAGAGGGATGCGAAGGGCGAGGCGGTGATGGTCGAGGAGCAGGAGTCGATTGAGAGGCGCCGCCTGCCGAATTGAAGTTGGAGATGTTGTTGTTGCGACTGTTATTGGGCCTAGTGCCTTGCTATTGAATTCCCTTGGGACGTCAGGGGCCCGCACGGCGGGCGGTGCTGGCTTTCCTGGCTCGGAAGCTCCGAGAATTGGTCGTGTCGGGTTGATGCAATGGCTCCTCTTCGATCGAAGGGATTTTCCTGAATTGACGCCTTGTTGCGCCAGGCAGCGTCGTGGAGAGCGAGCTGCTGCTCTCCGGTATTAGTCTAGATGGCCCTCTAGAATGCGATGATTGCGGTTCGCCGGTTTGTCAAAGCCAACCTCTCTGTCTGCTCGGAGGTCTCTCGCCGCTGTTTCTTCCGTTGCTGAGAGGCCATCCGAGCCCTGCCCTCTGGTTGTCCATCGCCATGCTCGAGAAGGGGCAGCCGCCGCTTAACCCGGAGAAGTCGTCTAGCGAGTCTTTGTTGCGCCCGAGACTTGTCTTATTACTGCCTGCGTATGATGCCGAGTCTGAGGCGGTTCTTGAGTTCGATGAGTTAAAGCTCTGTGCGTCGAGGTGTGATGGCTTTGACTGAGGCGAGCCGGTGTTGTGGGCGTGTATTACTGGCGACGGGACTGCCGAAGGAGTATGCAAGGAGGATGTCTTTGAGCTTGCGCCTATGTTCTCCTCGTTGATGTGCCAGCGTGCAAGGAGGTCGTTCTGGATCCAAATCAATTTGCCCAGGGCCCGGACGATCGATATGCGGAGTCGGAGGTCAACAGTGGTGTTGGTCAGGATAGCTTCGGTGAAGGCGTCTTGGACGAAGCCCATGCAGATACCCAGGAACATGTAGTCGACGTGGAGGGGGTTACGTCGGCCGGAGCCGACATGCATTTCACTAGACGCTTGTTAGGGCTGATCGAGTGTGTTCAGGAATGGCTAGGGACGAACCCGACTTTGTCGAGGTACTCCCACTGCGTGAGAGTGTCAGCAACATTCAGCGAGTCGCTAGGCTGCAAATACGTACGAATTCTTTCTTGGAAGGATCTTGGTTCAACCTCGTCAAGTACCATCGCAAGAAGATCTTGCGGTTCTGAATCGCGGGACTGCCATCTTGAGGCCAGACGGGAGGATTCTCGTCGTCTCGGCTATCGCGGGTGGAAAATACGCGAGCGGTGATGTCGTGTTGCAACAGCTTGCTGTATACGGCGTTGACAATGTCGGGGATGACGAGGCGAACGAGGTCTTGGCCACGCTCGAGCGCGGCGAGATCACCTGGCAGCTATGAGCAACGGTAGTGGGTAGCGAGAACAGTGGCGCATCATGGACTACCTGGGCCGAATTCTATGAACTCCTTCAGATAGGCGACGCGAGCGCCGAGATCTGTATAGAGGGCTTCACGGTCGACGTGCTTGATCCCGCGGGGCAGGAAAGACATGGTTGCCTCGACTTTGCTGCTGTGAACGAAGATGTTGTGACTTTCGAAAGACTCACAGCACCGGGACGAGAGAAGTGAGAAAAAGGATTCCCAGGCAAATCTCCCTACCTTAGTCTGACCATCCCCCCGGAATGCTTTTGATGGGATCACGCACTTCGTGGACCATGGTGGAAATAGGCTTCCGCCAGGGATCGAAGGCCAGGACGTGCGTGTACGACAGGCGGCGAGGCCCGATCGGGGTCGACAAGGGTGGTTGTGTCGGATGACGACGGCCCGGGTGCTTGACGGAAGTGGTGTGGATGACAGGCAAGACGACTCACTACTTACTACTACGTATCTGGCGCCAGCAAGGTGTTGCGGCTCCCGCCGTGCCCGCCGTGTGTCTCTTCAGGGATGGACTGCGTGGGGGTGGTCGGGAGGATGCCAGGGTGTCTGCAGTCGGCGGCGGCAGAGCACGAGGAGAGCGAGCAACCCTGTGCGCTAGCACGTGGCTAGACGGCGTCGGACGTTGACCAGCGTTTCGGCCTGGCCTCCCTCGCCCCGAGGCGAAGCGAAGAAAGCGCGGCCCGGCGCTGCCCCTGCTGCCCGCCCGTTCAGGCATTCAGGCCTCTCGGCGCATCAAATGCTGACCACGCGAGGGTGAAACGGTGGGTTTGCTTCACTACTCACTACTTATTACTGCTGGGCACATCACACTTCCCGCTGTATGGTGCTGTCCGTGCTGTTCAGCCAGCATCTCTGTCGGCGAGCTGCGACACCTTCAGAGCGGATGTCGTGAAAACATTTCTGTGGCTCAGCACCAAGGATCTCAGCACGTCCCAATGCTTAGGGCAGCCTTATTACACACAGATGCTGCCATGGCCACCACCATGGCCCGGCCAATTTGCCACTATCATCATGTCTTTGGGCACGCGCGCGTCTTGTCTGGCTACGTAAATGCTCAGCGATGTCGCCATCTTGCGCCGCAGCTCTGCTGTACCGGTCGACCTCATCTGCGATATCGTCGCCGACGCACGCCCGCCGCTCAGGAATGCCAGAGGGTGCGCGGCTGCGGCGGCAGTCTGAGCGCAGCGTGAACGCAGCTCGAGAGCCACACGCCCGCAAGATGATTACCCCGAGCTGGACCGTAGACACGCCGCCTTCGCCTTGAGACCTGCAGATGCGAATGGCTTGGCTCGCAAAGGCGATCACTCAGCTGGAACGCATCTTTTCGCAAGCTTAACGGACCATGAGAGCTTCCCAATGCGGGACGTCCGATTCTAGACGCCAGGCGCGGCAGTGCCCGCATACCAGCGCCTCTTAAGCATGTGTCTCCTGGCACCATTCCGGAGCAAATGGGAGTCAGCACACCCATTCGGTGGCGGCCGCAACGCTCTGTATGCCGCCGCCGTGGCAACGTCCAAATGCCCGGGTCGGTGTCCGACTTGTTGTAGCTCCTGCCTCCAGCGTGTGGGAAAAACGGTAGGTTTCGCCCGTCCGAGTCTTACTTTCGTCGATCATATAAGCCCCTCAACTCAATTCGCGCCTATACCTCAGCCGCGCGCCCGCCACTTTCTCGATTTGCTGCAGGTACACTGACCCCAGTCGTCTCACACATGACCCTGCGATGCCTGCTCTCCAGTCGACGGAGAGTGGCTACAATACCATACAGGATGCGACAAATCAACTCATGACACTGGTCCTGCGCTCTGTTGACGCACTCAACACCGCAGATGATGATAGCGCAGTCCTGCTCGCTCGCTCCGACTCGGACGGAATGCATCATCGTTCAACGGGACTATGGACCGCCTCGTCGGTCGACGCGGCTGGCATTCTAGCCGCCCAGCAACGACGACAGATCCAGATCGTAGCCGCGTCCATGGCGAGTGTCAGCATAGTCGCGGCTATGTGTGCGATTTACTGGTTCTGGATGATGAGGCGAAACTACCGTCGCGATCTGGTCCTGATGTTGATTCTTGGGGACTTCTACAAAAGTCTGTGGTACCTCATACATGGCTCTGTCAACTTCGCCCGAAGCCAGGTCAAGAGCGAGGAGCCGTTCTGTCAGGTCAGCGGCTTCATGCTTCAAACAGGCCTTCAGTCCTGCGGTAGGTCGATTTTGTCACAGGCAGTTGATCTTGCTCTAACACCATGCCAGACGTCGCCATATTGTTCATTAGCATGCACATGGCCCTGCAGATTTTCCCTCCTTCCAATTCGATCCTAGGCCACGACGGACTGTACAAGGTCCGACATTGGGTTTTCGCGATCTGGGTCTTGCTACCCTGCTTTACCGCCGCCCTGGCTTTCATCAATCCCAATGGCGCCTATCAAGCCCAAGGTGCTTGGTGCTGGTTACCAATCCGACCTTTCTGGTACCGCCTGGCCCTCTCTTGGGTACCTCGATATCTGATTTGGCTCTACATCATGTGGGTCGCCATCCGCATCTACACCCACGTCGGCTACGAATTCAGGGTGTTCGGCCAGGAAAGAGATCGTTCGTCGAGCGCGGATCTTTCAGCGCAAAGCTCCGCGGAGAGAGGTGCAATCGAGAAACACCTCAAAGAACGTCGCTCACAAATTATCACGAGCGAAAAGAACGTTGGCTTTGGGATCGCCCCGGAAGACTTCGTCCCACCGCCACCACCTGCTACGGAGACGATCCCCAACGCATCCGACAAGTCACTATCCCCAAACGCCGGCCGAAGGATGTCTCTCCCCGCCTGGCACTCCCCTTTCGGAGGCACTTCCACTCTAACACCACCAGCCGATGATACCACCCTCCACCCCAACAGCCGCAGCACCCCAACCTCCCGCCGCGGCAGCCGACAAATCGCCCCCGGCGTCTTCGCCGAAGACTTCATTCCCCCGCCCAACCCCAACGCCACCCACCCGCGCGGCTCAATAACCAGCCTCGCCTCCCTCCCCCGCTCCCTCGACCAGGCCGCCCTACCCTCCATCTCCGAAGCCCGCGCCAGCGCCGCCGCCTCCCTCACCTCCTCCGGCGCCGCCACCTCCCTGACCACACACGCGCTCCGCCAGCGCCGCCGCGCCATCCAGCGCCAGCTCCGCATCCTCTTCATCTACCCCGTCGTCTACATGCTGCTCTGGCTCATCCCCTTCGTCGCCCACTGCCTCAGCTACAGCGACCACTACGCCCAGCACCCCGTCTTCCCCATCAGCCTGCTCTCCTCCTTCTGCCAGTGCTTCATGGGCTTCGCCGACGTCTGCGTCTTCTGCTGGCGCGAGCGGCCCTGGCGCCACGTGCCCGGCGGCGACGGCACGTTCCTGGGGAGCTTCGCGTTCTGGCGCGGCGCGCGAGACGAGTGGGCGCACCGGCGGCCTAGCCGCGCGCCGAACGCCATCGCCCGCCAGCCGGCGTCGACCACGGGCCTGCTGGGCTCGCTGAAGCGGTGGAGCCTGTCGCGGAAGGGCTCGAGCCCCGCGAGCAGCGGGTCGCTGCAGAGGCCGGGGCTGCTGGGCGGCGGCGGCGCGCACAGGAGGACGCCGAGCGGGGCGCGCCAGACGCGCGAGGCGGAGCTGGCGCATGAGCGGTTGAGGCTGGAGAGGGAGGATTACGAGCGGAATGCGAGGGGGTTGGGCGAGAGGAGGGAGAGTGCTGTTGCGGAGATGCAAGGGAGGCAGCAGGCGCAGGCGGGGAGGAAGGAGTGGTTTGATGGGACGTTGAATTTGAGTGCGGAGGAGGTTGGGGAGGGGGATGGTGGGGGGAGGTGGGGGTGATTATTGAGAGCGTGCTTGTTGTCATCTATGCGTGGATCATGATAGAGGATACAAGGGAAGACCCTAATGAGTAATTTTGATACACGCAGGGTATGCCATTTGGTCATGACTGCAGTCTCGTACTTTTCGTCCGTTCGTTCATTCAATCATCTCAAATCATTCTCTCGCTGCCACTGGCAAAGCAGCTCCTGCAAACCCCTCCGCCCTCACAAGAAATCCCCATCCCCAAACCCCCCAAACGGATTCGGCGGCCTGCCGCCCATCCCCGCGCCCCTCGGATGCCCGCCCCTACTGCCCGGCCCCGGGCCCATCGGATCAAACCGCGCGCCAGGCGGCACCTGCGGATCGTACCCAGCGCCCCGCGGCCCTTGCCCAGCGAACATCGGGTCGTCGAACGTGGGATGCATGCCGCCGCCGCCGCCCATGCCTCCGAAGCCGGGCCCGACGCCGCCGCCGCCGCCGCGGAAGGGGTCGTTCGGCCCCAGGCCTTGAGGGTACAGGTCGCGCTCGCCGATGCGCGGGAAGCCGCTGCCGGGGACGCCGCCGCGGGGCGGGCGGCCGGTTTCGAATTCGTCTTCGAAGCCCGGCATGGGCTCGGGCATGGGGCGGCGGGGGTGCGCGAGGGGGTCTGCGAGAGGGTAGGGTCGGGCGGGCGGCACGCGGTCGTCGCGCAGGGGGTCTTGCTGGGGTGTCCTGTCGGCGCTGCGGGGTTGTTCTCGTTGTGTGGAGGCCTCGCTGTTGTTGGTGTTGGGTGTTTCTTCGTAGCCGGGTTTTGTGAGGCTGGGCGCGAGTTTTTGGATGATGTTCAGGCGCAGCATGCTGCCGAGGTCAGAGAGGCGGCCGTTGCTGATGAAGACGTCTGTGATGGCGCGGTCGACGTCGAGGTCCGCGGCGCCTTCGGTTTTGGGTGTTGCGGGCAGGTTGCCTTCGGATACGAACTCGTGCACTTTGACGTCGAAGCTGCATGTTCGGTCGTCGCCGAGGCCCATGCCCATTATCACTGTTGTGTTGCCCATTCTGTTCGCTTTGAGGAGGTATTCCATGCTCGATTGGTCGTGCTTGTAGCGGAAGGCGTAGGAGCCGGCGTGTGCGTTCCATTCTTCGGGAAGTTCGTGAGTCTCGTCGCGGTCAGAGGTCGTTTCGAGCTTGTGGTCTTCACCTAGACCGACCATTCGAAAGCCGACCGCGAGCATGGACGCATGCGCTGCTAAAGCGATAGCCTCGTGTGAGGACTTGATCTGTGGTGAGGATTGTTGAGGGAGGCTGCCGCGGATGATGGAACTGAGGGAGTCCGCGGATAGGACGTTGCCTCTTGGGCCGGCGAAGCTTGCCATGTTGAGCAGCTGTGGGTGTGTGGCAATCCAGTGAGTGGTCTGAGTAGTTCAGAGCCCGGGTGAGCAGTGCCTGTTCAAATCTGTGGGTTCTTTCTGAAGAAGATAAGCCTACGAATAGATCGAGTTCGTTTGTCTCCAAGCTGCAGGCAGCTGGACATGACGTGTGACAGGACGCGGGGATCGGATCGGATCTGGCTCGGCAGCCGTTGCCGACGATTCGCGAGGTGGGCCCTCTCGCTCTTGGAGACACTCTTTCCTTGTCCTCTCTATCAACAATCTGACATTCATCTACTTCAATCGGGTACGAAACTAACAGCTATACGGCCACTCAGCATGCTGTTGGGGTCAATCATACTCATAAATAGACTTCGGCGGGCTAAGTACGCAGAGGCTCATGCAAAGATGAAGGTCTCGGAATAATTCGTCTCAATATTTCAATAGGTACGCCTAACTAAGATGGAAGACTGCACACATAGAAAGACTGGGCGGAGCGAATACTATTTTGCCGAGTGATCAACTAGAGATAACAATCATTTGCTCTCGACCTCACCAAGGGAACCAATCTTGCGCAGAGCATCAACTGCCGCCGGCCACGCCTGGTCTTCAGGGTACAACGCACTCCTCAGGTAGGCACTGGTCATACGCTGGACAGCAGCCACGCGTTCGATGCTCTCGCCCTGTGTTTCTGCAGCATCGTAGCCCGAGATGCCGCTAAGACAGTGATCTCCACCAAACAAAGTGAACAAGCTCTTCGGACCAGTGCTGAGATAGTACGGGTCTGCGTGCCACTTCCAGCCGCGAGTGGTGAGGTGAGTACTTGGATCATCGTTGCCGGCCACAACAAGCGTCGGAGTCTTCATCTCCTTGAAATCAACATCGCGGTGGAATGGAAGATTCTCGCGGGCCCACTCCGTGAGAGCATCTCCGCCGTCGCCCATGGCCGCGAGGACGATGCCGACTTTGATTCTTGGCTCCACGAGGCTGACCATTGCGCCGCCTTTCGAGCCTCTCGTTTGCATGCCAAGCAGGAGGCTCGCAGTGTTGCTACCCAGAGAGTGGCCTACGACGGCTACACGCTGGTGGTCCAGCCTGCCTTTGATGAATGGGGCCTCGTTTTCGAGCTCCTCCAGCTGATCCAGGATGGTCTTCATGTCTTGCACGCGCTCGCGCCAGAACATCGGAGCTCCAGCGGTCTCCTTTGGCAGACTGAGTGATTTGGAGCTCAAATGGGTTGGCTGGATGACCGCAAAGCCGTGACCTGCCCAGTGGCTCACCAGCGGACCGTATCCATTGAGCGACGAAAGATGGTTCGACTGGCCATGGCCGTGGGACAGGAGGATGATAGGAAGATTGGTCCCTGTCGTCGGAGCCGTGAGGCGAAGTTGAAGAGGGACAGGCCTTGACGGTGACGCGAGGGTGATGGGAGACATGGAGATCGTCGGAGTAGCAGCTGTCGTCGGCAGCTGTGCGGAGCTTGCGATCAAGGCGTGATCGGCAATCATTGTGGTTTGAGACGCCATTGTTGATGATCGATCGAAAGTGTGGATGGACTTTAATGAGGTGAACGATGGTTGGAGAAAGCTGGTTGGGATTGAGACAGTGCGGGCTCTGTTGATCAGTGATAGCATGGCTGTCTACCCAGACGAGCGTTCTCGCCATCTTCTATATATGTGTTTTGATAGATACACCTTGTCATATGGGAGCAGTACTCGCGCCTAACCACGTTTGGGAAGACCTGCGAGTAAGTCCGAAGCCCGGGCAACCTATCTCCTTGATCCTTCCCCGCATGCACTCATCCTCGTATTGTATTACACACACGCTTAACCGATGACCAACACTACGCATATGCCTGGAAATTGGCCAATTCACGCATAACGCCGCAAGACTTATCGCCGCTGGATGGAGCTAAGGTAGCCGAGAGGCCCAGCTGCGAAGCGAGGCTCTCCCAGGCCATTTACTCAAACGAGCCGTCATGTCGATGGATACTGGCCTGAAATCCTTTGGCGCTGCGGAGATGGCTGGTCTTCTGGGCTAAGCGAACCTGGCCGTTTCTGTGACGCAGAGGGCTCACCGGTGGATGAACCTGGCTGTGGCCGATCGGGTCCACTGGTCTTGCTCAGCTCTGCTCGTTGCTTTTCAATGAGCTCTTTTGGAGCATCATCAAGCATGAACAACATGGAAAGCTTTCCTGGATTATTCCCGGGCAGTCCAGTAGCTGGTGGCGTCCACCAGACTCGACCTCCAAGCAGTGTTCTCTGCGCTCCGAAGAGGTCGTGATGCTGCACGATCAGCTTCGCAACTGCCACGCCCAGCGGTGTCCCAATCAAATCTTCATTGTCATCCAGTTCCCACAACCTGCCGGGATAACGATACCAATAGCCCTTGAGGTCACCCTTCGCAATCTCTGTCAAAACGGCAAGGGTGTGCGTCTCAGCAATGTTGGGCAAGACAATGAACTTCAAATTGCCGACTGGCTGCCGAGTCCGTTGGCATTCCAGATGCCAATCAAAGTTCCAGACGTCTTGCAGACGCAAAGGCGTCAAGTCCTCCTCTGCAATATCCTGGCCTTCGTGCTTTTGCAAGCGGACCTTCTGCAATCTGTCTGTCATTTCATCTTCTTCCGATCTTGACGGATAGTCTGACCAATGTTGAGAGGATCCAGACTCGCCTATCCCAGACCCCGTAGGTGCTTTACTCGGGGGACGTGGTGCTAGCTGCTGTCCTTCGGGCTCTTTGGCCAACTTCAGTGGTTCTCGGTGAGACCAGTAAACGATGGCACGGTGCTCTGTGCTGTAGATGTTCTCGAACATGCCGGTGGACACCTTTGCAACTAACGTCAGTAGTCCTCCAACCCATGATTTATAGGCGTGCTCATATCAAAAATGTCAAGATGAGAAGATGTATAACTCACGGGATGGTGCTTGAAATTCTCGTCGTCGATCCATGGCTCCAAATGCACCCACTTCATCGGCGTCCAGCTCTCATCTGGCTTCCCACTGGCATCGCGAAACCCCGGAAGAATATCTTCCAGTCCGTCGAACTGCGGCAGCGGCCATCTCGCTTTCTTGTAGCCGTGGTCGCCAGGGCCCTGATCGTAGGTCTCTAGCAGCTGTGCCTCGTCATCTGGGCTTATGGTGTCTGACCCCAGCCGTTTCGTCCAGTAAGCGCCTATTTGCGTGGCCTTTTCGACAGTGAACGAGTGCCCGCTTGGCCCACGATGCTCTCCGGCCTCCAAGTGACAGAGACTGTCAACGTCCTAGCCAGTAGCTTGAGATATCTCGGAATCTTCGGAGTGCTGTGCAAAAGGCAGGAATCCAGGCCTGGGTCGCAGCTCGGAGGGGTCGACAGCGGGTCGATCATAACGATCCATGCGTTTGACAAGCTTGTGTTTGCGCAGCACGCCGCTTGTCTGTGTTGCACCAGAGGGAACAGTGTTATCTCCAGATGTACAAAGAGACCCCGCCGGTGGATGATCTCCCACGTTTGAATTGGCATTATGGCGACGGGCGATTACCGTAGCTTGTGGTGCCCTTGTGGTCCCTTGAGATACCGTCGGCTGCTTGCCACCTCCACGAGATGCTGGATCAGAACCGACGCCAGATCCAGATCTCTGCAAAGTATCTTCAAGTCTTGCTCTCGCCATACCTTGTTGAAGAGAATCATCGAACGAACCCGATGCCCCTTCGTTTTGGCCCTGAACCGTCGCATCGGAAGGTTGGCTCCAACTACCCCCAGGCATATTCGCGCCCGGTACGCGTTGCCCTACCGTGGTGCTCTTGCCACTAGACGCTGGCTGCTCAGCTCCTGATGCTTGGTCCGAGAGCTTGAAAAGCATGTACAGACTCGGTCCATGCTCCTTGATCCAAGGTATATCGTCCGGGAACTGCTTCCAGAGCCGAGCACTTGCAATTTTGCGGTCGTCGCCCATGGTACTTTTTCTCTGCGCCACTAGTCGTCCGAGCGGGCTGACGACGGGGGTGCCGAGAACTGCTGCAAATTTCGTTTGGTCACGTTCGTTCGTATACTCGATGCCAGGCCAGTCCGGAAGATTGGTTTGCAAGTAGCCTCCGACTGCATCTCTGACAGCGTTGCGGGTATCGCCATTCACGACATTTGATGTCATGTAATACTTCAGTGACGAGGGAGCCACCTTTGCCGACTGGCACTGTCTCTCCCAGACTAGATACATGACATCGGATACGTACCTCAGGGACGTTACCTGGGAAGGCTGAAGCCATTTGCCCAGAGACGTGTGGGTAGGTCCTTCCAACAAAGACGCAATGATGATTCCGTAACGAGGACTAACCAACATTGTGACTTTTGCTTTAGTTGCCTGTCAATGTCAACTTCAGCGCAGTGTCTTTCGAGCAGCTGGTGAGAACACTTACAGGAAATTGTTGCTTCTTGTTCGCAGCAGCAGTAGTATCCTCGGAATGCTTGCATTCAATGTACTTCCAACCCTCAGCCTCCTTGAAATCAAAATCTTTCGGTAGTTCCAGTTTCTTTAGCGTTCCCTTCCACCCCTTGTCCCATTCATCCAATGGCACAGGCTTCTCCGTGACCGTCCATCCATGTTTTGCAAGATCGTCATATTCCGTATAACTTGTTCTCTCAGCCTCCGGAATCGAAGGCTTATCGATCAAACTCTGGATATGGCTGCCGCGCTTGAAGCACGCGTCCCAATTGGCTCTCCTCGCCTCCAAGTCGCGCCCTTCGACCCCGTCGTTGTCTTGGTTTGCAATCGAAGCGCCCCGGTACATGCCCGTCGAGCCTTCGCTTTCATCAGAAGACCCATCACTACTGCTGTCCGAGACTGCTTGCAGATAAAGCGGCAGGTCGCTGCGTCTGTCGAAGCGGAGGCCATGGCCAGATACGCGCGCTCTGCTGTTGCCATCTTCGTGATGCAATCCCAGCGAGAAGTCGTTTTGAGTTTTGTCATGTCCGATGCTGATGATGCAGAGGTACAAGGTAGCAGCAAGTGCTACGAAAGCTATCAACCTGACCACGAGACGGGTCTTCAACATCAAACGTTCACGAGACATGTTTGTCGATGTCCACGGGTAATTTGACGTGGCAGAGCGATTGGGGTCTGTTTCAAGACTGTTGAAAAGATACGGCGCGAATAGATGAAGCCCCAGGTTTGTGGAGTGAGATGTGAAATGAAATCAGGGGCACGATGTTGCAGCGACTTTATTCCACCCTTTCGAAACTCCAGAAAGTTGTCGAACAGATACAGATACGCCTAGAAAGTGTTGATACTCGTCCAAAGTCGTCTTCCGGGCTTGGGTGGAAGCAGCCCGATTGTTCGCTCGCTCCTTGACATGCCCGGAGCGTAACCTGCATCTTGTGAGATCGTGAGGCCAGCAACTCTTTATGAGCTACAGCATTGTGCTGTGATGTTGTGGCATCGGATTATGTCGTAGTGTGCCAGAGAGAAAAAATGCTGGATATGGGAGGACATGAAAATAATTGTTCTCCATTGATGTGAACGAAGCGACGCAGCCATGCCATCTTTGGCAGCTACCTACAAAGGCTACCCGGCAAAGCTCCAACGCACATGTTTCTAAATCAATCGCACGCTTCTTGTCCCAGTTGCAACGGAGACCTTGAAGGCCGCTGAATCCCACCAGGAGGTGCTTCGGTGATATCATTATTACAACCCTACACGGCTTGGTATTTGCGCAGCTGTGTAGAATCGTCAGCAAATGGCTCTCGAAAAGTTGTGCATAGCCAGCAACGGCAAGTGTAAAACTTACATCCAAAGTCAACGCGCGACTCGAATTCACGCCCTGGTCCCTCATGACACCAACCAATGTCTCACTCTCCTGGAACAAGCCAGCCTTTAGCGAGATGACGACAAACTGCATGCCCGGACCAGCCTTCTCCCTGACATAGCTTGCCAGACGGAGTGTGTTGGCAACGTCGAGCGCGGCATCAACCTCATCGAGCACGAAGAAAGGACTAGGCGCGTAGGTATGGATCGCGAAAAGCAGAGCGAGCGCAGCCATGGTCTTCTCACCACCAGACAGATGCTCCATGTCGCGGAAGCGTTTGCCGGGCGGGGTGGCGTGGTACTTGACACCGGAGAGATAGGGCTCGTCCTCCTCCTCGACGTCGAGGTAAGCTTGGCCACCGAGCGGCCAGGAGCTGGATTTGGTGAGGTCTTTGTAAACCGGGGCGATCTGGTCCCTGATGTGATTGAAGGCTTTGTTGAAGAGCTCCATGCGGCGCTGCTGGATTCTCTGGAACTCGTGGTTGGCCTTCTTGAAGGATTTGCGAGAGTCGTTGAACTCGCGTTCCACGGCCTGAAGCTTCTCACTTGTCTGCTCGAGACGATCGGCGCTGCGCATGTTTGGCGCCATCTTGTCGAGCTCAGATTGGATGTTAGCAATCTTCTCGGCAAGCGTGTTCTCAGTTTCCTCGGAGTATTCATCTGTGAGGTCATCGTCTAGGTCGGCAAAAGAAGGATGGATGCCGTAGTCATTGACCTTTGGAGCGCGCTGGCTTAGTGGCTCGCCATCAACGTCCATTGCATCCTCATCTTCATCGCCAAGTACCTGCTCCTCGAGCGGGAGGCTATCGAGTTTACGACTACCTCGCTCGAGAGGTAGATCAATGTTCTCGACTTTGCAGTTTCGCAATACACCGTATCTTGACGTTGTAGCCTGCGTAACGTTTGCTTCGAGGGCTGTGACAGCGTCAAGAGTCTTCGACACATTCTTAGACTTTCTCTTGACCTCTGCGCGAGCCTCGTTGACACGCTCTCCACGTTGTTCGTATTCAGCCTTGAGCTCGGCGAGTTGCTCGTTCAGTTGCTCAATCTCAGCGTTCAGGACGTCAAGTTCGCCGCCAATCTCCTCCTTCTCCGCTTCCAGCTGCGCAATCAGATCCCGATCCCGCTGGCTGCTGGCGTTGATCATTTGGATTCGGGAGTCAGTGCTCTTCAGCCGGTTCGTCTCGAAGCCGAGCTGCGTCTTGAGGCGCGAAATCTGCGTCTTGAATTGAACCTCTTTCTCCTTTGACTCCTGCTGTAAGCTGCCCTGCTGTCGTTCGTAATCCCGGATATCTGAGTACCCGAGGCGCTGGCAGAAGCCGCCAAAGATTTCATCCTCAATCTCTGCGATGGATGAAGTGTATTCCTCAAGCTGTTGACGAAGACCCTCCAAGCCTTGAGCCTGCTCATTGTATTTCGGCAGAGTTTCGTTGAGCTGTGATCGGGCGAACTCCAGTTCTCGGGACTTGGAGTCAATGTTGCGTTTCAATGCGTCAAGCTCTTCTTGCGCGTACTGCAACTTCTGCTGCAGACCAGACAGATCCGACCGGAGATGCTCTTCCTCGATCTGGCGCTTGTGGTCGTTAGGCAAAGCATCGAGGTCACCCCGGAGCTTCTCAACCAAAGTTCGCAGGTTCTCTACCTCAGCGTCTTCCCACACACGCTTGCGATCGCCTGGGTTTTCACCACCAGAAATGAGATCACCCTTCGTGATACTGCGGCCATCGATAGTAACCATCTTGACATCGACTTTGCGGTTCCACTTGAGGTCGCGAGCTACACTCCATTCATCACAGATCATAGCATCGCCACAGGCAAAGCTGACAGCTCGCTCGAGAGAGCTGTCGAACTCAACAGCGTCAACGGCTAGACGAGCACCACGGTGCAAGCCGCGATAGTTGGCGTTCGGCTGCTTGTGCACAATAGTGTCGAGCGGGACAAAGGCCATAGTACCAAACCGCTGAGACTTGAGGTAATCGATGCACTCCTTCGCGGTCTTCTCAGAGTCCGTGACGACAGCATCCCACCAGCGACCGAGGACGATCGGCAGTGCAGTCTCGTACTTCTTCTGCTTGGGGCGGACGAGCTGATGGATCATGCCCTTGACACCAGGGAAGATACGCTTCATTTGTGCAACGGTCTCCCGCTGACGTGCCTCTTTGTGAGACTCGCGTTGCTGAGACCGCCCTTCTTGAAGCTTTGATCCAGCCTGCTGAAGCTTCTCTTCCAGCTCTTTGGCCTTCTGACGTGTACGAGTACGCTCACTGTTCAGGTTATTGATGGCGGCCTGCTTAGCGCGGAGCTCCTTGTTCGTTGCTTTGACCTGTTGCTCGCGTTCTGTTCGTCGTTGCTGGAGCGAATCAATATCCTCTTCAAGACCGCCGATTGTACTCTGTGACCGATCCACTGTCGACTTGAGCGAGTTGACCGTTTCCTCATCAGTCTTCAATTGACGGGTGATGTTGTCAACCTTGACCTGATCTTCTCCAGACCGTTTGTAGACCTCGCCTCGGAGACGCTGATACTCTTCCATGTCTTCTGCACTCAGAGCACGGCCAGCCTGTTGCTGCTGCGCGGTCCACTCCTTCTGCCACCGATCTTGCGCTTTCTCCGTGGTAGCCAGGTCCTTCTTGAGCTTGTCTGCTAAGGCCTGCTGAGTCTGACGCTCCTTGCGGACGTCCTCAATTTGCTTCTCGTACGTCTTCAGTTTTTTGTTCGATATGCTGAGCTTCTCATCGATCGGCACCAGTGCATTCTCCTTCTCTTCAACGCTCTTTTCTCGGCGCTTGAGATCACGCTCCACCTTGCTCACATCCCTGCCGACCTTTGCCTGATCCTGCTGTGCTTTTGTGAGCTGGTCTTCAAACTTCTGGACATTTCGCCTGAACTCCTTGAGCTCCTCCTGATGCTTCTGGATCTCAGCCGTGCTGTCTTCGATGGTGCGCTGGAAGTGGTACAGCTTGAAGAGTACGCTGGTGACAACTGCCTGATCCTTCTCAGCGCGCTTCTGCTCAAAAGCGTCCAGCTCGTCTTTCTGCTGCTGATACGCTCTGATCTCGGAATTGATGCCGCGCCGCAGCTCCATCTTTTCCTTCTGAGTGTTCTCGGCCTTCGCGGCCTCGGCTTTGAGTCTGTCGTATTCCTTGGAATATTCGAGCGACCCACTGATCTGTTCCAGCAGGCGAGTGAGATCCCTGGGTGACTGCGAGGCAACCGCCTCCACGTCACCTTGGAAGACCAGAAAATTGCGCGCTTTGATGAGAATGTTCTCGGCTTCCAGCGCATCATTGTACTGTTTCGCGTTGACGGGTCGGTTGTTGATTCGGTATTCGCTCTGGCCAGAGGAAGTGATGCTGCGTTTCCATCGCTGCTCCTCACCCGCGTCATCTTCGTAAACCGCCATAACCCACGCAGTCTTGGGATCGTTGCGCTGAGTGCTCGTCTGGGTGTCCTGATCGTCCTCGCCCGTCTCCGCAGCCCCATCCGCCTGCCCATCTTCTTCCACCACATCGCCGTTCGCGTCGATTTTGGAGTGCTTCAGAACACGTCCACGGTAGACCAGGTCTCTCAGATGAGTGGATCGCAAGTGTGAGGACTTGATGCCGAGCACGAAGGAGATCGCGTCCATGGAGTTAGACTTGCCAGATCCATTGGGTCCAATGATTGAGGTGAAGTACGAGTCGCCAAATTGCAGGACATGGTGACCTTTGTAAGACTTGAAGTTGAACAGCTCCAAGGCGAGAAGCTTGCCCATGATGACGGTCAGGCTCGCCGGCGGCGAACTGGCTTAGACCAGTGAAGTATGAACGCGCCGGTGTGCGCGAAGTGTGCTGGGTTCTCTGGCGGATATTATTAAAGTCGTTCGTCTGTTGTCGGGTGGTGCTTGAAGTCGCCCCGCGTTTGCGATGGACGCGTCTGCGACTTCAACACGCGCGCGAGGCAGCGCAAGCACGGCAGATCAAGCACGGGCCATGGGTCCAAGCCGACCTTAACCCTAACCCTAAATCGACGACCAGGCAGCTCCAGGGCCCTTGTGACGTGATGCGGTCAAGCTGCCACTCATCGTCGCGTACCAGCGCACGAGATTCTGCCCACATATCCTGAACGGCAACAGCACACACGCGCGCACGCTCTATTCACTCAGGTGGCGGGTCACGCGAGTACAAGCGTCAGAGTCTTCAGGACACGCGTGTCAGTCAAATGCGCACACTACAAGCACCTGTAAGCCTCGATCGCGGTTCCCTGCTGTGTGTCGCACAATAACAACAAACCCAAGACTGGGCAACAAGACTGACGACTCATAATGTTGCGACCCTACTAACTCGTCTCATTCATCAGTAAGATTCCACCAGCTCTCTTTGACCTCGCCTCACCTTGATCGCTCGTATCTTTGACGGTCACCGCTTTTCCTTTCGACAAAGCACTAGACTGCGACGAAGATCAGTACAGCAACATGGACGACGAGCGCCCGAACCCAAGAAACTCAACCTCAAATCCTCCGGAAGAGCTAGATCAGATGGCGGCCGCGAAAGAGGAATCGCTTAAGCCGCTCGCGGGCGAGAGCGCATTCTCTCAAGAGTCGGGCGATTACCTGAACGCTGGGTCTTCCTCAGCGTACGGCGGTAGTACGCCAGGGACGCCTGGCTTGACCACAACAATCAGCAATTCCGACTCGAGCAGTTTCGATACCTTTGGAAATGACAATTTCCCGCCTCTGGACCGCTTGACCATGTTCGACCTCCTCGAGAACCTGTCTCTACCGCAACGTCTTGAGAAAATGCAAAATGCGCTCAGCCAGCAAGCCGAAAAGGTCCGCGTACAAAGACGGAAGATCGCCAGCCGTGCGCAATCCGGCAAGGACAACATCGTCGAAGAGTGGAGGAAGCGTGTGCCTATTGGGCCGGAAGAGCAGCTTGAGAAGTACCGGAAGCGCATGCGGTCGACGGTGGATAAACTGAACAAGCGATTCAACGATGCGAAGACCGTCACTTTGGGCGAGAAGATCAGCTTCGTCACTTCTGTGCTCAACATTTTCATCAGCGGATGGATCATCGGAGCTTGGCCAGAGATCTTTCATCTTTGGTATACGGCGCAACTGGCCTATTACATGCCTATTAGATGGTACAGGTACCACAAGATCGGTTATCACTATTTCTTGGCCGACCTATGTTACTTCGTTAACCTACTCTTGATTCTCAGCATATGGTTCTTCCCGCAGTCTAAGAGACTGTTCATCAGCACATACTGTCTGTGTTTCGGCAACAACGCAGTAGCCATAGCCATGTGGCGGAACAGTCTGGTCTTTCACAGTCTGGACAAAGTCACGAGGTATGCCTTTCCTCAAGCGTGATCACAATGCATTTTGCTAACGAAAACAGTCTCTTCATCCACATCATGCCATGCGCAACCCTGCACGTCATGGTCCATCTCCTCCCGCGCGAAATGCAAGAAGCACAGTTCCCCGCTGTCGCAACAATCAAATACTCCCAACCCGGCTCGCCCGAACACTACTCGCTCGGTGCGATGATCATCTGGGTCACGCTCCCCTACGCCATCTGGCAGCTCAGCTACCACTTCCTGATTACGGTGCGCAAGCGCAGCAAAATTGCTGCCGGCAACCCGACCTCCTTCACCTTTCTGCGCAAAAGCTACGCCAAGAACCCGCTCGGCAAATTCGTCCTCTCCTGCCCCGAGAGCCTGCAGGAGCCCGTTTTCATGTGCATTCAGTACTCTTACGCGCTGCTCACTATGATTCCCTGTCCGCTCTGGTTCTGGTACCGCTGGGCGTCGTCGGCGTTCATGATGGTTGTGCTTGCGTGGGCGAGCTGGAACGGCGCGACGTTCTATATCGATGTGTTCGGTCGCCGGATGGAGAAGGAACTCAATGCGCTGAAGAAAGAGGTCCAGCAGATGACGAAGTCGCCGAACATCGAGGGCATGTCGAATATTGGCTCACCTGTCGGTTCTCCGGCGGGACCGGCGGGCAAAGATGGTAATGCATCCGGAGGCATGACGAGTGCTTTGGACCTTGGACCGCCTGCGAGTGCAGACTCGAACGATTCGACACAGAAGCGTGGGAAGGGTACTGATACCATGCCTATGATTGATGGTGGCGTGACGGAGGTCAGTGAAGAGAAGGCTGGTGATGCGGAGGATTCGAAGAAGAAGTGATGTTGTTTCTCTTGGATGCGCTCGTTGGGACGGAAGATTTGTTGCACATGAGAGCAGTCTTGCTTTCGTTTTCGCTTCCGGTGGTGGGAGTTCTTGAATCAGCAAGGTGTTTTGGAGCGTTGGAATCTGGGTAATCGAGTCGTCGGATCAGGTGAAATCACACCTTGCGTAGATTGATATAGCTGAATTTCCTAGATTTGAACGATCTTGGTATTATCCCCTCTCAGCTGCTACTGGTCTGTGACACCCCTCAGCCTGATGACCGTAAAGCCTGGTATACTGCCTATCTCAACCTGGCAAAATGACCGAACAATCAAGATTTCCGTTTCATGGGTCACGTACGGCCTGGCTGCTGCAGGCGAGTATTAGGTTCAAATTCCCCCTTCCTTCATCGCCCCGACCACGACATCACAGGTCAAATAGCTCATCAGCTTGCTACAGTTTCCGTATCCTCTTAACACTATTCCTGTGCAAAGAATATCAATTTCGAATCGGAAGAAATGTCGGACGAGTCCCAAAGACCGATTTTTTGGTGCAATTGGAATTGTAGCACACACAGAGAAGCTTGTTTTGCTACAAGGCTGATCGCCCGCCGACAGTTCTGAAAAAATCACAAGGATGTCAGAGTTGACTGGCATGGTGCGTATGGAGAACATGATCGACAAGTGTTCTCGAAGCAACCCCTCCAATCGTGGACTGCCGATGCTTCAGCGTTCGTGGAGGGACTGGAGCGCGAGCTGGATCAGCTCAGGTCTGCAGTGGGATCGGCGTGCATGACTGCACGTGTTGCGCGAGAAATAACCCGCGAGCTCTGTACATCGTGCACAATCATCGTTATCTGACTTCCAAGACTGAGCGTGACAACACGGTTGACACTTGCCATTGGCCTTCGCCTAGAGAAAGTCAAAGAGGAAGGTCGTATCCCATTGACATTGGCGTTTGGCCTGTGTGGGAAGGTGAAGTCGAACCTCGGTTCTCAGAGTTTGGGCCATCGAGAGCCCCACAGGGCGCCAGGAACACGGGAGGCTGGCGAGCCGGTGGCGGCAAGGCGGCAATGCTTATCTCCAACCACATTGCTTCTTGTTCACAAGCTCTGTGACACATGTGATAGAGTTGTCTACAGTATCTGTCTTGCTACCAAGCGAGGAAACTTTGCTCACTTCCCACATTTCAATCTGCCTACTACAGCTCCGTGCTTTCAAGCTGTGAGGTACTGCCATATCACGGTTGATCGCGTGATAACAGGCCCTTAAGATCGTGCTCACACCTTCCTTATCCGGCGCAGGGTCCGAGGTAGTGATATGCGAAATGCAACGCTACTATGCGGCTAAACGATGCCTGCAGATGCTTGCCCACTGACAAGCCGTCGCCCGGTCCTGCCTTAGCGAAGCTTGGTCGCGAGCTTCGCGTGCCGTAAGTAAATAAATGTCGTACTTCGCTCCGCCAAACAACCGCTTTCAGGTGTTCGTCTGCCACTCCGTCTCTTCTCAGTATCCATAGACGGCCGTACACTCCCTAATGGCGGCCCGCACGCTCGCATTCTGCGCCATTGGCGCCTTCCTCGGCGCCGAGGCTCTGCCCACGACCTCATCATCCAACTACCTCATCAAGGAGCGCCACGCCGTCCCTAACGCCTGGACGGCCGCTGGCCGCGCTGACAAGAGGGAGTCGATCAATCTTCAGATCGGTCTCAAGCAGCGCAACGAGGGCGTAGTCGAGCGCCATCTCATTGAGGTCTCGGATCCCGATCACGAGCGCTATGGCCAGCACCTCACTGCCGACGAGATCGCGGATATTGTTCGCCCTCATGAAGACAGCGTTTCCCAGGTCCACAGCTGGCTTGTCGAGCACGGTATTGACGACATCGACTACTCGCCCGCCAAAGACTGGATCTCTCTTGTCATCCCCATTGAGAAGGCCGAGGAGCTGCTTCAAACCACCTACAGCAAGTTCCAGCACCGCAACGGCGAGATTATCTCCCGTGCCCCGGAATGGTCTCTTCCGGCTCACCTGCACGAGCACATCGACGTCGTGCAGCCCACCACCTCTTTCTTCAAGCCTAGAGGCGAGGTCGTGACCAAGTCTTCTGGCCCGGTCATCGATGAGGCGGTTGACCAGACCTGGTGGGAGACCACTGGAAAGCACCAGTACGGCGAGCACCACGCAAAGGGCGACGTCAGCGACCCGTCCTTCTGCAACGTCAGCTTCACCACCCTCGACTGCCTGCGTACTCTGTACGGCACCATCGACTACGAGGCCAAGGCCGTCGACAAGAACAGCATTGGCATCAACAACTACCTGAACGAGACCAGCCGCCGCGATGACGCCGCGCAATTCCTGAAGGAATTCCGCCCCGAGGCTGCTCAGGGTGCGTACGACTTTGAGTTCGAGATCATCAACAATGGCTCCAACTACCAGGGCCCGAACCTCACCTACGTCCGTGAGCAGGGCACTGATGTCGAGGGTAACCTTGATGCTCAGCTCGTCCTCGGTATGAGCTACCCGACCAAGATGAAGGCGTACAACACCGGTGGAATGCCTCCTTTCAAGCCCAGCATCAGCACCCCGACCGACACCAACGAGCCCTACCTGACCTTCCTTAACTACGTCCTTGCTCAGAAGGAGCTTCCGTATGTCATCAGCAGCTCCTACGGCGATGACGAGCAGACCGTCCCCTACTCCTACGCCAAGCGTGTCTGCGCCGGATTCGCTCAGCTCGGTGCTCGTGGTATCTCCTACATGGTTTCCTCTGGCGACGCCGGTGTTGGCGCCGACGGCACTTGCTACTCGAACGATGGCCTGAACACCACCAAGTTCACTCCTGTAAGTCTCTTGCATCTACAGGGATTTCCCAAGTCATCCGAAATGCTGACCCACAATCAACAGGACTTCCCCACCTCCTGCCCCTGGGTCACCTCCGTCGGCGGCACCGCCAACTTCGCCCCCGAAACCGCCGTCGAGCGCTTCGCCTCCGGCGCCGGCTTCAGCAACTACTTCGGCGCGCCGGACTACCAGCAGAAGACCGTGAACAAGTACGTCAAGAGCCTCCACGGCCAATTCGACGGCCTCTACAACAAGACCGGCCGCGCGTACCCCGACGTCGCGGCGCAGGGCAACCACGACGTGATCGTCTGGGCCGGCACCGTTAGGACCGTGGGCGGCACTTCGGCTTCCAGCCCGACTTTTGCGGCAATCATTGCTCTTGTGAATGATGCTCTGCTCGCTGCGGGCAAGAAGCCGCTGGGTTTCCTCAACCCGTGGCTGTACAGCAAGGCGCACAAGACTTTCACTGATGTTACCATCGGCTCGAGCTATGGCTGCAACACCACTGGGTTCCCGGCGCAGAAGGGCTGGGATGCTGTCACTGGTTTCGGCACTCCTGTAAGTTGTTAATGGTCTCCTTGACTTTGATCGTTCGCTGACGACTGAATCGCAGAACTTCCCTGAGCTTGTCAAGGCCGCCTTTAAGAAGTGATGGTCGCCTGAAACTTCTCGCACGACGACATGAAAGATGAAGATGCATCCTGAGTGGCACTGCCCTTATTCTTTGAAGCGCATCCGCTGAAATGAACCAGCTTGCATGTACTAGCTGCGTAGGAAGCACGAGTAAACGAAACATTATTGCAATCGGTCTCACGAAAGTACACAATTCTCGTCCTTCATGTTCCCCCTGTTCGTCTCGTGTTCGGCAATAAGCTAGCGTGACAATCTTCGTGTTTCCCAACTGTCCCTCAAAATGCCTGCTCATTTGAAGGTCAGGGCGACCGCGAGGCCAGGAATTGTGCTGTTTGGCCGCCTCATTCGGCGGAGCAAATGTATTGGTTCTGATTTTGTATAGAAATACACTTATATGGTACACGTCTTCCCCGAGTGCTCGACCAACTCGATTTACGTCTTTGCCGGGGTCTCGTCCATTCGATGACCTGTCCCCGCGGGTTACAGCTGCGTATGATGGCCGTAATTGCACTGGGTCTTTCCAAGAACACTTCGATTGCCCGACCATAAAACACTGCGTTGGCGTGGAAGTTCGCCAGAAAAACCTCTGCCCATACCGCAAGAACGCCGATGTATATGCTCTTCCTCGATGCTCATCTGGGTCTCGCCTCTTTGCAACTCTTTCTCCACGCTGCGATCCGCTCATTCTTACTCGGTCTTCGGCTTCTTCGTACCGTACTTCGACCGGGCAGTCACGCGGTTTCCGACACCACCCTAGATTTTGTCAGTCTCCTATTGCAAACGCAACCCAAAGGTGCCGATGGCGGGCCACACTCACCAGATCAAAAGCGCCTCTGACCAAGTGGTACTTCACACCAGGACAATCCTGACTTCTACCACCGCGTACCAGCACGACCGAATGCTGCTGCACATTGTGACCTGCCCATCATCGATCAGCCTCTCGTTTCTTCCCAAATCCCTCCTCCAGTAAAATCTCACCTTCACCCGGAATATACGCCGTGATGACCTTCCCACTGCTCAACCGAACCCTCGCGACCTTCCTCTCGCCCGAATTGGGCTTCTTCGGCTTCGTGGTTCCCACACGCAGACAGACGCCTTTCATCTCCGGGCGGTCGACGAGCGCCGGCGACGTGGGCTTGCGCGCGCGCTGCTCGACTCGGCAGCCGCGCAGGACTTGGTTGTAGGTTGCGCTTAGCGAGGGGCTCGTGGTGAATGTGCGGCGGGCGAGGGGTGAGGCGGAGTGCGAGAAGGGCGTGAGCGCGGGACGCAGGAGGGTGGCGAGGAGTTTGCTGGCCATTTTGGGCGGTGGGAGAGTGGGTGCGTGGCGCTGTAGTTCTTGAGGCGGCGGAGGGCGATGAAGTTGGTGAAGTTCGACGTTCGGAGCGGATTCAAGGTGGTCCGTGCGTGAATGGGATTGGGAGGAGGGCACGTGAAGATGGATTGAGCGAGCGATGGAGGGATAACTTATTATTACTATGTGGCAATATTGTTTCTCGAAATATATCGACTAAGGCGGAACCATTTCGAGAGTTTCGTAATATAGTACATTTCCACAAGCTACGTTATTGATACAGGATCAGAAGCGAAAACTCATCGAGCGACCCCATCGATGGATAGCCATCCCGGTGCGCCCATTCCAAGTTTCTGAACCACCAGCGCCTTCGCTAGAAATGATCACAAGCTACAACAACCCCGCTCCAGCTAGTTCTCCGTCTGAATCAAGCCCAACCTTCATCCTCATCTCCATCCACCGACTTTGACATGCTTTCCTTCCTCGGCCTCCCCTTCTTTCTCGGCGTGTTCTGTGAGCTGCCTCCAGACTTCCTCTTTCTGCTCTTCCCACCGACAGGCGGCGTCGCGCCTTCGCTATCGCTCGCATCTCCAGCTCCACCGGTGACAGCCATTTCATCCTCGTCCTCGGACGGAATCTTGGCTTCGCTGTCCACAGATGTGACCTCGACAAAGCGCTCGCAGAGAGCGTGCTGCTGCTCCGACGTGGCGGTCGCGGCCATGAGCTCGGGAATGGCCTTGAGGTACGCGTCCGTAAGAGCTGCAGTGGTGTTGGCGCGGGAAGGCGCTTTGCTGTTCTCTTTGATGGCTGCTTTGCTGTTGCGGACGATCTTCTGAAGGTTCCAGAGACGGAGCAGATAGGTGCGGGTTTCCCAGATGACAAGTAGGATCTGCGAGGAGACGGCCAGCGTCCGCAGGCGTGCTGGGTTGATCGATGTATCTTTGGGAGCGCCAGTCATGGTACCGATGGCCATGGGGTCTGGAGCGAGCATGGACTCGAAGTTGAGTTTCAGGACTTCGCTTTCGATCGCTTGAGCGACTGGGGTGCCGACACTGGCGAAGGACTTTTCGAAAGCGGACAGGAGTTTCAGCAGATCATCGGTGCGGTCATAATCGAAGAACGCCAGATTCTCGCAGACGTAGCGGGCAAGAGTGAGTTCCGGTGGCGTATCTGTGCGAACGTCGAGACGCGCAGGCTCAAACTCAAGCTTCTGACAAATGTTGCTGATGAACTTGTGTCTGACCTTCAACTTGCCGCTCTTCAGCACATCCCAGAAGTAATGCAATTTGGATTGCGGAGGGGACCCTGTAAAACCGGAGAGACCGCCAGAGACTCTTTGCTGATAATTGAGCGACCGCTGCACGGAGCGAACGTACTCTTTCTCGATGACAGTCTCGTGCTTTTGATGCATGACACGGTGTTCGTTGAAGGCGATTTGCGCGATCCTGGTGTTGGGCGACGTTTCGAGAGCAACAAGAGTCGGGCCACATTCTTTAGGGTGAGGCAGACCCTGCTGAAGGATACTAGCAATCAGCTTGGTCGCTGTTAATGCCAACTCATTATCGGAGCCAGGAGTAGCGGAGGACTCGGCAAGGCGGATGATGTCGGGCAGGAACTTTTGTGCAAGCGCTGAAGATGCGCCATCTTGGTCAGAAGCAACATAAGTTCTGGCCAAGCGCTCTCTACCCGTAACCGGTGCTGCAGCAGCATCTTGCTGAGTCTCGCTGGGAATGCCCAGCATGGCGAAGAATCCTTCAAGACCACAGACGAAGATTTCTTCTAACGAGTGCGCTTTCTCTTTCAAGATCAGATTGAAAGCCCCACCAACATCCTCGCGCAAAAACATGTTAGGCCAGCGTTGAGAGATGGCGCAGATAGCGTCCAAAGCTGCTTCGCGAATGTTGATCGGCTGTTTGGGGTTTGTGAACGGGCAAACCACTTCGATAGCCAGATCAGCCACTGATCGAGACTTGGACCAGCTGAATTTCTGCTGGAAAGTGGTGAGTTGACTTTCAAAGTCGCAAGCCTTGCCAAACTGTCCGACGATATTCATCAACTTCGTAACGCGGCTGACTTGCTTGGGATCGGACGTGAAATCCACGTTGTTCATTGAGCGAATGTTCGCCATGGCGGAGGCCATGAGATTGACAAGACGCTCTGTGTTTTGAAGCTCGCCGTCAATAGTCCACAAACATGCAGCGACCTCAGTGATTTCTGTCTTGGGCAAGCGGCTTATGCTCTTCATCAGAGACGACTGAAGCTTCATGAGGATGTCGTGGCCAAGATTGTTCACGTGCGGCATAGCGTATCGCAAGATTGCGAGAACGGACCGATATACATTGAGGTCGTCACTCTTGTTCAGGTTGTTGGTATAAGGCTCCAGACGCTCAAGTTGCGGCGCGTTCATAAGTGTGGGACATGCTTTGGCGAAGATGGTCAAGGTCTCTAGAATGATGGCCGCGGACGGACTTCCGGGAATGTCCTCAGGATCAATCATGCCATCGAAAAAGACTTCGATGAGGACTTTGCATACTCTTTCATTTGCAGGCGCAGCCTTGGACTTGGTGGTCACTTCTCGGATCAGACGGCCCATCTCGCGATGTAGATCATCTGCATTCTGTTTGTTGTGGTCAACGCACAAGGTGAGCAGCTGCGCCTGTGAGCGATATTTGAGTTTCGTCTGCACGGCAGTGTCGCCATGCAAAGATAAGCCATGGAACGGCGCAAACCAAAGCTCCTCGAGGATGCTGCGAACCAGCTCGAGAACGCTTTCATCAACGTCTTTCATACCCTCAATGAGCGCATTGGCTACACCCAGGCGCACTTTCAGCCGAGGATCGGGAAGCGAGCCGGATTTCATCTGCACTTCGGTGTTCAAATAAAGGTCTTTTAACACCTTGAATGCTTTCTTGCGAACACCAGACATTGGATCCATGGCGCGCAAAGCGACGTGAGGGTGGACCTGACCTGCCAGCTCGGGACGGAGGGCCAAACACCTTTGCACCAGACTAAGAGCAGATTCACGCACCAACGCAGATTTGTCTTTCATGCAGTTAAGGATGCGCTGAAGGAGATGGACATTCCGCGCGAGCACTTCAGGATCTTTTTCGATGACCGTCAAGATGCTCTTGATGGCTCGACTTTTAACGAGTGTATGCTCGTCTAGCAGCGCGTTGAACAGAGCGCTGAACAGACGATGGAAAGCCTTGCAAAATGTCGTGTTGATAGTGACGAGCAAAGAAGCGAAGCGTCCAGTGGTTGTCGACGGCGTCTTGAAGTCATAGTTCTCTTCCAACCATTCCGGGTCGACGATGATATTGCGAAGCTTTTCTGCAAGGCTCTTCGACATGTCAGGGGCGTCGCTAGTTTCCGAGTCGACAGAACCGGCGCGCGCTCCACACAGCTGGATTGCCCAATGTACGAGCAAATAGCCTTTTGCCGTCTGAACTTGCGCGTCGTTGCCATTGTCTCGCGCTCTTAGATACTCAAGGACAAAGCGGTACGGCCCATTAAAGTCAAGCAAGTCGCGAGCGTCGATGTCCTTATTGTTGACGTCCGCATTATGAAAGGTGGTCACCAAAGCGTTCGTGAGCGGTGATTCATCTCTGTCGACGTTCTTGGCCAGGTTGCGAGTCTGCATTTGTAGACCAAGGATACCAGACCCCATCATACCCATCAACTCGAGACCCAGGTTCCGTGCGGGTACGGCAGCCTTTGGGCTTTCTGCTAAGCCGATCAGATAGTTCAACATGATTTGCAATAACAGCTCTGCGGCAGGCCAATCGCTTGACCCCAGTACGTTGAGGAAGTCCTCGGTAAAGATGTCGATGAGCTTGCGATAAGGCTCATCAGAGTTTTTGGCCGTCGTCGAAGCGCGTTGAATCAGCATACGAACAATGTAACTGGCGTTGCTCCTGGCTACGTCGTGAAGCGGGCTGACCAAAGATCCCAAGTCCTTGGGTACGCCTTTCTTCTTGTTTGAGACTTGAGACGTTCCATAGTCGTCGTCATCCGAGTCGTCGTCCTTGACATCCTCGTCAGATCCCTCGGCGTCTTCATCATCTTCATCGCCATCGTCTTCCACAGCCTTGCTCCGTAGATGCAGTGCAGTGCTGTTCCTGGTAGCACTCGTTTGAACTAGACGCATGAGTAAGGCCGAAACGAGCTGGATGGGCTTCCCGTCGGGCAAGCGAAATTGTCGAGCGCTTTGCTTGGTGGCTGGTAGTTTCTCAAGCGAAACCAAAATCTCATCGATGACGAAGAGACGCTGGTCGGTGTACCTCGTGAAAATCCTCCCAAGCACGTCCATAGCGTACTTGCGAGTTGATTCAAAAGGTTGGATTCCGAGGACTGATTCCTTCTCGGTAGCAGCATTCTCTGCAAAGATCAGAGACTTGCACATATAGACGATGCTGGAGATCGCGCTTTCGTCCACATCCACACGCGACAGAAGGGTGGCGAGCAAGCGTAGCGATTTAGTGACAGCGTGCAGAAGCGACTGGAGGCCGCTCCTATGATTTGTAGCGAGCACAAACTTCGGGTTGTACTGGGCTTTGTCACCACCGCGAACCTTTTCACCAACGAACGACCGTTCCTCGGCAACTGGGACAAGTCCAGTATCGATTATCGTCTTCAACAGATCCAAGACGGCGCGAACGTGGTCTTCAGACTGCAGTTCCTTTTCCTGCCGGCCAGCATTCATCACACGAAAAAGAGTGCGAGCCGCAAGAAGGGAGCCTTCGGCTTGGTCCAATTTCGACAACCAGAATTGAACATCGTCTTGGGACCAATCTTCACCAATTTGAAGATTCGTGCTGTTGGCTGCAGAGACAGCCCGCTCATTGAATTTCTGAACCCTCACTAGATCCTCCACATCAATGCTGTCGAGACGGACATACTTTGCAACAGACTGGACGGCAGTATCGAGTTGCTCTTGCACAGTGCGCTGTAGGATTGGAACGCGGCCATCGTCAGAATCTGCTACCGTAAGCCATTTTGAATAGTTCATGTCATCCGGATCGAAAACGTCCTCAGCCGTGAATATTTCGTTGAGGAGAATTTGAAGTCCTGCTACCGCGGCATCACCTTTCTGGCGCTGATCCACACTGATGGTGCGCGTGCCATTGCTGGCCGTTGGGCGTGATTTACTAGGCTGGGCCCCGTTTGTATCTGCGACATACTGAATGCCAGCAAGTTCAGCGGCCGAGAGAGTCCCTGGAACTACGGCTTGAAGGACCTGGCTGGAAGGTGCTGCGTGACTACTCTGCGAAAGGCCGTCATTTTGCAAGGCTGCGGAGCCATTTTGCTGGTTGGTTTCGAGTTTCACTGTAGATTGCGGCGTTGGGATCCGATTCTGGATCTTTGGCGCACTCGCTTTAACACCATTCGCAGCAGATCTGTTCTGTGTGCTTGGTGACTCTGGGGTCAAGTAGCGGAACGGGACGTCGGTGGAGTCAAGAACCATCTTTGCGAATGGACTTAGCTCAGGAGCTAGACGTGAAGCTTGGTTGCTCGCGCCTTCGTGTGCCTGAATGTTCTTCGGCTTCTTGAAGTGATACCTGGTCAAGCTATCTGAATCCAGCAGCTTCTGCACGTCTTTCAAGGTCTGTTGGCAGCGCTTTGAAGCCGATTCTGCATTGGTCGCTCCGGCACTGAGCCTCTCGAGAATCCGGCGAGATTGCTGGTGGTCACCGAGTCCGAAGTTGGCGTTATGATAAGGAGTGGCTAAGGGTGGGGGAATGACTTCTGTAGGACGAGTCAGTTCAATTCGCTTGAGACTGAACGAGCTAGCATGTGATGGGTCAAGATCACAAGCCAGAGATCGGAGCCACACATACCAGGATTAAAAGGAACGATTGAGCTGAATGGAGTGAAGGGTAAAGCCTCGCTCACTGTGGGCGTTTGCATCCATTGTTGGTCGGCAGAACCTTGGTGAGGCTGTGACGGCACGCCATTCGTAGGCGGCATATTCCCGCCGGTGTTGTACGTATTTTGCATGACGGGTGTAACGAGGTCTTCTCTTGCCGTGTGAGTGTTTTTGTTTGCTCAGCTAGCCTCGTCCGTAGCCAGCATCATCCGGCGCATTCGAGGACGTGCCGGCACTCGTCCTTGTCGGAGACCCTGTCGCGAGTTCGGAAGGATCTGCTTGCGTTCACTGTCGCGAGTTCGGTATCGTCAATGCATCGCTGCTCCGAAGTATTGTCATGTCTGCGTACAAGCAGACACCCGAGAAGCTGCCAGCAACGCCGTTTGTCGATGTTCACCAGTGAATGCCCATCTCCGCGCGCTTGCCGCATTTCCATCTCATCGGTCGCGGCTGCCTATGGGGCGGGCCGAGGTCCCCGCCGCAGAGCCGCAGAGCTTATTTTCCCTCGGCTCCAGCTAGGAAAAATCCCGACCCTTCGCTTTTGGCCAGGAATTGAGGATCACAGGTCTCACGCGCAAATACCATACAGTCCGACGCATCCACGCGCAGAATACGCACGTGACCGATACTCATTCAGCTTACAACAACCATGGCTGCTATTGGATCCCTCGTCTTCTGCACCGACTGCGGCAACCTGCTTGAGACGAACACCAGCCGCAAAACCTACCTCACTTGCGAAGTCTGCGGCGCGCAAAATAAAGGTACCTATGCTCGAAATCCTGGTAATCTGAGACTCGATGTCGAATACTGACGCGGTCTATAGACACATCAAGCAAGACGATCACCACAGCCTCCAAGCCCAGCGCCTTTCCCTCATCACTCCGCACGCGGCTTCGCTCTGACGTTCAAGAATTTGAAGAGGGCGACATTCAGACCGACGCGATCATCGACCACCCCTGCGAGAAGTGCGGCAACCCTCAGACCCGCTACTACACGCAACAGCTGCGCTCGGCCGACGAAGGTAGCACGGTCTTTTACACATGTCCGAAGTGCTCGCACAAGTGGAATGAGAACAATTGAGCTTGGATTGGATGTTTCGAAAATCTGTTTTGAATACTTTTTGTTGGAGGAAGAGCTCTATGTCATGACCTGATGAAAACCAAAATATCCTCCCGCGACACCCAAGTCGCAAAACGAAAAACGCCAAATGTACGCCTCAAAGAACACGAGCGCGCTCGAAAGCGGCCTTTACGCAGCGGCGGCAGTCGGGATCGTCGCGTACTCCATCTCGCCGTTCTTCTCGAACTCAGCCATATCCAGCGCGACAACAATGCTGTCCTTGACGACTTGCTCGGGGTCGTCGACAAACTTCTTCAGCACGGCCTCGACGCCTTCCTCCTCGCCCAAGCTTCCGAGCGCCTCGGCGGCCTCGTGACGCACCATGCTCTCCTCCTTTGTGTTGCTGAGCGTCTCGATCAGGCTGGGAACGGATGCCGGGTGACACAGTTGGCCGAAAACGAAGGCGATCTCGTGACGGAAAAGCGCGGACGGGTCGTTCATGCCGCGTGCAAGCGCGTGCACAGCGGGGACGGCGGTCGGAAGGTCGGGCGGCGAGGCCAAGTCACGGAGCGCGAACATGGCTCTGTAGCGCTGAAACAGAGGGAGCTTGGTGTCAAGCAAGGTCTTCTCGAACTCGGCGATCGAAGGCGCATCGGCGGTCTCAGCAAGAGGAGGCGCGGGGTCAATAGACGCAAAGTCACTGTTTCAATCGTCAGCACATTACAGACCTCCATTCTCACTCCCCCATCCCCATGTACATACCTCGCCCTCAGCTTCTCCTTCTTTCCCGCCTCACTAGCCGCCCACTCGATCCTCTCAACCGCCAACTCCGCCGTCTCCCTCACAACCTCCACCTCCTCCTTATCATCCCTCCTCTCCTTCAGCAGCCCCAAAGAGCCCTCAAACCCAAGCGCGCCCAGCGCCTCCGCCGCCTCATGTCTGCACATAGCATCCTCCGCGCGGTCCTCAACGCACGCCTCCAGGAACGGCACCGCCTCGCGCTTCCCGCTCTGGCCTAGGCAGTACGCGAGTTCGTGCTTCAGCAGCGCGGAGGGCGACACGAGGGCTGCGGCGATGGCTTCGAGGGCGGGCGTGGACTGCTCGGTGGGCGGGTTGAGGGCCGCGAGGTGCTTGAGGGAGAAGAGGGCGCGGACGCGCGCGGCGAGAGGGGAGGTCTCGCTTGTGAGGGTGGTGCGGAGGGCGAGGACCGTAGGGTCTGTGGGCGTGGGGGTGTTGTAGGTGGACATTTTGGCGGTGTTTTCGGGGATCTGTAAGTGGTGTGTTTCAATCTCGAATGAGAGGTGTGGATCCCGAAGAGAAAAGAGCGTGGTGACTGTGGTTCAAGTGCTGGCCTTGAATTTGGTGGGAAGATCTGATAAGCTGGGCGATGGATGGATGATGGCTGTAAATTTTGTTGCAGCTTCAGAATCGGCGCTTGGTGCTGCGGGGTCGGACGATCGCGGCGTGGCTGAAGGAGGGTCTTGTAGGCGCTTGTGGCTTTGCATGGTGAGCGAGGGGCAATGCGAGGTCGGACTTTATTTATCACACCTTCAAATAGGGTTCCGTACCTTTTGTCTTATCGTACCGATAGCAGTTGTTTCGACCCAGACCACGGACGCCTCTTCTCGACATCAATTCACTCCCTTCACAAACACTCTCAATACATCCATTTTCCGCCCTCCCTACAATGGCCGACGCCCCCTTAACCCGCATCCTCCACACCACCACCCGCGTGCACATCTACGCCATCCCGCCCATAACTTCCACTCGCGGCTTCCACGCCGGCCCCTGGACCGCCCCTCCCAAACCCACCGCGCAGCAAATCTTCACCGCGCGCCTCCGCATCCTCGAAACCTCCTCCGCCTCCTCCGCCCTGTCCGTCAGCATCAACCTCGAAGACCCCAGCAGCGGCGACCTCTTCGCCGCCGCGCCCTACACCTCTCCCGCCGCGGTGCAGAGCGCGCTCGACTCGAGTCGGTTTTTTGCCGTAAGGGTTGTCGGGGATGGAGGGATGAAAGCGACGCTGGGGCTGGGGTTTGAGGATCGTAGCGAAGCGGTTGATTTTGGCGTTGCGCTTGCGGAGGCGAGGAAGGTGCTGGGCTGGGAGAGGAAAGAGGCCGCTGTGGTGGGTGGTGGGAAGGGGGCGGAGCCGATGAGGGATTTTAGTTTGAAGGAGGGGGAGAAGATTACGATTTCGGTTGGGGGAAAGGGGAGGAGGGAGGGTGCGGGTGGGGAGAAGAAGGTGGAAGAAGGGGACGGGAAGGCGTTGTTTTCGATTGCGCCGCCGCCGTCGGGACAGCAGAGTGCTGCTGGTTTTCCGAGTATTGCTCCGCCGCCGTCATCGGCAGGGTTGGGCAATGGGTTTGAGGGGAAGACGGCGCAAGAGCTGGGGTTTGATGATGGAGAGTTTGGAGAGTTCCAATGAGGCGGCTAGACTCTGTGGATCTTGATGTATTCTTTTACATTGTATTTTTACAGTTTGGCTACATTTATTGTGGTCGTAAGAGGAGGAAGAGCAGGCCCATGGCTGCTACGCCGGACGCGGCGCCCTGGAGGGCGATAGTGGTCACGTCGACTTGCTTAAGCTCGACGATGCGCTCGCTGAAGAGGTCGTGAAAGGCGGCCTTGGAGATCTCGAGGCGGTCTTCCCACGTGGCTGCTTTCTGCAGCTGCTCCCACAACGGTACCGTTGCGGGCTCTGTGATAGGCGCACTCTCTGAAGGGAGTACTTCCTCCATCACGATTGGAGGTTCACCGGCCATCTCTCTCGTTACATCTTCTGGCGTGATTGTATCGACCGGGTGCTGAACGACCGGCTCAGTGTCCGGATTCGTCTCGCTCTCGACAGGCTCGACAGCTTCGACAGGTACGCCCTTGGGCTCCACTACCTCATCAACCTGCTTCTCCACCTTGGGAGCAGCAACAGCAGCAGCAGCAGCAAGGGTCTGTACCTGCACAGGCGCGGCTACACCTCTCTCATCCAAGGCTTCCTTGACCTCTCTTACAATCTTCCTCCTTCTGTACGGCTCAAAGAAGATGATCTGCGCCAACAGCAAGAAAATGTTCACACCCATCAGCCCGATCGTCACCCACGTGCTGTTCCTGCGGATCGTGTCGCTCCAAATCTGCTCCTCGTGGTACTGCTTGCGCTCCAGCCTCTCCAGCAGCGCTCTTGAATCCTCCAAATCCCGCTCGGCAGCCGCCAAATCCTCCTTGGCCTTCTGCACAGCCTGCTCGTGCAAGTGCTCCGAGCGCACGAGCGTCATGTAGCGCTCGAGATCGCTCGGCGACCAACTGCTCTTGCGCTCCAGCAGGCTAACGATCTCCTTCTGGCTGCTGGCCTGCTTGACGTGGGCTTCCATGTGCAGGTCCTTCTGCGCGGAGACCGCGAGGTGGCCGGCCTTGACGGCTTTCTCTTGCGTGAGGATCTCGGTGCGCAGCGCTTCGATGCCGCTGAAGTCGGTGCCGGTGTAGGTGTTGATTTGCTGCGAGGCGAGAGTCGCTTTTGTGAGTAGACTGTCCATGAGGGTCGAGAGGCGGCGCGAGAGGTCCCAGCGTTGCTTTTCGATCGCGGAGGGAAGGGAGGATAGGCGGGATGCGGGGGTCGACAGTGGCTCGTCGTTCAGTTGAGGCTGGCTCGATGACGCTCGGGTTTCTGGCTCATCGGTCGGGGGCACATCCCTATGAGTTTCTGAAGCGGATATTGTCGTCTCGGAGCTCCTGTCATGCTGGGTCGCGGACGTGGATGATATTGACTCAGGGCCAGCGTCTGGCTGAGGCGATGAAGCTGCCGTAGTCGGCTCGGGTGCAGGAGGAACTATCGTTTCTCCTTCTCGAGGTGGAGGCGGTTGTAGGTGGATCGTCGGAGACGGTGTGTCTTGCTCTTTCCCATCCTTCTTGTCATTGTCCATTGCCCTCGCCGATGAGGTGAATGACCTTCCCACCGTCCTGTACGCAGGCTTCCATTGCGTCAAAGCCCTCCCTCTCCTGTCCGTTCTTGATATCCCCTTCCGGCAACCATGGCAAGTCCACTGTCCGCCGAAGCTCGCCGTACTGTTCGCCCTCACCACCTGCTGTATTCCCGTGACTCTTGCGAACACATGTTTCTGCACATCCTTCCTCAGTAACGCCCCATACCGCACGGCCGGGTTCATGCTCCAGTGAACGCAAAGAAAGACCGACAGATATGTACGTGAACAGACAGAAACGGTCCCTCGGCCCAGTGTTTAGCAGCACAGCACCAGCAAGCTTCGAAGCCGAAGCACCAGCGACTGCGGAGCGCGGGCGGGCGGCTCTGCGGCGCCAAGAAGCGAGGTCGAGCGGGCTTGGAGACCCTGGCCCAATGACGCCCGGGCAAAATGTTGCGTTGAGGAAAAAGGGCAGGGCGATTCCTCCGAGGCGCCTCTGAGGCCAGGACGTCACTCTCAATGCGCGCCCGGACGATTTTTTGGTGGCGCCCGCCCCGCCACGTGGGGTGTTTTGGTTGCGATTGATAGACAGTCATACATATCGCTGGACCACTCTTTTCTCAAAACAACATCCCCTGTCAGGAAGGCCGAGACCTCGTTTTTGTATAGTCCATACACATTTTCTTTAGACGCATACAAAACCTGCAAACATGGCCACCACCGACCTCAAGGCTCTCCGTTTCCCTTTCAAGGACCCCAAGTTCATCTTCTTCACCGACTTCGATGGCACGATCACCCTGAAGGACAGCAATGACTACATGGTAAGGCGATATTTATTCGATGGTTTATCCAAGTTCTGAAGGGTTTCCCAAGCTAATAAGTCAACTAGACCGATACCATCGGCTACGGTGCCGAGAAGCGCAAGCAGGGCAACAAGGATGTCCTCGACGGCAAGAAGAACTTCAGGTATATCGCCTTACGCTTCAAAGCATCGGAAGCCTTCAACAGATCTAACACTTGTCTTTTAGGGATGCTTTCCGCGAGATGATGGACTCCATCACCCGTCCCTTCCCGCAGTGTGTCGACTACCTGGTCGAGAACATCACCCTCGACCCTCACTTCAACGAGTACTTCCAGTGGGCTCTGGCCAACAACATCCCGACCGTCGTCGTCTCCTCCGGCATGACGCCCGTCATCCGCGGCATCCTTCAAAAGCTCGTCGGCCCTGACTGCGACAAGATCGACATTGTCTGCAACGAGGCCGTTCCGCGCGACGGCAAGTCGCTCGACGAGGAGGGCGGCTGGCAGATCAAGTACCACGATGATAGGTGAGCTGAGTTTCTTTTTCCCAATGCTGCTTCACTTACTGACCGATTCTAGCGGCTTCGGCCACGACAAGTCCCTCACTCTCCGCCCGTACGCCCAGCTCCCCGCCGACAAGCGCCCCACCCTCTTCTATGCCGGCGACGGTGTCTCTGACCTCTCCGCTGCTCGCGAGACCGACCTCCTCTTCGCCAAGAAGGGCCACGGTACGCCCTCATCGAGCAATTCCTGGATTTTGCCCCTTAGCCTTGCTGACCCCATTACAGACCTCATCACCTACTGTGCGCGCGAGAACGTCCCCTTCACCGTCTTCGAGGACTGGAGCAGCATCTTGGCCACCGTCAAGCAGATCGTAGCGGGCGAGCGCAGCGTGCAGGACGCTGCCTCCCAGGGCTTCGCGGACTACAAGGCGGGCAAGGCGGGCGTCGAGCCTATTGCTGCCCTGAACGGCAACGCGAAGTAAATGCCTCTTTTTTTCTGCGAATCCCTTTTACGTACCACACAAAATGTAAACCGTTCTAGATCAGCTTGTCTGTCAGCAAAACTTTCAAAGTTCCCACGAAATGTTTCACTGCTCTAAGAACTCGCAATCATCACACAGGCGTGAGCCGTGCACACCTTCGTTACAGCTATACACCACTACCACAGCGCACGGCGCGTGGCAGCGATCATCCAGGGTGGCTTCAACGCGCACAATGACCCTCTCAACTTCTTCGACCTGCGCTCCGCGAGGCGATAACAATAAAGATTGAAGTTCCGGACACGAGGAGGAACTTGGTAGCGTTCGCTCTATACCTACCTTGAAAAAGGCGGTGGTCTTTCTTCCATCCCTGGAGGCTGTTTCCATCATTTGGGATTTGACACGATTATCTTGCCAGAAGGGTTACTCCGAAGCGTGAATAAATCCTTCCGTAGTGCCAATGAGGACGAAGTGTACGTTGATCCCAATAAGAAGAAGAAGAGTTGGTTCTTCGCCGTTGATCGACTTGACCTTGCTACACATAGTAAGTTCGGAGGGCTCTTACTGACGCTGAACTGATACTGACGAAGACGTATACGCAGCCTGAATCTCACGTCCATGGTTATTAGGTACCTTCAGGCATAGAATCGACGACAAAGGGAGCATCAGCGAGGGGGAGATAGAAGCCCTCCTTCAAACACCATAACACGCCACGGAAAATGGTCGTAATGTCACTGAACCTCACTTCCTTGGAAGTGTACCGTGAGGTATGGGACCACAAACCAAGAGTAAACCCCGGAGAGAGAAGTAGAAACCCGCCTTCGAATACCATTATATGTCACAGAGAAGGATTGAGAAGAAATTCGAAAAAACACGGCATCTCAGGGCTTTTGGAGCTACTGCCATCACGCATCAATCCAATAGTCGGGGTTATACCACTAAGTGAAGGGGTGCAAGTCTTCATTAAATACCATCACATGTTATATGCGCGTTTCGTCATCGTCATCTGAAGATTCGAAAAAAGGGATTCTTATTACAGGGTGTTTCGTTTCAGAGCCAGGCTGTGATGGCGTCTGCCCTTCGCAGTCATTGGCCTGGTCGTCAGGAGGTTGGTCGCCGCTGGGGTCGCCTGTCGTCGCGGAGGCGGTACTCCTCCTTCGCTTCCTTGTTGCGGCGCCGTGTCTCGGCGCCCTTCTTGGCAGCTGCTTTGCGATCCGCTAAAGTACAGCGTGATGAAGGAATTTGTAACGCAGTGGGAGAGGATGCGTGAGAAGATGTTGCGGATTCGGACAGTGAGATGGTGTGTTGTCAGCGAAGCAACAGAACTCGCCTAGAAGCGCGGCGGCCACGGCTTTGTTGCTCGCGCGCACTGCCTACGTGACAGTTGCTCCGATGACAATCATTATCAATATAATATAACAAGAGTCGCAAAAACAAGCCCTCTCGCGCCCCTGGAGCTGCTACTATCAGGCAAAGAGCTAATACCAGGGGGTGTGTCCTTGAGAGAAGAGCCCCAAACCCTCCCTCCGAGAACGGCCGTGGACGTGGTCGACGGGGAAATGGTGATCAACGAGGATCTGACGTGCCCTCCATCACAGGCTTTGTGAAAGTTCAGGTCTCTTCGACGGTTTTGTCTTTACAATCTTGTTTAGAAACTGTCACATGTCACAAATTATAGTCCAAAACTCTCACGTCCCTGGAGCTACTACCATCAGGCATAAATCCAATGACCGGGGATGTACCACTGAGAGAAGAGGTGAAAAAACGTCTTGAGATACATTCACATGTCTGAAAAAATGATTGCAAAAACACGGCATCTCACGACCCCCGAGCTGCTGCTGTCAGACATAAACTCGAAATCTCGGGGTGTGCCACCGAGAGAGGAGGTGCGAAATACGTTCAACCACTGTCACATGTCACCAGAAATAGTCAAAAAAAAAACATACAGGATCTCACGGCCATGGAGCTGTTGCCATCAGACATAGGATTAGAAAACAAGGGTGTGCCGCTGAGAGGCAGTGATTCATTGGGTATCCTAACTACCAAAACTCCTCGCTCAATGCATGGGTATCATATCAAAAACCTTTCAAAACTCCTCTCCAGTCAAACGCAATCTGTATGAACAAGTGTGATCCGCTCCCCAATTTGAAGTAACCCTGTAGTAAAACTTGCTGGCCGCCAGCTCGATGCTCTCCATGTCCACGAACATGGGGAAGGATTGCACCCAGTTCTCGCCATGGATGTCGTATGTGCCGACGCCGACGCAGACAGACGTCTTGGTGGGCGGCGGTTTCGCTGTGTCCATGCAGCTGGACATGTCGTAGCGGGTGAACAAGTCGCTGATCTTCTGCCGGTAGGTGCTGGCTTGCTCTTCGGAGAATGTCTCGGCCCAGAGCTCGATGTCCTGCGGGGCAGCTGCGATGCCGCGAGTCCCGGTCGCTGGGACGTGCTCCACGACGAGGCGCTTCGGGGCGATCTTGTGCTCTGTCATCACTGCCAGCTGTGCCTTGCCCTTGTTCGGTGATTCGGCTGCGCACCAGCAGTCACCAGTCTCGTCCCACTTAATCAGCGACATGATCGGAGGGTGTTCACGGCGCTTGCGGGTGCCAAAAAAGCCGACGCTGGGAATCTTTTGGAGGTTCTGTGCAGTCGGAGACGTGCCGTGCGGGTCAACAACAGCTCCAAGATTCGGAGAGAAGTAGTTGACGGAGCTGATGGCGTCGTAGGTGTTGGCAATGAGGTTCGATTTGGCGAGCAGGGCGAGCTGGGTCCTGAAGTCGGCTGGTGCATTCTCGGCGACTTCAAGGGCGACTTGAGTTGCGACCATACGAGCAGTGCTGATCGCTTCTTGAGTCCCTGCTCGCATCATGGCAGTCATCCGTGTTTCAAGGTCTTTTTCGTTCTGCTGGAGGAGCTCATAAATGCCGTTGCGGTCCAAGATGCGACGTTCAGCAAAGGCTGATTCCAACCAACGGAAAGTCGCTTCGCGAGAGACCTCTGCCGCGATATGCTCATTTGCAGCGACAAACCCGTCGAAAATGATCCCAGTGCCATGAAGCTTGTCGTTGAGAGCATGCCAGAAATTGTCGTTGATCGCCATCTGGCCGTCGACCACATCAACAACCATTCTCGGAGGCAGATACTCGACAAGAGAAGTGTAATTGGCTTCCATGGCATCGATGCGGCTGAAGTGCATTATGTTGATGACATGCTGGGTGGCAGGGTCTGTAATGGCAGGGAGCCCATCTGCGACCAGAGAAGAATTGTACCTGACCATAAGCCATAGTCTCTCGAGCTCGGCAGGCGGAAGATCGTAGCCTGGAATGCCCGCTGCAATCTTGAGGCCCCGGAAAAACTCGTCACGGCGTGCTCCTGCCTTCTGCGGCAGAGGGATGTGAGCAGCTGTGCCCAGGAGAAGAGCGCCGACGAGAAGAGCCCAGAGGTTGCGCCAGAGGTAGCGCGGGACAGCGAAAAGGACGGCAGAGAGGGGCCAGGTCGAGGGAGCCAGAAGAGACCAGGGCGAGGGGGTCTCGGCGGGGGTGGCGGCGCGCGGAGCCGCGGCCGGCGGTGCTGGTGTCGTGGGCACCCTCTGGTGCCCTTGAGACTGAGCAGACCCTTCGTAATGGGCCATGCTCTCCACGACAGTCCCCTGTCGTGGCGTCGGTGGCTGCTGCGGCAGCTCCTCTTCGTCCCTGTGGGACTCCTCGAGGACCGGGGATACCCCGGCACCGGTACGGCCTGTCGTGAAGGCCTGGTTGAAGTTGGTGCTCGCCGCAGCGAGTTGAGAACGGAGATTGGCTCTCCCCCGGGAGCCGTAGTTGTGTGATTGGCGGATATCCACCGCAGGGAGAGGCGCCGGCGTCGTCTGCCGCGACATGGATCTCGTGTGGCGCGGCGTCGCCATGGTTGTGTGTGTGCGTGGGTGGGAGAAAGTTGTGGGCCGAGTAAAGTTGTTTATATATGCAGGCGCGCGCTTTCGCGGCGGGTACCTTGCATTAGCGCGCGGGAAGCTCCCGGCGGGGTAGCTTGTTTGAACATGTGAGCGGGACTCTCTCGCTGGGCCGGCCCATCTTGATACATCTATGACCGATGGTATGAGCACCATGCGCTGGAGATATGCGTATTCTTGAGTTTATCCAGTATTTGACACCGTTATCTTCACTGGGCCGACCTATCTTGATACTTCTACGACCGATGGTATGAGCACTATGCGCTGGAGATATGGGTATTCCTGAGTTTATCCAGTATTTGACACCGTTATCTTCACTGGGCCGACCTATCTTGATGCTTCTACGACCGATGGTATGAGCATAACGCGCTGGTGATACGCGTATTCTCAAATTTATTCAGCATTTGACACTATCGTCTTCGTTGGACTCACACCCTCCTGTTGGTTCTACGGCTGATAGTACAAGCGCAATGGGCTGAAGAAACGCCAAATTCTTGACTTTTTTCTGAGGCATTTGGCAGCGCCTTCTTCATCGGGTGCAACCCTCCTGCTGGTTCTACGACTGATGTCATAAGCACCACGCGTTGGAGATACGTCAATTTCTGATGATTTTCTTCAGCATCTGACAGTACCTTCTTCACTGAACCCTAAACCCCTAGATGTTTCTATGCCTGCTGGCATGAGCATAACACGCTAGAGGTAGAGTTATCTCTGGTGATATTCCAGCAGCCTTTGACAGTAGTCACTCCGCCCGATCCACAGCTTCAGGTGTTTCTATGCCTGCTGGTACGAGCACAATACGCTGGAGGTGCGCCTGTTTCTGATGGATTCAACGCATTTGACAGCACTCGCTTCCATGGAATCAGCCTCCAAGTGTTTCTACGGCTGATCGTGTAACCATGTGCAGCAACACCTGTCTTGCCAAGGAAGTTGCCGGGGGCGTGGGCATCGGCGCAGACACCCGGTGTACAGTCTCGTCAAGCGAAGTAAGACGCCCTCTATAGGGACTAGTACTAATGCCAGTAGATCAGACCCAGTTCCGACCAAGCCAGAGGAGTTCTGGCAATTGGGACCCTCGGAAGGCTTGCATCATTTCGTTAGTGTACGTGCGAAGATCAGTGGCCGAACTCCAGGTCTCACCTCGCTTGATGACACTGTAGGTTCGCAGACGCCAATCGAGCAGGAACCGGCGAGCACCTCTTTCCGATCTTTCGACTACTAGAGTCATAGATTCTGGAAAAATCATGAAAATTAAGTTGAGCTTCTCTTACATTTCGCTATACATTTTCTGTATTCTGATCATCCTTATGTGTTACCTTACGCGCGAGACGTTTCAGAACGTCGACTATGTCAGCCGCTGCTGGAATTTGGCGATTACGAACCTACACCGCGTGGTAGAGGCTTCCGCCGGTTCCCGAGAAGGGCGAACGATACCCTTAGATGCACTTGGAATTAAACATTATCACTTCAACTGCATAGTACGCCATTGACGGTGAGTCTGATTTGACGATAGGGGTTACATGCTGTTGTCGATGTTCTGTTCTATATGGCAATTTCCATATATACGCGCAAATCGGCCTTGTCATCAGCATCACTGCTGAGGACAAGTCCTACGACGTTTTCCTTGTCGAATACATTTACTCGCCCGACCCGCCCGTGATTATCGCCTAGAGCGCCGCTAATGGCGATGACGGTTTCGAAGATCGCACGGCCTACGCTACTGGGGACGTTATCTTGAATGAGGAGGCTAAGCCTGGTCAGATCTCTGTCAAGGTCGCTGCTGGTGGCACCGTTGAGGTTCAGTGGGTCGCGGACGCCTAGCCTATTACGGTCCTCTTGTTGACTACCTCGCTAAGTGTGACAGTGATGACAACACTGCTGTCATTCAGGAGACTTTGAAGTACTTTAAATTGACGGGGTTGCTTTGATTAAGGGCAGCCCCGCTCCTGGCCAGTGGGCCCGCAGCTCCGATCCCTTGGTAAGACCAGTGACCTGTACATCATGGTATGAGCACAACACTCTGCAGATGTACCTATCTTCAATCAAGTTTTCAGGTATTTTACAACGCCTTCTTTGTCGAGACATTCTCGTTTGGGCGGTGGATGGGCGCAACGCAGCCGTGGCAGTCTCGCTTGTTGTCAAGTTTGTTGCCCCTTGACACGCACCTTTCCTTCCGCACCCGCACCCGCCACACAGTTGCAGCACGTACTCTACTCTACGCCGCTGGGCCTTTCCACGCCTTGTCATGACGGCAACCGCAAGGCTGTGGGCAAGAAAGCTGCCGAGACTTGTGCCGCAACCTGATCGCCAAGGAGGAGCAGCGAAACTGCGAAGAAGCCGCCACGGCCGGCGAGGATACTGTCTAAATAAGATGACGCTCCTGGCGACATCAATCCCCCCCGGCGATCCAATCGCTGACAACAATAACGCCGAGGGACAGGCTTCGACAAAGCCTGGGCCTCCGACCTCAAGTGCTCTCACACCTACTGACATTACCTGTACGCGTTGAAGACGTGCTCCATTCTTACCCGTTTTTCTAGAGATAGAATGGCTCTCGTACTCGACGAATGCAAAACTACGTATCAACGGTCAGCAGAGGACCATTTCTCTCAGTCTTCATTGGACTCACAGTCTGCTCGAGGCGAAGCATATGATAGTAACGCTCTCAGTGGGCCCCTTACTCCAAGGTGTTTCCATAGTGCCGTAGGGCGAGGTGTGACTTGGGGTTCGGCCACTGGGCTTTGCGCGTACGTCAGCAGATCGATGCAAGTCTTCTCAGTATTCCGATACTAAGAATCCTCAGGCCGGGTAAGTTGGCACCCATGCGCTGATCCACTGTACTCGTGGCAACCACGAACATCAGCAGTTCATCAAGCTTCAGGCTCTACTAATGGGCCGAGGGCGACGAACAAGCATGGTCTTGAGGATGAGGACGAAACCAGCGGCCGCAAGACGATCATCGCGACCCGGAAGACAACAGCAACTTCCCCCCCAGCCGGGGCTGTCAATGGCACCGAGCATAGTTCCAGGGACGAGGACGTTAACGGTGAACCAGATAAGACACGCGACAGACCTTCTCTTTTCCCTTTGATATCTCCAAAGCCCTCGAGGCGCACGGATATGCTCCCATGATGTGGTTGCTGACAACAGCAGCGACTAGACTCTAGTCAACTCATCATGGCCTTGCTCCTGACCGTCAGGGCTTCGGCACAGCCAACAGTATTTACGCTGTCTTTGCCTGCGCTGAAAGGCTCTTCGTTCTGTGGAATAGAGCCTACCGAAGGCTTTTGCATTGTGAACGCGTCGGGGCTTGAAGTACAGGCGAGTTTGTCACGCCGGGTGTGCCCACACTGGCGCTTGACTATGTCCATATTTACAGGCAAGGGAACGACGGGCAGGCCGCCGTGGGTTTCCTCCTGGGATGTCTTCTCTTCTCGCTGTATTCTATTGCGACCACTTCGTGCGACAAGTAGTGCCGCCTTTCATTCTCGCATGGAATGTATCATGCGTACGTGACGGTAGCTTTTAGCATGCCCCGGGTGATTGCGATCCTCGCCTGTGGAGGATCTCCTTGAATGGATCTTCTCATGGTTCATGTGATTGACGGCATATACATCAAATGTCGTAACCACCTGCCTCCCATGTAGCCGTCTTGATGAGATGTTCAGCGGTGCTTGTCAAGCGAAGAACGACTCTTGATGTCGGAGGGCTGATCGATGAGGTCTGAGATTGACCGGAGCAGCATTAGCTCATCGGGAACACCCAGCATCTCAGGCGCGCAACTCACCTCTTCCAGAAGCAAATTGATCCACGTGATATTCTGGTGGGCTTAGTGCTCCATGCTGGACGGTAGCAGCTCAGGCCATTAGAGAGACGAGCGGCTGCGCCGGCTTGATGCTCCCGCTGCGCGAGTTGACCCCGTGGGTCTATGTCGGAAGACAGTTGTCCACGGTCGCGAAAAGTAAGCCCGAGGCCCTTCGTTGATGCATAAGGTCGAGCTCTGACCCCATAACAGATTCATAGACATCAAGCGAGCATCAGAGGCCGGCCAAACCAGACCGTGACCGCCATGTTGTCTGCTGGACGTTTTGTTGATCCCTAGCACCGGCCTTCCTTGGTGGCGACAGCCGTAGATCTGGAACTTTGGGGATTGAGGCTATGTTGCGACGCGCGATACGCGAGAGGGCCGGGGAAAGTGCTTGGGCGATGAAAGCAAAGTCGCCGAGTTTCTTGTTTGCAATAGTGGTTCTCAAAGTGAGCGGCGAGCTTTTCCTTCGGATGATAACGAGGGACAGTATTATGAGGATTGGGAAGGCCCAGGTTTGGGGTAGAGCTACATGTCGTGGCTGTGTGAGTGCTAGGAATAGATCAGCTCGTGAACCATCTGCGATGGGAAGCAACGGCTCCACGCTACGCAGCTCAGGGACTTCCTGGTAAACGTATGTCAAAGAACGATCTCCAGAGAAAGTGTGTATATAGCATTCGTGCTTTTTGGTATCTACCACCCATATCCAATGCTCGTTCGTCATCGTGAGAAAGAAAACAAATCTATAGCTTCGCAAAGCTCAGCCCAACTAAGCCTTGCCAGCCTTCAGCTTCTCCACAAACTCCTTGGGCGGCTGCTGCCTGTAGCCCTGCGGGTTGTTCTCGGTCCAGCGCCAGAGGTCCTCGCACGCGTCCTCGAGCGTAAACTTCGTGCTCCAGCCGAGCTCGCTGTTCGCGCGGGTAGCGTTGGCGGTCAGGTTGAGGACGTCTCCCGCGCGGCGCGGCGCGACCTCGTACGGCAGGTCGCGGCCGACGGCGGCGCTGAAGGCCTTGATCATGTCGTAGACGGTGCTACCCTTGCCGGTGCCGAGGTTCCAGGCCCGCACGCCGGGGTTCTTCTCGCGCAGGTGGTTGAGGGCGACGAGGTGGCCGTTGGCGAGGTCGAGGATGTGAATGTAGTCGCGAATGGCGGTACCGTCTTTGCTGGCGTAGTCTGAGAGGGGTGGTTAGTGGTGCCAGGATTAGGGGCCAATGGTCGGCTTTAACTTACCATCGCCGAAAACGAGGAGCTTCTCGCGCTTGCCGACGGCGACCTGAGCGAGGAGGGGGAGGAGGTTGTAGGGCACACCCTGAGGGTCCTCGCCCATGATACCGCTGGGATGGCTACCAGCGGGGTTGAAGTACCTGAGCAGAGCCGCGTTGAACTCGTTACCGCTCTTGCCAGCTTTCTTGGCCTTAGCACGCTCGGCGTTGACGTGGTCGGTGATCATGGTTTCGACGCCGAACTTGGTGTTGCCATAGGGGTTGGTAGGACCAAGAGGGCAGTGCTCGGGGATGGGGATCATGTCGGGGAAGCGCGTGGCGTCGCCGTACACAGTAGCGGAGGAGGAGAAAACGATGTTGGTGACGTTGTGCTTGGCCATGCTGCGGAGGAGGCAGAGCGAGCCAAAAACGTTGACGCGGTAGTACTCGAGGGGAATCTCGCCAGACTCGCCAACGGCCTGGAGCCTCTTGTCAATATCCTGCCTGCGGTCTGCTGTCCGCTCTCCCTCGACTTGCGACTCACCTTCAGCGCCGCAAAGTGGATGACATTGTCAATATCCGGGTGCTTCTCGAACACTGCATCCAGCTTCTTCTCGTCTGTGATATCGCAGGCCTCATACTCGGGCCTCTTGCCGCAGATGAGCTCGATACGGTTGAGGACCTCGTCGGAGGAGTTGTAGAGGTTGTCAACGATGACGACCTTGTAGTCAGCCTCGAGGAGCGCGAGGGCAGTGAAAGAGCCGATGTAGCCGGTGCCACTGGCAAGACAAGCGTTAGCAGGTGGGCATTGACGTCGTGACTGCTCGCGACTGAGGCGTGTTGAGGAGTGGGTTTGGTTGTTGGGCAGCTCTGGGGTGAGCGTGGGACAGGGACTTGACGTACCCGGTGACGAGGACGGAGCCGACGACCATGGTGTCTTTCTTGTGTGTGCGTGATTGGTACAGCAAAGGAGAGAGGCGTAGACGAGAGCAGCGAGCAAGTCAACAAAACCAACGCTCAAGGGCGGGAGAGGGGGCCAGGTGTTTTATGACAGCAGGGCAGGGTTGCGCGTTTCGCAATGCGACGACGACGACGCATGTGGGGGCGGGGCGCGGCGGGCAGCGTTCGAGTCCCACCAAAAGTGCCCGGTGCGCGGAATTCATTTAACCTTGCGGTAAGATCACATGGGGTTTAGCGTCCGCCGTGACGAGCGGGTAGGGCTGAGACCAACCTCGACTGGGGTCTCTGAGGAAGAGAGGTGTCGGGAGCAGGTGGAGGAGCATCCCATCGACAGCATACCACCACCCACATCCCGGTGCTCTTCGACACTGCTCCAACCGATTATGTGATAAGAAGACACGAGCTGTGATGGCTTGGAAGAACAGGTTGAAGGGGACAGGCGAAGGCCTCGACTCCCGGCTCGCGCCATCTCTTAACGTCAGATCTACCTATCTACACCGCTTTCCAACGACCGATAGACCTCACTTGGCGGCATCCAAAGCGGCCTTGATAGCATCGCAGCTCGCCTTCGCGTCGCCGAACAGCATCTTGGTGTTGGGCGCGTAGAACATCGGGTTCGGGATGTCCGCATATCCGCCTTCGATAGTGTCAGCATTGGTCAACAGCCTAAAAATACTCCGCGGAAGATACTCACTGCCCATACCGCGCTTCATCACGATCACTTGCTTGCTCTTGTAGGCGTCGATGATCGGCATGCCTGCGATGGGGCTGGAACTGTAGTCAGCAATCTGCTCTCGCGCCACTAGGAAGTAGGCTCGGACACTTACCTGTCCGGCTCCAAAGCAATGGGGTTGACGGTATCGTTTGCACCAATCACGACAGTAAGGTCCACATCGTCGAATCCCTCCTCGTTGATCTCGTCCATCTCCAGCACGATCTCATACGGCACACTCGCCTCAGCAAGCAGCACATTGCACTGCCCCGGCATACGGCCTGCAACAGGGTGAATGGCGAACTTGACCTCGACGCCCTGCGCACGAAGTCCAGCGACGAATTCGGCGATGGGATACTGCGCTTTCGCAACCGCCATGCCGTAGCCGACGACGATGACAACCTTCTGCGCGTTGCGGAGCGATTCAACGGTCTCCTCTATCGTCGTCTTCGTGATCTCACCCTCGATCTGCTTCGCCTCTTTGTTCGACGGCGCGGGCGCGATGCCGCCAAAAAGGACGTTGGTCAAGCTACGGTTCATCGCCACGCACATGATGTACGACAGAATGGAACCAGAAGTGCCGATCAGCGCGCCGACGGTGGTGAGGATGGGCGAGTTGAGCATGAAGCCTTCGGCCACGAGGGCAAAACCTGAATAGGCGTTGAGGACTGTGATGACGACTGGCATGTCGGCGCCACCAATAGCGGCCGTTGTGGTGTAGCCTTTCGCAAAGCTGAAGGCCGTATTCGCTGCGAGACATGTCGCGGCGATTGCTGGTGCGCCAGGGGCCATAGTCAAAAATGCTCCCATGGTGGCGACGTTGGCGCCCAAAAGACCCGTGTTGATCAGATGTCTGCCTGGGAGGATTGTCGGCCTGGAAGACATCTTGCCGGCCAGTTTCATGAAGGCGACGATAGAACCAGTGAAAGTCACGCCCCCGATCAGCGTTCCCAAGTACGCGGTAATCATGTGCAGATTGTCCAGGTGTCCGACCGCTGCCATTACAGAGCCAATGCTCGTCAGGACTGCAGCGAGACCGACCACGGAGTGTAGCGCAGCCACAGTCTGCGGCAAGTCTGTCGGCGTGATACGGCGTCCGATCAACGCTCCGATCAGGCTTCCAATACCTGCGACACCAAGACACTGGACGAGAGTCTCCGGCGAGAACCCAACTGCGCAGAGTGAAGCCAGCACGCCAGATCCCACACCGAGCATACCGAGCATGTTACCCGCTCTGGCAGTAGCCTGAGATGCAAGGCCAGTCAGAGATCCGATGCAAAGCACACTACTCACCAGATAGCCGGCTTGCACAAGACCAGCCATACCGGTGCTCGCAGCTGCCACGAAACCGCCACCGAACAACACAGCTGGCAAAGCGTACAGCCACATGTACTCAGGTGGATCGGTTGGCCTCCGGAACATGTCCAGCATGCGTTTCGAGATCACGAAACCTCCAGAAACATTGACGAAGGCCATCAGCACCGAAGCAGCGCCCAGGTATTGCGGAAACGTCTGAGGCAAGTAGCCGCCTCCCATGATGAAGAATCCGCCGATACCGACGACGCCTGAGATAGCGTTCGTCACGGACATGAGCGGGCTGTGCAGAGCGGGCGTAACGCCCCAAACGACGCGGTAGCCGATCAAAGAGGCGAGAGAGAAGGTGAAAAAGTTACTCATGAACAGCGGGCCTGTGAACTTGCCGAGCGCGAGAGCAGCGCCCATGCCGCCTGTCACGGTTGTCACTTCGCGAACTGCCTTCTGCCATGGTGTCACGGCTTTCACCTCCTCCGTGACGACCTCCGCTTTCTTGGCTGTTGGTGGCACAGGCGGCGCAAGTGGAGGCAGCGCCGGCATCATCTCTCCGTTATACGTGACGATCGATCTGCGGACGACCTCGTCGTTCAAGTCGATTCCAAAATGCTTCTCTTTCGGCGACATGGACAACAAGAATTTTGTGATGTTATTCGAATAGAGAGTCGACGCCTGTGTGGGCAAGCGCGATGGAAGGTCGGTGTAGCCGATCACTGTCACACCTTTGTGTACGGAGAGCTCACCCGGAACAGTAATCTCGCAGTTTCCTCCGGCTTCCGCAGCCAAGTCGACAATGACAGATCCGGGTTTCATAGCCGCAACCATCTCTTCAGTGATCAGTGTTGGCGCCGGGCGTCCTGGAATCAGCGCGGTGGTGATAACCATGTCTACCTCTTTGCACTGCTCCATGAACAGCTTCATCTCCGCTTCGATGAACTCCTTAGACATCACTTTAGCGTATCCGCCGCCGCCTGAGCCGTCTTCTTTGATGTCGACTTCGATGAACTCGGCGCCGAGCGACTGAACTTGTTCGCGAGCCGCAGATCTCGTATCAAAGCCTCGAACAATGGCACCCATCCGCCGCGCAGTGGCAATGGCGCTCAAACCGGCCACGCCAGCTCCAATGACCAGAACTTTACAGGGCGGGATCTTCCCCGCCGCCGTGGTCTGGCCCGTCAAATACCTACCAAAATGATTGCTCGCCTCCAGCACCGCCTTATACCCGGCAATATTCGCCATCGAGCTGAGCACATCGAACGTCTGCGCGCGCGTGATGCGCGGGATCATGTCCATCGCGAAGCTCGTCAGGCCCTTGCGGCGCATGCTCTCGACGACGGGCCGGTTCTTCTCCAAGTGCGGCTGCAGCGTGCTGATGATCACGCCGCCCTCGCGGAAGCCCTCGAGGTAGTTGTTGACGCCGATCAGGCCGCGCGTCGAGATCCGCGGCGGCCGCACCTTCAGGATGATGTTGCTGTCGTACCACACGCGGCTGGCGTTGACTAGCGTCGCGCCAGCTTCTTCGTACGCGTGCGCGGGGAACTGCGCGGCGAAACCGGCGCCGTTTTCGATGAGGACTTCTTTGAAACCTTTCTTGAGAAGGAGGGCGGCGTTCTGGGGCGTCATGGCTACGCGACGTTCGCCGGAGCGCACTTCGGTTGGCACGCCAATTGTGAGCTCGCTGTAAGGAGTGCATTTCACTGGCTCTGCTTCAGCAGGCGTGGACTGCGAAGCTCCTTGAGAACGCTTGGGTGCGGTATGGAAGGGCCTGGAAGTGGCAAGGCTGGCCGCTCTGGTGATTGTGGAAGGCCATCTTAGAGCTGCTTGAATTGCATGCGACCTTAGAGGTCGCGAACAGGGCCACATAGTGGCGATTCAGATGGTTATCATGAGCTTTCAGCAGGCTCTCTCTTTTCTGTCAAGGTCTGGTTGAGGTCTGGCCTGGTCGTGTGCGCGGGCTTGAATGTGTGTCACTGTGAAGAAGGCGTGCAGGACGCAAAGAGCTGCATACAGCCGCTGTGCAGCAGATCATGCACGTACGCGTTCCAGCAAACTGCACGTTCCCGGTGGCCGCGGGAAGCAGATTGTCGAGGAAGCAAAGTCGTGGAAGAAAGCGAAGAGTGAGAAGAAGGAGAGAGTTCAGGTACCAAGGGACTTGAGGCAATTAGGCGCGATGCGGCGCGGGACCACGCAATTGCCGGCGAAGCGCGCACAAGTCGGTCACATGGCGCCAATGCTGCGCCAGCTGGTGGTAAACGAGGCTTGGAGGGAGGGGAGGTGAGTTGTCTTGCTCGCGCGCGCGGGGTGAGGCGCGTGCTTTGCGGGGGGAGATGCGGGGTGTTCGATTGTGGGAAGCCGGCGAGGCCGTCTGAGGTGAACGTGAAGGCTAGTGGCTCAATCGTCGTGGAAGTCGATAAGGCAAGGTTTCTAGTATCTCACTGCGAGCTTGATCTCATATTATTTGTGAGACTCGTAGTGTTAGTACTGGCACGTCGTCGTTTCGCAGTGTCGACGGCTGCCTCTGTCGGACAAAGCTCTGCTAGAGATTACCGCAGCCTCTCGGGCCTTTCGCACAGCTACGAGCCATCCAGCATGCAAAGCGTTGCCTGTCTCCCGGAACTGATTGTTGTGTTATTACATGGGCGTCGCACAGGAAACAATAACTCTGAACGTAAGATCAGAGGAAGTCAACTAAGCAAGCGACATCCTCCTGCAAGCTACCTTGCTCGCGTCGATGTCGGACCGCCACGATGGACTGATTGGTCTCCGTAAACCAACTGTGAAACCATAGAAGCAAAGCTGAAATCGATCCAATCTCATCAATCATCCATTCTACTCACTGAGTCTCCTTGACATCCTCTCCCACCTCGGCAACCCATCTACACGCCTTACTCCTAAACAACTCCAACTTCGGCTTTGGCAGCTCGACCTCATCCGCAAATAGCCCGTACTGCAAACACCACACGTCCGGCGCGTGGCCCTCAATGATCCGCACAGGGCTGCCACAGCGCGAGCACATGCTCCTCTGCATCGGCATGCCAGAGCTCGTGTCGGGGTCCGAGTGGTTGACGTGGTTGTCGCCCGTGATGCGCGCGTGTTCCTTTGGCACCATGAAGGCGTAGGATGCTACGCCGCCAGAACGACGCTTGCAGTTTGCGCAGTGGCAGACCAAGCTGGAGAGGGTTGAGATGGGGGCGGTGATTTGGACCTGATGTGGGGTCAGGAGGGACCTTGATGGATGGATTGACAGTCGATGGGACCTACCTTGACGTCGCCGCAGAGGCAGCGGCCCTTTGTCGCCATGGTGATCTGTGTCTTTGTAGATCAAATATTTGCCTCGGCTTGACGCTTTCTTTGTAGAGCACTTCCTCAATGATTCGCACAGTTCCTGTTGCATCAGAACTTGGAGAATGTAATAACATCTCAAGATAAAACGATTGTTCATCTTGACGTCATGATCGCAGAGGAGCAATTCGAGGGTCGTGTGTCTGGCGTCTGATATACATGTATCCCTTGAGGTCACAAGTCCTTGTCGATGAAGCTATTTCCAATCGAAAGAGGTCGCCATCGCGTGCCGATTGTCCAGTGTGGAATTCGACCTGAGCATTCTGGCCAACAAGTTCAGTTGACATGGGGACTCTCGATCACCCCTGCGTCGATGACTGGCACAAACCGACTGATCAAAAAAAATCATCCTATCCAGTCCGACATGTAGATATATTTCCTTCGCTGTGCGCGGCCCTCCGCGCGCGTGAGAGAAAGATGAAATAAATATAATACAAAATAAAATCGAGAAAATGGGACTCGAGAAGGGAAGATATGCGGCCACCCGCTAGCGCCAAAGCCGCACTGCCCAATCAGCCGCTCGTGTCGCGCGCGCGCGGGGCAAGTGAACGAAACCTTTGGGCTATTTGTTCAATGATAAATTGAAAGAAAAAAGGCTCGAGCTCGGGAGAGATGCAAGCACCCATTAGCGCCCAACGCCACCGCGCCCAATCAGCTCCCTGGCGTACAAGCAGTGCAAGTGAATGGCCTGTCCGCGAGGTCCTCCCTCCATCGGCGCAGGTCCTGCAGCGCGTGCGGCCGCGCACTAGCACGCGCAACTCAGCAGCCAATCAGCTGGCGCATTGACCTTCGCGGCTGCAAGTGAACGACATTGGGATGGACATTTGGTATTTTTTAATTGTGAAGGGATAAGACTCGAGTGTACCCTGTCTGCAGACACCCGTTGGTGCCCGTGCGTCGAGGGCCAATGGCCCGTCGCCCGCGCGCTCCTGTTGCGAACGTAAGGAGCGCAGTGATCTCGCGTCGACGTGGCTGTGTGAATTGCACACGATGTGCTGGCGGCTCTATAGCAGCAATGGCATGCAATCAAAGTGCAGAACGCGAACCACTGACTGGTCCCGTCGAAGGGTGAGGTGGACAGTAATCGGGATTCGGCACTCCTTCGGCGGACGTTGGACGCTGGGGTCTGACCTCTTCTTTGCGCATGCAAATGAGAATTAGCAACGAACAGTCTGTCTCGATTGCTGTGGCTAGAGACCAGCGAGCTCGAGTAGTCAACTTCGGCGTGTCTTGTAGCGATTCATCGCGTCAACAGAAGAATGGGATCAATCAAGGAGGAAGGACATGGTACAATGCCTGCAACTGCCTTCCTCTCACTGCAGTAGCTGACAGCAAAGTAGCCTGTAGGAACCAATTCAAAGGGACCGCTACGAACAAATCTCGCTTTTGGACATTGATCGCGCCAATCCAACTCGGCCTCATGGCATCCCTCTTCTACCTGACCATCGCCGGGGAAGGCCACTTCTTCGAGACCAAACAGCGCTGTCACACCTACGACCTCCTCGGCAGCACGGTCGCCCAAATCGACTGCATCAAACACATCCTCACCTACTCCCTCGCCGCAACCGCATCCTTCACCGCCCCCTTCCTCCTCGCCCGCCACATCTTCTCCAACCCCCAATCCCCCAAATCACCACCCCACCTCATCTCCCCTCCCCCTCCCCCTCCCTCCGACTCTCCCTCTCCTCCTCCTTCGGCTTCTCCCTCAACGCCTCATCATCCGGCCTCTCCAGCCCGATCTGCGGAATCAGCGCGACGGCCAGCACGCAGCCCAGCGCCGCCAGCGCCGCGTTGAGGTAGAACATGCGCCGGAAGCCCGCCGCGTACGCGCGCACCGTGACGTCCTCGATGGCCGCGCGGCGCGCCGGGTCGCTCACGCCCGCCAGCGCGCTGACGGGGTCGTCGACGAAGGCGGCGCTCGGCTCGCCGATGGCGGAGAGGGAGGAGCGGAGAGACGAGTTGAGCAGCGTGGCTGCGATGGCGAGCCCGAGCGTCGAGCCGAGGTTGCGGACGAAGTTGCGCGTGCAGGTCACGACGGCCATGTCGGCGCGCGCGACGCCGGCTTGGATGGCGATGAGGGAGGGTTGGAGGGTCTGGCCGACGCCGAAGCCGGTGAGCAGGCCGTAGCCGATGGCGCGGCCGAGGGAGAAGTGTGCGGCGTCCATGGTGGAGTACAGCCCGAGGCCGACGGCCCAGGCGACCCAGCCGGTGATGATGCTCTCGCGGTAGCGGCCGGTCCAGTGGACGATAAGGCCTGAGAGGGTGCTGGAGATGGTTTGGGTGAGGGTGATGGGGAGGAGGAGGGCACCGGATTTGATGGGCGAGAGGTTGTAGGCGAGCTGGAAGAAGGAGGGGATGTAGTATATTTGCGTGACGAAGAGCCAGCCGTTGATGAACATTGTCAGGCAGGCGCCGACGACCAAGCCGCTGCGGAAGATGTGTACTGCGTTGAAGGGTCAATGGTGGGAAGGGTGATCGGATGCGGTTGGCTTACAAGGCATCAGTGGGAATCTGGGACCTTTCCATTGCCATAAGACGAAGGCACCAAGCGTAGCAACGCCCAGTATCAGCGGTGCAATGACCGCAGAGGATTGCCATGGGTAATCGGAGTCCGCCCAGGTTAGTGACAACTGGTGAAGTCAGCTAGGTCAAGACCACTCATCACCATTCGACTACATCAACATACCACGATCAAAGTCGACGCAGCTAAAGTCAACGCGCAACCAAAGAAATCGACAAGCTTGATCTTCATCAGCCACGAACCTTCCACCGGCTTCAGCGGCATAGCAAAAAAGATCGCTATTGTCGACAAAGCCGTGAGAGGCAGATTAAGCCGGAAAATCCATCTCCTTTGGCAAATCAGCCAACACAATCGACCAGACTCATGGGAACAGCATACCACTCACCAAGACTCCGGCCCATTCGAACTCAAACTCGCACCGATAATCGGTCCAATACCATTTGAGATCGCCACAACAGCTCCCTGTCAAAAGAAATCAGACCAAATCATCTCCCTCGATCACGACACACGTACTAAAATCCCCTGATACTTCCCCCGATCCCTCAACGACACCACATCCGAAACAATCGTCTGCGCCAGCGTCATCAACCCGCCGCCGCCGACGCCTGTCATCGCGCGGAAAGCGATCATCTGCGGCGCGCTCTGCGCCAACGAAGCGGCCAGCGAGCCGACGAAGAAGATCGCGATGCAAGCCAGCAGCACCGTCTTGCGCGAGAAGATGTCTGAGAGGCGGCCGTAGAGCAGCTGGAAGGAGGTCGACGTTCTATCGACGGAGCACGTGAGCACGCGGGAAACGGGAAGCGAGACTGTGGTCTGGCTGGCTTACAGGAAGTACGCGCCCGCGATCCACGCGCTCTGGCTGCCGGCGCCGAGCGCGCGGGAGACGATGTTCAGACTCGCGGCGAGGGTCGTCTGGTCCATCAGCGCGACGAGGTCGACGCTGGAGCACGTGAGGAAGACCTGCGTTGGGCGTGCATTTTAGCGCGCTGTACGTGTGTAGGACTAGTGAGAGACCAGGACTCGCTTGCATTGCATGCCGCAAGGTACACTCACCATGATGATCTTGCTGGGCTTGACGTAGCGGGTTTGGTCCGTCAGCTGCGCCGGCGATGCATCTTTCGATGCGGGAGGAGGCGAGCTTGCGTCTGAGGAAGGCGCATTGGATGTTGGTGGCGTTGTTGCCGCTGCACCGTTACTGATCGCAGGCGTCATTTTTGCTTCGAATGGAGGGACGGAGTGGGACGAGCGACCGCCGAGAAAGCGGCAGCAGGGCCATGCTGCGTTCTTGAACCATCAGCCGTGGCATCGCGGTTGAATTGTGTTCGATGATGTGAAGACCAAGACACCCCTGCAGTGGACATAGCGGTTTTGTGGCCGTCCAATAAGAGTGGGCTGGTATAGTGATCTACGCTGGCGTTTGAGCAGGTATTCGACCATAATGGTCAACTCAAAACGCCGATCACCACCCCACGCGCACGCAAAACACCTCAAACTGCATTCTCGCGCCTGCCATGTGGACTTGCGGTCGCGTGTAGATCGCTCTTGGAAATGAAACCGCCTCAACTTTGAGGCAGATGTTGAGGGGAGTAGTCCGTTTTGATGACTGCGATGCACGGCGCCAAGGCGCTTTTTACTGGAGATCATACCTGCTCTCGTCCAATGCGACAACGTGTTGAAGAGCGCCGTCGTCTATTGCGCATGTTGAAGCGGCGCCAAGGTGAATTGGAGGAACATTATGGTGGTGCCACGAGCCTGTGGGCCTTGTCAAAGCCGACTCTATGCAATTCACCTGGGTTGCACCTGCCTTGCTAGGAGTCAGGCCCGGCATCGCGGTGCTATAAAGATGCCGGCTGCCTCCTCAAGCTTCGATGTGTCTCGGCATCTCTTACCTTGTTGTTCCTTACGCCGTCAAGATGAACGTATTCTCAGGCCCCAACTCTCTCAAGGATTACTATGATCCCGACAAGAACCCTCCTCTGCCGTTGGTGGAGATTCCACAGCACCTGAATCCGTTCCACGGACAGGGTGTGCGCATCTATGCGAAGATGATGACGATGCTGCCGGCTCACAACGTCAAAGAGTTGCCGGCGTTGTCGATGCTGTCGGCTCCTGGTGCGGTCGACTCCAAGACGAAGACGGTCATCGAATACTCGTCCGGTTCGACGGTGATCTCAATGGGAATCGTAGCCCGCATCTTGCACGGCATCGACGATACCAAAGCTTACATTAGCAACAAGACAAGTGAGAGCAAGCTGAAGATGTTGCAATTCTTCGGTCTGGACCTCTACCTGTTTGGTGGTCCTTCACAGCCTGAACCAACAGACGATCGTGGCGGCATCCAAAGAGCACGGAGAGATGCGCAGATCTGCGAGCAGACGACGAACCCAAACCAGTATGAGAACGACCTGAACTGGAACGCTCACAGGCGCTGGACGGGGCCTCAAATACTGAAGCAGCTGCCGAACATCGACGTCCTCTGTGCTGGAATGGGAACCGCGGGTACACTGACCGGCACTGCAACGTTCATGAAAGAGGCTAAGCCTTCGGTCAATTGCATTGGTGTGTGCACAGCGCCCGGTGATCGCGTTCCTGGTCCTCGCAGCCACGCACTGCTTGCTCCCGTTGAGTTTCCCTGGAAGAAGTGCGTAGACAGCATCGTCGAGTGCGGGTCCGAGGAGTCGTTCACGATGTCACTTCACCTCACTCGCAACGGTCTCGTCTGTGGTCCGTCATCTGGTTTCAATCTCGTTGGACTCCTACGGTACCTTGAGCAGCGGCAGAGCGAGGGCACCTTCGAGGAGCTCCGCAACAGCACGACTGGATTGATCGAGTGTGCATTCCTGTGCTGCGACCTACCTTACCAGTACATCTCGGAGTACTTCCAGAAAGTTCCTGCGTCAGAATTCCATCCGATCAAGAACCAGAATCTCACTGGGGTCGACGTTCACCGTTACGATGAGGCGTGGGAATTGGGCGCCGAGAGCCTGCACTTGCACTCGCTACTCGACGACCTCGATACAGTGTTGCTGGACCTTCGCGATGCCAGGAGCTCGGAGGAGTGGAACCCGAAGCCGCAGAACAAGCTGGCCGTCCCGCTCTTTACCCTGTCTCCAGATCAAGAGTCGCCATTCTACAACAGCCGACTGCTGGAGCTGCAGTGGCGCGAGTTGGATCAGGTCTTCGCGGGCACGCTCGATCCGCGCTTATTCGAGAAGACGGTCGTGGCGCTCTGCCATGACGGTGACACAGCGCGCATCGCGAGCAGCATCCTGCGCGCCAAGGGTGTCACCTGCTTCTCGGTCAAAGGTGGAGCGCAGGCGTTGCGGTCATGCAGGGAGGAGAAGAAGGTTGACAGCCCTATGAGGGAGACAGTGGAAGGAGAGCTGGGGCGGCGTTGAAAATGTAGTCGCTCGGTTGCGCTAGGGTTTAGGGCTAAGAGGAAAAAGAAAAGTGGTGGAAGTCGGCATGGTTGCCGACGTTCCAGCGAATGTGATAGGTCAAAAGTTGAGTGTTAATGCATTGCTAGAAAGCCCATATCGAACAAAATACATGGAGCTAGATTGGGATCTGCGAAGTGATGCTGCACTCCTGACGTCGGCTCCTGTGTAGCGTGTTGCTTGACATCGGTCCAACACGGGGTGAAGACTTGGCGCGAGGGCGCAGCGGAAGGCTGAAGCTGCACGTTTCACAGCAGATGGCGGAGGAGCAAGCAGTGATCGACTCGCGTTTCAGAGGCGCGACGACATGGCTGGCGGCAGAGGCGTGTGCGAGTAGTGGTGAGGTGCAGGCGGCGGCGGTGTTTACAAGATGGAGCTGGCGGGCGAAACGCAACAAGTGACGTTGGACCCCCCCCCGCTCCCAGGGGCACGCCGCGTAGGTGCAGGCGTGCGAACAGCCACGTAAGGTCGAGTGCACATGTAATATATCGCCGGGCAGACGAGGGAGGCGCCCGGTGCGGCGGGTGTGAGGGCAGGGCGGTAGTTTGCGAGCTGTAGACTCTCAGGTACATCACTGCACACACCATCCGCACCGCTCGTCGTCACCATCTCGTCTCGCCCAGCACCGCGCCGCGTTTGTTTACCTCACCTGCCCGATTACTTACCTTACCCTACGTGCGGCTTTTCGTGGCTGAGGCAAGCAGCGGCGGCCACGCACGCACCCCAGCCGAACTCAATCTGCCCGCCACGCCACGTCTCGCGCGCCCTCATCCTTCCACACACACACACGCACACGCACACGCACACACAGACACCACCACCACCACCCACTGCCAGCCCCCACCGCGCCCGCGCCTGGAACTGCCTTCAGCCGTGGCTGTCGCTGTGACTGCTGTTGCTACCTTGTATCTTGTTCTTATTGTTGACCTGACACTCCGCCTGCGCACGCCCATTAATCCACTCATCACTCTACTTCACCCTCATCGCTTGTTGATATCGCCCGCTCGCCCCGCGCGCTCTTATCCGCGATCGTCGCCTGGCCCGACTCAGGCAGCCCGACTGAGGCAGCCCGACTCAGGCAGCCCGCCGCTCCGCCGCACCTAGTCTGCATCACCAGCGGGGCCTAACGGCTTGTGTGGTGGAGTTCCCTCCCACGCCGCCTGCACTGCTTGCCTGCCTGCCTGCCTGTCTGCCCGTGTGTCTGTCTGTCTGTCCGTCCGTCTCTGCTCTGCCCGGCAACACGGCCAACGACTGCACACTCGCCTGACCTCACTTCCACCGCCCACGTGCCGCTCGCCGCCCTGAAACGCCCGCCTCCTCCTCTTCACGCCCGCATCCCACCCACCGCCTCCCGCCCTCACTAAACGCGACCGCCGTCGTAATTGCGGGTCCAACACATGCCGCACGCTCCGCGTTAGGCGTCGAGCGACTCTCACCACCTCCACCCAAACAACAATAACAACAACACCACCGCGAGCCCGGCCAGCCCACCGCACAACCACCACCACCAGCGCCGCCGAGGCAACTCGTCCGCCCACCGCCTCCCCGCCCCGCCGCGGGCGCCCCTCCCACCACCATGAGCCACAACGACGAGGCCGCCGTGCAGGAGCTCATCCGCAAAATCGACCGCGAGAATGCCATCATCAACGCCGCTCGCCAGATGTCGCAGGCCACCAACAACCCCGCCGTCAGCTCGCGTGTCGACTCGCAGATCCGCGAGGCCACCCGCAACATCAACTACTTCGAGCAGACCCTGCGCGACATCCAGACCCGCCAGATGGGCAACGCCATGGGCAGCCTGAACGTGGGCGGTAGTTCCGGCGGTCCCTTGCCGCCTCAACACGGTGTGCCGCAAAACGGACAGAGTGGAAGAGGCATGAACAACCAGAGCGGCTACGGCCAGCAGCAAGCGGACTACGGCGCGCCTGGGCCTGGAGGTTACAGTATGGGCGCCGGAAACGGCATGATGCCTCCAAGAGCGCCTTACGCGCCGCCCGGTCCTGAAGAAAGATCGCCACGCGCACGCCCCAACTACAGCAAGCTCGGTGAGTTGGTCTTGTCGAGGGCATTCCAGATTCTTGTCAGCTAACATCTATCTTTCCTAGACCTAATTAAAGCCGACACCCAGCATCTTGGCCCGCGAATTCAGCTCATGTTGTCCCAGCTCGAGTTCAAGCTCAGCGTTGAAAAGCAGTACAAAGATGGTATCGAGAAGATGGTGAAGCTCTACCAAATGGCCGGCGACCGCAAGAGCCGAGCAGACGCCGAAGGCAAGAGAGTGGAAAGTAATCAGAAGATTCAATTGCTCAAATTGGCATTACGAAGATACGAGGACCTCCACGTCGTCGACAATGAGCCAGACTCGCCAGACGACGACAGCACCGATATCCCGACTCAGCGAAAATCGATCAGCGGACAGATCTCTGTACGAATCAACGCAGTCGCCGACGTTGACCACGCCGCCACCGGAAGATTTCAGCGCGGTCCGGAAACGTTTGTCATCATGAAGGTTGAAGACGTTTTCAAGGGCCGGACAAAGGCTACTCGCACCGACCGATGGCCAGATGAGGTGCATGACTTTGACGTGGACAAGGCTAACGAGATTGAATTCACGGTGTACGATCGCTCAGGTGATAACGCGACGCCTATAGGATTGCTCTGGATTCGACTACAGGACTTGGTGGACGAGCTCAGAAGAAAGAGGGTGGAGACTGAATTCCAACAGGCCGGCTGGACTACCGCCGACAAAATGGCTGACGGCGGACAGGTTCGGCCTGATATGCAGTTTCAACCTCCTCCTGGTTCTCAAGGTGGAGGCGCGCCTGGCCGACCTGATGCAGGACCTGGTGCTGGTGGCCCCGGAATGCAACCCCAGACCGGGCCAGTTTTTGTTGATGCATGGTTCACTTTAGAGCCGGTTGGCCGTATCCAACTCACCATCAGCTTCACCAGGCAAGCCCACGCCAAGAGCAAGTTCGACGTCGGTCTTGGGCGTAAAGGTGCCGTTCGTCAGAAGAAGGAGGATGTTGTCGAACAATATGGCCACAAGTTCTCGGTGCAGACCTTCTACAACATCATGCGCTGCGCGTACTGCGGCGACTTCCTCAAGTACACCGCTGGCATGCAGTGCGCAGACTGCAAGTACACCTGCCATAAAAATTGCTTCTCTAAGGTCGTCACCAAGTGTATCAGCAAGTCGAACGCCGAGACCGATCCGGACGAGGAGAAGATCAACCACAGGATCCCGCATCGCTTCGATGCCTTCAACAACATGGGTGCAAACTGGTGCTGCCACTGCGGTTACATGCTTCCTCTTGGCAGGAGCAAGGCGCGACGATGCACGGAGTGCAAGCTTACTTGCCACTCAGGATGCGTTCACCTTGTACCGGATTTCTGCGGTATGAGCATGGAGAGCGCGAACCAGATCCTGGCAGAGTTGAAGGGCATGAAGGGAAGGATGATGAACAACAGCGCCAGGCTGAGGCCGCAGTCCACACCCAACACGAGGCCTACTCCCCCACAGCAAAGCCAGAGTTACGCGCCTGCGCCTGGCCATCAGGAGAAGCTTCAGGCAGAAGAGCGTTCGCAGGAGAGGCCATTTTCCTATGGAAGTGGGAAGGAGCGCAACTCTGATCATTACGACCAGCCTCCCAGGACCAGCACGTATGGCCAGCCAAGTGGAACATCGCTGGATGCAGCGAAGGCTTCCATGACTGGTGGCAGTGTACCTTCTTCGCCGGAGATGCAGCAGCAACCTAGGCCACCGCCCGCAAGAGTGCAATCATCGCAATCCGCTGCTGCTGCCGCTGCGGCTTCTGCGGCACTTTCTGGCAAGCGGACTTCTGCGGCACAGGACCCGCGGAGCAACTATGGTCGCATGTCCTCCGGTGACTATCAGCAGGGACACCAGTCTAGGACATCGGGTCCCTACGCGGATGGCTACAAGGAGAGCAAACAGTTGCCCTCGCCCCAGCCGCAGCAGCCTGCGTACGATCCTTCAGCATACGCTGCTGTTAGCGGATATCCTCAATATCAGCAGCAGCCTCCGATGCAGCAGCAGCCGCCGCCGTCTAAATCCCCCTACCAGCAACAAATGCCGCCCCCGCCCCAAGTGCAGACTCCTCAACACCAAGCCCCCGTGCAGCAGCCTCCGCAGCAGCAGGCGCCACCTTCAGTCACCATGCCTGTCGTCGAGCAACGCAAAGCCGCGCCGCCTGCAAACACCCAGGGTACTGGCAAGCGCATTGGCCTGGATCACTTCAACTTCTTGGCTGTGCTTGGTAAGGGTAACTTCGGTAAGGTCATGTTGGCGGAGACAAAGACCACCAAATCTTTGTACGCCATCAAGGTTCTCAAGAAGGAGTTCATCATCGAGAACGACGAAGTGGAGTCCACTCGTTCCGAGAAGCGCGTGTTCCTCATCGCCAACAAGGAGAGGCACCCCTTCCTGACGAACCTGCACGCCTGTTTCCAGACCGAAACCCGCGTCTACTTCGTCATGGAATACATCTCCGGTGGTGATCTCATGCTTCACATCCAACGTGGCCAATTCGGCACCAAGCGCGCCCAATTCTACGCCGCCGAAGTCTGCCTCGCCCTCAAGTACTTCCACGAGAACGGAGTCATCTACCGCGACCTTAAGCTCGACAACATCCTCCTCACCCTTGACGGCCACATCAAGATCGCCGACTACGGCCTCTGCAAGGAAGACATGTGGTACGGTAGCACGACGGGTACCTTCTGCGGCACACCCGAGTTCATGGCGCCCGAGATCCTGCTCGACAAGAAATACGGCCGTGCTGTCGACTGGTGGGCCTTCGGCGTCCTCATCTACCAAATGCTCCTGCAGCAGTCGCCATTCCGCGGCGAGGACGAGGACGAGATATACGACGCCATCCTCGCCGACGAGCCCCTGTACCCCATCCACATGCCGCGCGACAGCGTCTCGATCCTGCAGAAGCTGCTCACGCGCGAGCCCGAGCTGCGTCTGGGCAGTGGCCCCACGGACGCGCAGGAGATCATGAGCCACGCATTCTTCCGCGGTGTTGACTGGGACGATGTCTACCACAAGAGGGTCCCGGCGCCGTTCATGCCGACCATCAAGAACCGCGCGGACACGAGCAATTTCGACAGCGAGTTCACGAGCGTCACGCCGGTTTTGACGCCGGTGCAGTCTGGTATGTTCATTCCATTTCTCCGCTGTCACTTCGATTTTCGCGCTAACATGTTCCGCAGTGCTCTCCCAAGCTATGCAAGAGGAGTTCAGAGGCTTCTCTTACTCGGCGGATTTCGTCTGAGCTGCTCGTTTATCACTTGATGACACGCGACGATTGCACCACTCCATGTGCGCACCCATCGTTTCACGGCTTATCACCAAGCATCAGCGAGCGCCGCCATCCAAGTTCAGGAACGTCGCCTTCGACGAATGTCGGATTCCAAACGGACGATCGCTACCGAAGATCGAAGCTGGGCTGCCCTGCCTTTGCTTTCGACGCTTTCTTTCCTCGCGATCTAATGATCCATGCCCTCAAAGAATCATGCTCAGGCCCATGTGATCGACGCTTTCACTTCAGGTGGTCACGTTCGACGATCGAGACGAGAATGCAGGCCGACCTTGTCTGGGAACTGGGGACGCTTGAGAGAAATGTGAATAACAACACGCCTATCTCGAGGCACCTTAACACGGCTCTGGCAGGGCTATGAAGACCTGCCACCGCTCTCAGCAGGTCAACTGATTGGAGGTTATGACGCGACGGATCAGAATGCGGAGGGCAGGAGAGAGAGAAAGGATGAATTTTCCGAGGATCTCACCCCAACAATGAAAACGGGCAAAATGAGAGCGGCAAGCATAACGGAGCCGAGGGAAGGGAAGGGGGAAAAGCATAGTAATAGAAACGCTCGCTCGCACGCTCGCCCTCCCCATAACGGTCTTTTTTTTTTTCTACGAAGCCATCAATCAAAAAAGAAAAGTTGTCTTTATCTCTCCAATATACCCCTTTCCTTTCCTTGCCTTCCCATTACCCGCCCATTAGCCACCGCCCCTACCCCGTACGCAGGCACCACCCTCGCCATCGACGCCCAAAAGCACTCCCTCCTCACACCGCTCCCCCATCCCCAACTTCCCCGGCCGGGCGTGCAGGTCCAGCGCGAAGAGGTGCAGCGGCGTGCGCCGCCGTCGTGCGCGAAAGCACTCTCTCAAATTTCTGAGGGCAGGCGCGGAGCTAATTTCGCGGGCAGCGCGAACGATGCGCTCAGCGAGACGATGGCTCGCGCGACGAAAGGCGGGTACGCGCGCGTCTTGGTGCAGGGAGAGGAGCTGGTTGGGTGCTGTTACGGCAGGCGGAGGGTGAAGTGTGGATTGGCGGGAGGGGAGGGTGTCGGAGACGTTGGTGGCGAGGTGGGGGCCGGTGTAGAGGAGGAGGATGGGGCGGTGGGAGGAGGTGGTGAAGCAAGCATTGGGTTGGGTGGAGGAGGGTGGTGTGTGGGGTGTTCAGGGGGTGGGTGGGGAGGGGGAGGAGGGTGGTGCTGGATTTTATTATGGTTCTGCGGGTGGGAAAGAGGGGGTTATTTGGGTGGTGGGTGGTGGGTGGGTTGGGTTGAATGACTTGTCGACTGCTGCGACTGTGGGCGATACGGAGCAAGCAGCTGTTAGGGGTGTGAGGGCGTCTTGGGAAAGACGTTTGGTGATGTTGAGGTGTGTGTTTTATGCGAGCGTGGACATTGTCTTCGTCGGAGGATTTTTTTTGTAGCATTGACGCTCATCGTTTCAGCTGAGGGTTGATATCGATCGATTGGATCAATGATGCGTTGAGGATAAGTTCTTTGGCAACGAGCATTGTATTGCATGCGCGACTCCAGACGAAGTCGATTGATCTGCATTGTGTGTGAGGGGGCTCGCCATCGCCCAGCAACCCGAGCACCACATCAACCGCCGACCTCAATTATGCATTCTTGCCGACAAGTACATATCACGAGATAACATCGGGTTGCACCCGAGGGCGAGGTATCTGCTGATTGTACCTTATCATCGGATGCGAACCCGATGCCGATGACCTCTTCCTTGCGGGGATGCGATCCAACCCTAAGCGCCACCATCTCGTCTCCACAGACCCTGGTTTCGTGTAATGCTGTGCCCTAATCTATTGTTTGCTATAGCTGGAGAGCTGGGAAAAGGTGTTCTTGATGTGTACGACCATTACGGCGTTTCCAATTCAGTGCAGTTTGATACTTATAAAATGTAAGCAAGTCTCTGCGATAAATACGGGTCCAAGCCTTTGTGTTTCCAGGAGTCATCCACGCACACGCATGGAGCAAGCTGAGGCTCCTCCTCAACTCCACGGACATCGACTTACCCGATAGAAGAGTTTGAGGAAGATGTCTAATCTTGCTCGTGGAAGTCGATTAGGAGGAGGATCAACGTTTAGGCACCTTAGGATCACCTCGGGAGAATACTAGTCTCTGGCCGAAGGCGGAAGAACTTCACGCCGAAATTGAACACAGACCATGTTTATCGACGGGCTTTGTTCATTTGTTTCGTTAAGTGTTCAACCACGCAGACGAATGCAATGGTGTTTTGCAGCGGACCAGCATTTGCCGCTGTCCCTGGCATACAGATACCTACATCAACCCGCTCAAACAGAGTTCGAGTTGTCCGCACAAGTCCAGGCCGGCGATCCTCCCGACTCTTTGTACGAAGTCATGATCTCAATGACAGACCCGTACGTGCCTCCGATCATCAAAAATGTACCGCTGACGATGACAAACACGCTCCAAGCCACCATCAGCTTCCACCGAAGAGTTTTCTGCTCCTTGCCCACGCTCCAGTTGTCGTACAGCCACATGAAGCCCATGGGCTGAAAAGACATGAGAGTCCCGAGCAGGGCGCCAATGAGCGAGACAAGGTTGCCGAAAACGGGGATGGCGCTGGCGATCACGTAGGAGCTGATGATGCAGCCGCCGGTACAGGCTAGCCAGACGGCCCAATGAGTAAAGGAGTTGTTGGTCAAGTGTACGGACCCGCGAAGAAGGCGGATGAAGATGTATTTGGCGGGAAGCTGCGGAGGCTGTCAGAGATAATCAGATGGGCGGGTCGAAGAATGACTTACGTGAGAGACGATGGTGACGGTGGCTAGGAGACCTGGCAGCGCGAGGCCGTAGCAGACTTTCTTCATTGTCACACCGGCAGAACCAAGCGCAGGCGAAGCGACGAATGATCCGCAAAAGTAGTAGACGACAATGCCGATTGCAATGTAAGTCACTGTGACAGTAGATTGGCAAATGATTAGGGACCTGGTGTACTTCTTCGGGTCCCGCATCTCCGAGACGATGGAGAAGAAAGCGGGAGTACCAGCGTAGGAGAAGACCAATGAGGAGCAGGATGAGATGGCTGCTGACCAGCCATTGTCGGCGACAAGTTTGAAGTCAGAGACGAACGGTAGGCCATTATCAGGTGCAGCAGAGGGGCGGTCCTGGACACCGACTGCAACGGTGAGTGAAAAGATGGCGGCGATGATGCCAATGAGTCCCACCCAAGCGATCCAGCTGATCTTATCGAGAGTCTGAATGCTAGCCAGAAGGAAGCCTGCAACGGCTGCGACTGCGACGAAGATGGCAGTGCAAGCGCCATGTGTGGATAAGGAGTTCAACGCAATCGAGATCCCGAGCATGCCGGCGCCAGCAACGAAGACCCAGAACAGCACGAAAGCGGTGCCGAAGACGATCTGTCCTGGCTTGCCGAAGATCATCTTTCCAACATCATCGATGCCGTAGACTTCAGGATGGTTTAGCTTGAAGACACCGACGATGTAGTCGCTCCATGTAGTGATGACCGCAATGGTGATCAAAATAATGATACCGGGTATCATGCCCAATGTATCGAAGACCAATGGGATTGAGAGGACACCAAGGCCAATCTGAGTCTTCATCATCAGGATCGAGGTCCCTAGCCAGCCAACCTTGGAGCTGTGTCAGAGTGAGGTACCAGGGGCAAGCGGCATTGAAGTACGTACATTGCGGTAGTTGACACCTCCTTCGACAATGTCGCCAAAGACGGCATCCGTGATCGAGATTCGACGACCGTCGGCACTGAATCGACGCTCTTCAACTTCGCCGTCTCGTTGTGTCTGCACTTGGTAAAGGTCGCTTTGCCATTTCTCATCTTTGAACTCTGCCATCGTGCCGATTGTTTGACGTTCGGGAGGATCAGCTCGAGAAGGCTGTCTGGATATTCGTTTGACAATGAATGCCGCGCAATGTATCACAGATGCCACGGCGGGGAGGCATAGACTTTAAGTAGATGTGCACTCTCGAAGACAGAACGCTCACGGGCCTCATTCCTCTAGGCTGGTACGTAACGATCAACCGACTCACGATATGGTTTTGGCACACTAGTATGGTCTCGCCTGTCACGCTGGCTCGGGCCCGTATCCGTCGTTTGATCACAGCGACACCGCGAGGTCAAATCTGCCGATCACGACTGCAATCTAGCCTCCAACCTGCACCTACGAAACTCTGATGGCCCACTCCATTGCGGGGGTGAGAACTGGGGTAAAGATAAGGATCCGCATCGCATGGCATTTGGGATATCGGACGAGCATAGAGGAGAGGGTAATGTCGGTTCAAGAAAAGTGTCATAGCGCATCGACAGTCGACAGTGCAGGCGTGCGAGAATCTTGAAGCATCCCGCTCCGCCACACGTCGTGTGTGGCGTCGTTTGCCAACGTCTAGACCACGGTGCGCCATTGGCTTAGCAACGGCACAAAGATTCACTCCAGCAGATTGACCGGGGGGCTGGAATTTATCAGCTCACTGCAGGGAACTTGTATCGCGTCGGATCAGATCGCGTTCCTGGATGGGCAGAGTAGCCTATCAATTTCAATGCATCGTCGGTCATCGGGTTGATAGCATCGGGCAGTATCGTCTTTCGCTTCACAACAACCGGACCGGTCGCATCTCCCCCATTTTGATCGGAGATGAATTGGTGATCGCATTTAAGATCTGTACTCACTTCCTTGTATTCTCCATCTCAACAATACTGTCTGCATGCTTGTTCGTCGATCAAGTCATCCACGCTGCGCCTCCATCCTGACCTCTTCAGCGCAACGTACCCCTTGCCAAAGCACCTCGTCCGATATGTCTCAGGGTGAGCTTTTCTTCAAACGCCGAATCTTGCCATGACAGCTCTTAAACCTCACAAAAGATACGCTGGCCGGCACCGAAGAGCGGCCTTACAAAGCACGATGATCACCATCCCGCGATCACGCCAACACCACTCGCAGCCGCGCCTTGTTATCGTCCACCGACAACCTGTCGGTGTATCCTGCCGTTAGAATAGCACCGACACCGACCACGATAACCTTTTGCGTTGTACGCCACATACATCGAGACGCCTGCGGCCTGCCGTTCGCGCGTGAAAAGCCGCGTCTGCCCGCCGATCCTGAGAGCGACTTCACTTGGCCCAGGCTGTTTGATCAATAGGTACCAGACTCACTCGGCATCGCTGGGAAAAATGCGTTCTGATCTTGCGATTCTCTAAGAGATTCGACATCTCATCTGCCCCAGGGTTACCAGCCCGCCGCCCCACCATCAACACCATCATGCCCCTCCGTGCTCGCGCCTCCCACTACCGACGCCACCAGCCATTATACATGCATGTCGGACCCAGCTCCGCTCCCCGGCGCCATCGAATTCCCATAACGCCTCTCGTCGAGCAAGCGATCGCGACAAGTCGAGTGAATCGCAAGAAAGCCGCGCGAGACCTGCAGCACGCCCTCCTCCTTGCTGCCTGACCATAAAAGTTATTAAGCAGCAGCATGCAGCAAGCCGTCCATGAGGTCAGCCTGGTTGCGGGCTTCAGAACCGCGTCCGCCAACCGTCCCTCCTGCACCTAGTTGATCACTCCTCTTCGTCAATCGGGCTTGATAGCCTCAGAACAGCTCACGCGACCTGCCCTCGTCCATCCCACTCCTCAGTTTCATCGACCGATCAACGATGGAACTGAGACGAATCAAAAGCGCTTCAACGGGACAAACTGAAAGTGATTGCTAAACGAACAGTGTGAAAAAAAAAAGTCGCATGCGGGTATATATACACATCGGAAACCCCTCCCCCCTTCACCCAGCCAAAACACGACCCAAGTCCCAAGCCAGGCCAGGCCAGGCCGGAACCAATAAAAAATGAAGCAAAGCAACGCAAGCCTCCAGCGCCGGTGCTAAAGGGAGCTGTGCAGAAGAAGGAGAAGCGAAAGAGAGAGAGAAAAGCCCAGACCTCCGACCCTCCAAAAATCCCCCAAAAAGAGAAAGACCCACAAAACCCTATCCCCATGCCAAAAAGAACGCCATCCCCCCACCCCCAACCCCCATGTCCTTCCAGAATCATACACTCACCTCCCCGGGATCCTCCATAACGCCCTCCATCCAGCCGCGGCCCGCCGGCAGCACCGCGCCCGAGATGCCCCTCTCGTCGATCGCCATGCCCTCCCCCTCGCCGCGCTCGACGTACTTCTGGCGGTACAGCTCGTCCCACACGCGCTGGAAATACAAGCGCAGAGTGCGCAAGCCCCGCAAGTAGCCGCGGTCGACGTCGTCCGGGTGGTGCGGCGGGCAGGGCCGGGAGGACCACAGGCTGCGGTCCTCGGCGGTGACGCAGTTGGCGAAGTCGACGATCTTGAGCTTGATGGAGGCGTAGGGCTGGTTGTCGTCCTTGGACGAGTCCGAAGGGCGCAGCTTGCCGGCCTCGTCGGCGTCGCCGCGGTCGTAGATCATCAGCAGGCTGCTGGCGTAGAGCCTGTACGCGGGGAGTTTGCGGATGATGCGCTGGAGGGCGTCGATCTTCTCGAGCACGGCGGGGATGTGCTTGAGGGCCTGCGCGTGGCCGATGCCGTCGAAGAAGAAGCGCTGCAGGGCCTCGCGGAACTCGGTGCCGGCTTTCAGGTCGCGTCCGAAGTACTTGTCCTCGAAGATGTAGCTTTGTGTCTTCACATTGTACACCTGCATACCGCAGACGCGCACGCCAAGCTCGCGGGAGGTCGTTGTCTTACATTTGCGGCGCTGGGAGGCTTGTTTCTTTTCGTTCGCTTCGACACCGTATTGCCGAGTGCCCATTTTGAGGTCGAGCACGCAGGGTTTCTGCATGCCGGCTGTGAGGTCTTCGAGTAGGAGGAAGTGCTCGACGCGCTCGTCGTGTTGGACAAGTGAGGCTTCGGGGTTGCGAGGCTCGTAAGCGTTTGTGAGCTCGATAGCGGGTCCTAGCCGGGGCAGTTGCGAGCCGTCTGATTGACCACTAAGTAGTCCGTTCACCTCTGGGTCGATGACTGAGGAAGGCAATTGCTCCACCGTGCCATCCACGTTTTTAGCCGGCAATGGCAAGTCTTTCTTCAAATCGTCCATAGCGAAAACATCCTCCTCGCCATCACCGCCGTACGCTTCATCGTCGTGGAATTCGAGATCACCGCGATTACCCTCGACATCAGTTGGCTTGCGGACAAGGCCACCACCACTGTGTCGCCTGCGATGATGCTTTGGTTTCGGGACCCCCAGAGCCCGTTGCTCAGCCTCTCTGACTTCAGCGCTCCTGCTGAGGCCGGCGTTCCTATCGCGCATCATGAAGTTCTCGAGATCGCTGACCGAGCGGTCTGTGTCGTCCAAACGAATGCGCTGCACGTTACGCATCGCCTGGCGTCTTGTCTCATCAGTGCTGGCCATGTCATCGCACAGACCTGCAAGATTCGTAGTGCTGTGACGATTGGGGGCCAAGCTATCCTTGAGAGAAGATGGAAGCTTTCGTAGTGAGCGGGCATGGCGGTGCTTTTCACGACGCTCATGGCGATGGATGACCGGCGGCGAGAAGACGTCGCGAAGAACTTGCTCCTGCAGCTTGCGGTTGACTGTAGTATATCCCCAGCTGTCCTGCTGCTTAAGCGAAGGACGGCGCAGGTGACCCGGTGCGCCATTACCTTCGCTAGACGATGTGAAGCTGCTTCTGGGAGACGATGAGAATCTTTGTTTAGCATGATCTGGCGTGAGAGAGCGAGGAGGCACACGGAAGAGATCGTCCGGGATCAGGTGACGGTTGTTTTCAAAGATCACCTGCGGCACAGCACCAGTAGGCTTCTGCGAATGCGAAATGATGCGCTGCTGGGTCTCTGCTTCGACCTTTTCCTCTTTTTTCGAGGCATCGCCTTGAGGATCGGAAGCGCTGTGCTTAGCATGCCCATTCATGTTCAAGACGTCTCCCTCAGAAACACCTGGCTTTCGCTTCTCCTTGCGGTAAGTCACATTAAGCACGCCAATGTATCTGCATCAAGGTCAGTATTACTTATTTCCAGGTACTGAAATGGTCTTGCGCCGTGGATATTGTGTCTTTGGACTCACCTAGGCATGAAACCCAGGAGCTCAGGATGGTTCCTCTCAATAGTCTCGTAGAACATGTTCTCTTTACTGTTCAGCTGCTTGCAGACAGCTCTGCGGGAAAAGCGATACATAGTAGTATGACCGCCAACTTGGTGGCGGAATGGCTTGAGTTCGACAGCATCCACAGCCTCAGGAGGCGGAGGAGCAAGTTTCCGCTTGGCCTGTGTCATCTCGGACTTTGCTCTTGGGGTAGCTGTCGGTGTGGTCTCCTCGTCTTCCGAAGCCTGAGACCCGCTTGTCGAATAACCGGATTCATATTCGCTATCTGAGAGGAGATGATCTTGTGCTTGGACTAGCTTGCCGTTGCTCTCGGGCCCGTGCTGAGATGGGGTTCTCTTGAGTTTATCGCCTTTCAAGCAGTCGCTAGCGACGTCAGAACGGAGCGCGATTTGGACGTCCTCGGCAGCAAGATTCTGATCCTGATTGAGCTTCTGGGCTTGCTCCTGAGCAGCTTTGGCTTCCTTTTGGGTAGCATTGACGGGTGAATCGCCGAGTGCAACGCCTTGGTGAGGAAAATAGGTCGCCGACGAGATGTGTTCGCGATCAGAGTCTTCGTCCTCGGTTCGTTTGCGGTGGCGGTCTTGATGACTCATGAAGTCACTGTCTTGACCAGGAACAGCTTTCGGATACGAAATCTTTCTGGCCTTTCCAGGGGTAAGATGGTGATGGTTCCGGATCTCTTCCAGTAGGTCCAGCGGTAGACGTTGCTTCCTGCTTTCAAATTCGTCTGTTTCCCTCTGGTCTGCAACAAGAGGCTGCGAGCGTGTCATATTATCGTCGTCCTGAGGTGGTTGCTCTTGCTCCAGGAGATCGTGAAGTGCATGAGTCACTTGCGGGCGATGAGCCTTGCCTTCATTCTCCTTGAACAGACCCAGATAGTGAGATGCTTTGCGACTCCTGACATTCGCCGCAGGCGGTTCGGGTTGTGGCAATTGTGCGTCAATGATCTTGTCCACGCCCAATTCGGCTCTGCTCTGTCGACGCTGAGACTGCGCGATGGTCATCCCTTCCAGCTTGGCTTTACCGATCCTCCATGATCGGTATTGCTGTCTTTCGGCGCTGCCATCGATGTTGTCGGCAAATGCCACTTTCGTTTGCTTGTTTGTGGGTTCTGGTGTGTTTGGTGTAGGCGATCGTGATTCGCGTGGCGTTGGAAACTCCTCTTCCGGAGCGTCCGGATCACGCACGATCGTGCTGATGTCGTTCAAATCGTACAGAGAGCGCCTCTGGTACTGCTGCGGCAGGCCGGTGCGACTGACCGGCCGCCTCGCCGCAGACGCCTCGTCTCGCAGGGCAGAGAACAGCGGCAGCGGTGACACAGGCCTGTCCTTGTTCAATGCCGATTGAGGGCCCATGAAGGGTTGCAGTGGAAGAGGAATCGCCATGTCAGACTCGTCCTGCAGACCCGTCTCCTCGTTTCCCCGCTCCAAGTCGCGCGGTATTGCAGGCGGGATCTTGGGCGTGGTTATCGGGGTGTCGCCGCCGGTGTAGTGCGTAGCGAAGATGCTGTCCCGCTCGGACAAGAGAGGCCGGACTGCATGCTGCAGCTCACGTCCAGCTTGCACGGCAGCGGAGGGATCGTAGGTAGGGATGTTGGTGGGCGCGGTGCGGGTGCGCCTTGTGTCGGAATGGGCGGATGCTGAGGGCGAGGGTGGAGCTAAGGTAGAACTGGGTTGAACCGGGAGCCGGGGCGCCGGACGGGGAGCGGTGGGCGAGGGAGAGGGCGAGTCGGCGGCAGAGGAGGGAGCGACATCATGGGCAGAGGGCGCGCTCCCTTTGGCGGAGGGGGCTCGATTTAGATGCGCGGGCGCGGCAGGCCCTGGTTGCGCGGCGACGGGTGACATGAGGTTGACATTGGGCCTGAGTTCGAGCACGCCGGCAAAGGAGCGGGTGGGATTGGTGTGGCAGGTGGCAGGGCTCGCAATCGCATGCGCATGCACTTGCTTGCGCTTGCTTGCTTGCTTGCTTCGGCTGGCCGGTGCGTGGTACAAGGGCAGGCCGGGCGAGGGGCGAGAGGCGAGATGCGCAATGTGGCTCGGTGCTCGGCGGGTGTGTCGTGTCGAGTCGAGTGGTAGCGGGTGGCAGTGAGCGGTTTCAGGCGGGCGGCGGGCAGTCGAGGTGGTGATCGCGGTGGCCGCACGTTTGGGAGTGGAGGGAGCGATTGGCTGTGGCGGGCGGCGAGCGAGAGGCGCCGCTGGCTGCTGCTGACGTTTTGGCGGCGGGAACATCCCGACAACCTTAAGGTAGGTAACCTTAGGCACTAATCCCAGCGCTCGGCTCACTGCAGCCCAAGTGCCAGAGCGCGCGGCCGCCTCTCACTCCTGCAGCCCAGCCCAGCCCAGCCCAGGTGCCAGCGCCCGCTTCCTCCTCCCACCGCGCCGGAATGGCGGAATGGCGGAATGGCGGCCACGCCTGCTCCACCCCCTGATGCTCCAGTGCCCGGGGCAGCGCCACCACGTTGTGCAATGCGCGCTGCCGTCGATCAGCGAACATCACATCACCTCCTTCCGCGCCGCGCCGCCGACCGCCTCGAATGATTCCGACCGAAGAAGAAAAACAATATTAATATTAGTATTCATAACATGGCCCATCCACCTCCCACGTGCAGCTCCAGCGCATCGACAGCGCGCCGCCGCCCACACCCAGTAGTCTGATGAACGTCCCGTCCAGTCCAGTCCACGCAGGCAGCTCGGCGCAGGACAAGGAGTGCGCCTCGTCGCACGCCGTGCACCGCCGTTCCCATGCGCCATTTTCTTCGCAGTCGACAACGTGCGCAGCCCTGTGCATGCTCACCGACAGCCACGCCTCTCTTCACCCCAAGCCAATGGCCGCCCGGGGTGCAGCAACGTGAGCCCCCTCCAGCGCGCTCTGCATCCTCCCATCTACGCTGCAGACTCGCGCATACCAAGCCTACGCTTACAGCAACGCTTGCACCAACTCTTGCAGCAACGCTTGCAGCAACATGTGCCTGTCTGTGCGCGGCGTGCGACAGCTCTCCTCACGAGCGAGCCGCCGGCTGCCGCGACTCCGTCATCGTTTCAGTATATCCCGCAGAACCCAACTCCTTGCCGGGATCTACACTGCTGCCCAAGTCTCGTGTAAAAGCATGTTTGTGTTCCGTTCGTCTGGAAGAAGCCAGGCGCCGCGGGTAGTCGAGACGCACTTCCGCGCCGTTGATAAGGCTGCATGAGTGGCGCACGTACCTGTGTATCTCCTCCAAACCGGAGCTATCTGCGTGACGCACCAGCTCCACTGTTTACCTTTGGTAGAGATAACGCTCTGTCGATTCTGGTTGAACTACGTCCGATGATCGTGATAGGTATCGTAGGGCCTACCAAAGACTTGATATCAACGACGCAATCCTTGGAACTAACGATGAGCCTCTTGCCTCCGGCGCTCCAGTGCTCTATTGTTGAGCCTGAGGCATCAATATTGAGCTAATGGTCTAGGTATTCCTACATACACACGTTCCTCATAATCTATACTGCTATCAAGCAGCGTGATAGTTATTACTGTACATGGAGTCCATACTTCACTCCAGGAAGCTAACCAGCGTGGCCAACATCTCCTTGGAGTCTTCGTCTTCCGCACCTTCCAGCTGCTCGCTCAAGCTCTCCTTCAAAGCCGTGAGCGAACCACCAAGCCCATCCTTAACGAAAGCCCTCGCGCCCTTGTCTTCTGCCACAAGCCACGCAAGAACCACATCCGAAGTCTGCAATCCATACAGTCCTCCGTCTAGCCTTCTTGAAAACCACTCCCCCTCCCTTTCCTCCCAATCCTTAGCGTCCATCATCCGCCGCTCGAGCTTGATCTCTTCCTCAACAGCACCCAATCGCTTCGCGTACCCTCCTCGCACCTGCAATAGCTTTCCCAGCTTCTCGTGGTCCTTTTCCATAAACTTATTCAGCGTTCGAATACGCTCAGCCGACTCACCCGGCAGCCACCGGAGTAAGGACGCAAAAATGCCCAGCAAATGCTCCGTCGTCGCAGGCGTAGGCTTTTTCGCGAACAACGAGAAAATCGTTTTCAACCCGCCTGCATTAACCAACTTCGCACAAACCTCCGTAGCAGCCTCCGCAATCGCACTTCCACTTCCTCCCACAGCGTGATCGAGCGCCCTCAATGCTCGCTGCTTGCTGAAACCGCCTTCCTTCAACATGATCAGCACCAACTCCACGCCCTCCGCTTCCACGAACGCTTCTTTACCCGCGCGCTCGTCGAGCACACACGTCAGCGCGTCGAAGACGTTCTCCACGTACTCCTCTTCCGGGCTGTCTTTGGGCGGGTCGCGCTTGCGATAGTGGGCCAGGATTTGCAGGAAGAGATCCACGCCTTCGACTTCTTTTGCCAGACGGGTGCGGAGGATAGGCGAGGATTGGAGTAGGACTTGCAGCACTTCAGCGGCGTACTGTTTGTTTTGCCCCAGAGGATTCTCGGGCGTTCGAATGCGATTGCAGAGCCAATTGAGCACCGCCTCCGTCCCAATCCTCTCAGCAACAGCCTGCTGTCCCGCGAGCGCCTCCAGCACCGCAAGCGAATGATAAACCCCCGACCGATCCGTCTCCGCCGTCTCATCCAACCGCCCCAGATTACTCATCAGCAAATCCAACAAATCCGCCTCCAACATCACCCCCACCAACCCCTCCCACATCCCCTGCTCCACCTCCACATCCTCATCCAACAGCTCGCCCACGATCTCCACCGCCCCAATCGCCACATCCGTATTCTCATGCGCCAGCAACCCAACCAGCCCCGCCGCCGCCCCGCTCCGCGCAAACTCCCCATACAGCCCCGCGTGCTCCGCCAGCAGACTCCAGCTCTTGACCTCAGCGTCCAGTTCCGCCTCGCTGTCCATGAACCGCGTCGGCTCACTCTCAAACTTCGCCCTCAGCTCCGCGTTCCGCGCAATCTTCCGCTCAAAACTCCCCGCCAGCCGCCTCACCCAGGCGGCGTCGATCCTCTCGTCCTCGAGCTCGCCCCCTCCCTCCCCGTCCCGCGCATCGAGGTACTCCAGCGCGCGCGCCGTGCCCCCGCTCACGCCGCCGCCGAAAAACCTCCCCTCCTCGTCGTCGCCCTCATCCTCCTCGTCGGGCGGCAGTGAGGGGCCCGCTTCCATATCGTCGCCTTCGTCGTGCTCAGGCGCATCCTCAACGCTCGCGCCGCCGTTGCGCGGCGAGCTGGAATCCGAGAGTTTGCTGGCTTTGTACGCTTGCTGCGCGTCGGGTTCTTGGTATTTGCGTTTCGAGGACGAGGCGGGTGGGAGGTGGGGCTTTTTGAACAGCTCGTCGATCGACGTCATTATTGCGGCGGGAGGGTCGGGGTGTGTGGTGGTGTTTGCGAAGGGAGATCGGAGGGTTCTGCGGTTGCGGATTATCATTGAAGGTCGAGCTCCCGCTTGGCTGGAGCTTTCGTCCGCCGGAGCGCAAAGTAGGTGCGGACCGCTGCGGGGCGCGCGTCGCGTGGAAGTTCGGAGGCGCGTGCGCGCGTGCGCGGGACTTCACTCACTTTCTGGCTGCGCGGGGCGTTGGCGTCCACGGGTCGATCGTGAGATAAATAAATCCAGCAAACAGAACACTCGCTTCAAGCCCAACCGCAAAGACGCAAAAAAGTCGCCCACCATGGCCTCCCCCCTCGACGGTCGCCGACACGCCTCCTCCCCCTCCCAGGACCCCGAACTCTCTCCCCTCGAGCAACAGGTCCTAGACGAGTACGCGAAGCTCGTCGGGAACCTCGACAACGCACGTCGCTCCCTATCCCAAACCCACGCAGCCCGTACTCACGCAGGATACAGCTCTCCGGCATCCTAGGCGAGCTCGCCGCGAACCCGTCCGTCGAGATCCTGGACTCGCTGCGCGGGCTGGAGCGCAAGACGGCGACGGTGTTCACGCTGCTGAAGGCGAGCGTGTACTCGATCGTGCTGCAGCAGGAGATTCGGGACGAGGATGCGGAGTCGCCTGGGGCTTGAAAGGGGGTTTTCGTGAGTTCGTGTTTTAATCTGGGCGGTGCGAGGCGTGAGGTGCTGACGAGACGACAGGCGGACCGAATTTTTTTGGCGTTAGGGGTGTTTAGATGCGTGATACCCGGTATGCATGTTCCTTGCTGCGACTATTTAAGTCCGACAGAGATTATGACTTTGTTTTCTCATTTCCGTGGCTCAGCGAAGCCGCTCTCTCTCTCTCTCCCCCTCGCCTGGCCACTGCCTTGACCAGTGACTCCAATCACCGAGCACGGGTGTATAAGCTCCGCTCAGCCAAACATCAGCTCTCTTCCAGGGCCGCGAAATCAAAGTCGCTCAGAAGCAGCGATACGATGAAGCCCTCTACAGCGTGTCACGAAGTCGAGCACAGAGACTGGTCTAGGCAGACACCAAGGCCCACCGGCGGCATTCTTTCTAACGGATTGAGATCAAAGAAAAATGCACCAACAGCGGCTGAAGAGAAACGCAGTGTCCATTGCCTGCATGCTATTCATATAAGTTAAAACGGAAGTACCCATAATAGTCTCATCAAAGCTTCGGCGCCGCCCCCGACCTATCCGCCACCACAGCCCTGCTCGCACCACCACCCCCACAGCACTTATTCAGATCTTTCGACGAGTTGTCCTTATCGACACTCGTCGGCGGCACCCACAGCGCAGGATTCTTCTCGAAGAAATTGCTCGCGCGCAACATGACGCTCAGCGGCTCGGCCGGCATGAGCGGGAAATCTTCCGTGCGCGGGAAGTGCGTGATGCCGAACTGCAGCCAGCAGACGATGTCGTCGTTTTCGATGTTGTCGTCGCGCGCCGCCCAGTCGACGACGGTCTCGTTGTACGGCCAGCCGGGCTGGCCCGTCGACTGGCAGACGTAGTTGCCCGCCGGGAAGAGCTCGTCCTCGCGGTACTTCGTGACCCAGAGCGTGTGGCGGGTGAAGCCCGCGCGGCGCCAGACGAGGCTTCCCGGGCGGCAGAGGAGGCCCGGCGACTCGCGGGAGATGATTTTGTAGCCGATGGGCTTCTTGCAGGCGGGGTTGAGCTTGTTGGGATTAATTATGTCCCACGTGCGGCTGGTCTCGTGGTTGTAGTCGCAGGCGGCTTGTTTGCTGGTTTTGAGGAGGGTCTTTTTGCAGTGGAAGGCGTTGCCGTAGAGGTTGCCGGCCTGCCCGACGGGGATGTCGGTGCTGACGGCGTCGTTTTGCACGACGGAGTTGTTGGGGCCGTCAAGAGCGGGGTCCACGCGGAGCGAGAAGAGGTGCTGGTGGTTGTGCGCGTTGAGGCCTTCGGCGACTTGCGTGCCGTGGGGGTTTGCGCTCTCGCCACGAGCTAGGGGGACGGTGTTGAGGATGCCTGTCAGTTTGACCTCGAGCTTGTAGGTTCCGTCGAGGGAGAAGGTGTGGTAGAAGCCATACTCGTAGTTGGCTGCGGTGATGATTTGAGAGATGATGAGTTTTCGGTCTCTTGCTGACACGACGGTTCCATCGCGGTAATCGGTGTGCTTGTACAGTAGGCCGTTGTCTTCCTCGTGGATGCACACAGCATTCGGCAGGACGGCTGCGTAACCACGGCTGGTCGACATTACGGCGTCGAGGTACCTGATTGCACCCTTGCAGTCACAGCCGGCCTTCAGAGGATTTGTCATCAGGCCCATGCCGTACTCGCCAATATCGAAAGCGTGCTTGCGGTGGTGAGGCAGGTCTGGGTTGCCGTAAGGCACCACCATTTCTGCAACACTCAGGCGGTTGAAGATCATGCGACGGCGCTTCTCGTACATGTCGTCAACGGACACATCGGAGATCACGATACCTTCACGGTAGTTGAATCCAATATGCATCTTGTACCCAGCCCAAGAGAGCTCGTTCCCGTTCATAGTGAACGAGACGCCCTTGGATTGTGTGACATCGATCGGCTTTAATCGATCGGTGATGTAGCCATCCGAGATGAACTCGGGGAGGAAGTTGTGCGACTTTCGAGGCACGGGCACGCGCTTGCCATCCACACGGCGGATGTCAATACGGAGCACCTCCTCCCTCTCAGTGTCGATGACCATGCAGAAATCGAGGGGATGAGCATACTGGTTGTCATTTTCAGACGAACGCCAGTAAGCAAGACCCTGCTGGAGGCGGCGGTCGAAGCCGTAGCGCTCATCGGCGCCCACGGCCCAGCCGTCGAAGTAGACTTCGTTCATATCGTGGATGCCAATGTCCTTGCAGGCCTGGATCACACCAGGATCGGCGCGAGCAACTCTCTCGCAAACGTCCAGGTCCTCAAGAGTGAGGATGGGCATGACATCGTCAATAGTGCGCTGCGCCAGAATGCTCTTCCTGGGCAGGCTGACGAGGATCTCATTGACCTGGCATCCGCCGTCCATAAGGACGATCACGAAGGCCTGACGCTCAGGCTTGGGGCCAACGCCATCGCGCCAGGCGATGTACTCGGCCTTGATCGGGTCTTTGAGGGTAATTACATTGAACTTCAAGGAGTTCTTAGAGAAGTTGTTCGTGACGATCTCCGCAACTTCGATAATCTCAGTGACCGTAAGCTGATCTGTATTTGGGAGTGTCAGTACGCTTTGCAGTCTTCGCAAAAGTGAGAGCCTTCTCACTCACCAAGAGGGTGATAGGGACGCCCTTTCTGAGAGCTCTCGGTGGATTTGAGCTCTGCCGCGGCTTCCGGGGTGTAGACCTCGTAGCCGGCGATGATTTCAGTGTCGGGAGCCATGATGGAGTCGGTTGGAAGAGTTTCGAGCGAAGAGTTGCTTGTACGATGCTTGGTTCTGCGTGATGGTAAGACGGAAACACGCGAATACCTACCTGGGAAGGAGACAGGTTATATACTGACGAGATGTCAGAGCTATCGCACACCGAGGACACCGAGCAGCATGCCACCACGCAGACGCATGTACCTGCCTCTTTCGAGGCCGAACCCTCCATGCTACCCTGGTCCACCGCGAAGGGCGCACCAGATGCGGCGCTTGCTCAGGCGGCCTCGGCAGCCTCGATCTCGCCTGTTTGCGGTAGGTTGCGAGACCACGGAGAGCAGGCCTGCGCCTTATCAGCGCCGGGGCCATCCGCCACCACGCGTCCCCGCACAGCAGCACGCCTGCCCTCGAGCTTAATTCTGCGCTAGCCCATGTGCCCTCTCTGCTGATCTCTTATCGTTACTTTCATGCGACATTGCCCGGCCACGGCAGCGGCCAACTTGGCTGTGCCCGCGAGCACCAGAGCATGTAAAGGCCAGCCCGGCGCCGCTGCTCGTGGTGTCGCGACAACAGACGGCAGACTCTCCCCTTCGAAGTCTGCCCGAAATTTTCTGCCCTCACAAACACCCGCTATGGACATATCAGCCGCACCCTACGACGAACATGATGGAGGCTCCGAGAGACGCGCCGTGCAGAATGAGCACGATGCGGAGGTTCTGGAGGGAATGGGCCACTCGCAAGAGTTGGTCCGTCAATTCAACTCCTGGAGCATGTTCGCTCTCGCCTTCACCGTCCTAGGCACGTGGTCAACGTTTTCGCAGAACTTGTCTGACGGTATCACCAATGGCGGACCTGTCGACATCCTCTGGGGCTTGGTTCTCGTCACGATTTGCAATCTCTGTGTTGCCGTCTCGTTGGGCGAGTTGACCAGCGCCATGCCCACTGCCATGGGCCAGGCTTACTGGATCTACCGCATGTGGACCACCCCAGCCGGGCGCTTCGTCTCGTACATGTGTGCCTGGATCAACACCTTTGGCTGGTGGACTATCACGGCATCACAGGCGGCTTTCATGGCGGAGTTCATGCTGGCGTTGAAGACCCTCTACGATCCAGACTGGGCTCCCGCCGGCTACGGTTACGTCAAATTCCTTCTCTACCTCGGAGTCATTCTGCTTCTCACGGTAGTCAACGCGGTCGCTTGTCGCAAGGACAAGGTCCTTCCTTGGATCAACAACGGCGTTGGAGCCATGTTTATCACACTATTCTTTGTCTTCTGCCTTGCGCTTCTCATTGGCGTGGGCACCAAGGCTGACCTGACTTACCAGAGTGGTAAGTGGGTCTTTACTTCTTGGATCAATCAGTCGAGTTGGTCTGGTGGCACCACCTTCTTCATTGGTCTCGTCCAAGCTGCATACGGTCTCACGGCGTTCGATGCTTGCATCCACATGGTCGAAGAACTCCCCAACCCAGCTAAGACTGGGCCCCGGATCATCTGGTTGTCAGTCTTGACTGGCGCTGTCACTGGCTTCATCTTCATGATGGTATGCCTGTTCTGCATTCAGAACTACGACGATATTGTCAACGCCGACTACGCCTTCATCACTCTCTGCCAAAGCGTTCTCGGAATTGATGGTGCTGCAGTCCTACTTTCTTTGTTCATTGTCAACGGCGTCGGACAGAACCTCAGTCTCGCCACGACCGCCTCTCGACTGACGTGGAGTTTCGCCAGAGACGGCGGCATCCCATTCTACAGCTACTTTGCCAAAGTCGACCCGGTCTGGCGATCGCCCGTCCGCGCGACCTGGGCTCAGGGCGTAATCGCGGGCTTGATCGGCGTCCTCTACCTCTTTGCCGACGCGGTCCTCAGCGCCATTCTTAGCGTCAGCACCATCGCGCTCACCATCTCCTACGCCATGCCGATCGCGGTCTTGCTTTTCGTCGGCCGAGACAAGTTGCCCGCCACTAGGTGCTTCAACCTCGGGAGATACGGCACGGCGTGCAACGTCGTCTCCATCATCTACTGCTCCATCACGACCGTCTTCTTTTTCTTCCCGGGCGACCCAAACCCGGGCGTGGCGGACATGAACTGGGCCATCGCCGTCTTTGGCGTCATGCTCGTCATCGCCATCGGCTTTTGGTTCGTGCAGGGTTATAGATCCTACTTGCAGACCGATACTGCCACATTTGGAGTGGTTACGGGCCACCAGCATGATGGGATTCCTGGCAGCCCGATCAAGGCTGATGAGGATGGGCAGGACAACTCGCTTAAAAAGATTTTCTCTGCGAGATTCAAGTAGTTATATGTGTATATCATATATCAATGTTTATGTTCTGTTCACTAAGACACAGCCAGACCCACAGCCCGTTTCCTTGTAAATAAGTGTAGCGCCTTCTCCCTAGGTGCTCACAACATGTGTTCCATATCACCGGCGGCGTTCACACTACCACCTACCACTTCAACGCTATTCTACACTCCGTCGATGTGTCAATCCAACCTCTCGTTGACAAGCACCATCGGCGCTCGCCGGACGAACAGAATTAGACTTTCCTGACATCGGTTCCACGATCCATCTCACGCCCTACGACGCGTCTCCAGCCTCAACACCCAGCCCTCCAAAGCCCTAAAGACACGGCTCGCTCGACGATTGATACAGCGACTTCAAACTCACTGTCACGCCGTCTGTCACGCTCCACGCCATAGAGCGGCAGGCGCACAACCACAGCGACGATAGCGCCCTTATCGGCAGCAGCGCCCTAATGCGGCAAGTCGACAGGCCAACTCCCCAAACTCTAATCGCCAAGCTAGGCTCGCGTGGGGAAAACATGGGGTTGGTTGCATACAAGCATTCGTTTCTGCACGCGCGGGGTGGGTCTGGGCTGATACGAGGCCGGAGGGCGCGGGGTCCGAGGGCGTGGTGTTTACAGCTGTCAGGACGAGAATTGTGGTGGAGGGATGTGGGCGTGCGTGATTGATGAGCAGACCACCGGATGCACATGCGAGCTCTAAATGTTGACTTTCGGTACATCTGACCTGCGCTATGGCTGTGTTGGGAATGTCCTGCCGGAGGAGCGAGCTGATAGCTCTAGCGAGGGTGTTATTATCGTGATAGCTTCCAGGAAGGTGGTCAGCTGCGTGTACTCTTTCACAATCACGCACTTCTCTACTGCTGCTTTTTGGATTGATCTCTGTTTTCGAAGAGACGAAAGTGCTGGTCAAATTGACTGATACGAAACTTGCATCTCTGCTACGGCACCGAAGTTGAGATATCGACATGTCTCTATTCAAGAAGATCACAACGCCGAATGGCCAGAGCTACGAGCAGCCTCTGGGCCTCTACATCAACGGCGAAGTCGTCCCGTCATCGAGCGGCAAAAGGATACAATCCATCGACCCTGCGTGAGCATCCTGTCTCTGCACCCCCCTTTTCCGCCAGCTAACGCCACTCCCAGCACCGAAGTCGTGATTGCTGAAGTGCACGCGGCTTCATCAGACGACGTCGAGAAGGCAGTACAAGCTGCCAAAGCGGCACTGAGCAATCCAGCGTGGAAGCTGCTTCCTGGAACAGACCGAGGGATTCTAATGGGCAAGCTGGCGGATCTCATCGAGGAGAACAAAGAGCTGCTGGCAGCTGTAGACAGCTGGGACAACGGTACGTATACTTCGCAACCTGGCAAAGGGCAGAGCTGCAAAAGGACACATACTAACACTCTCCCAGGAAAACCCTACCAAGTCGCCTTGACCGAAGACCTGCCCGAAACAATCACCACTTTCCGCTATTACAGCGGCTGGGCCGACAAGATCTTCGGCCAGACAATCAGCACCACACATGCCAAATTTGCCTATACCCTCCGTCAGCCCATCGGCGTCGTCGCCCAGATCATCCCCTGGAACTACCCGCTCTCCATGGCAGCGTGGAAACTCGGCCCTGCGCTCGCCTGCGGCAACACCATTGTGCTCAAACCCGCCGAGCAAACGCCCCTCAGCGCCCTCCTCCTCGCCCAGCTCATCACCAAAGCCGGCTTCCCACCCGGCGTCGTCAACGTCCTAAACGGCTTCGGCGCAGAAACGGGCTCCGGCCTCGTCCAGCACCCGCTCGTCGACAAAGTCGCTTTCACCGGCAGCACCGCCACCGCCCGCAGCATCATGGCGCAGGCCGCCAAAACGCTCAAGAACATCACGCTCGAGACGGGCGGCAAATCGCCCCTCCTCGTCTTCGCCGACGCCGACCTCGAGCAGGCCGTCAAATGGGCGCACGCGGGCATCATGTCGAACCAGGGCCAGATCTGCACCGCCACGTCCCGCATTCTGGTCCAGCGCTCCATCTACCCGCAGTTCCTCGAGCAGTACAAGCAGACGGTCGCCGCCGTGTCGAAGATCGGCGACCAGTGGAGCGCCGACACCTTCCAGGGCCCGCAGGTGTCGCGCGCGCAGCTCAACCGGATCCTGTCGTACGTGGAGAAGGGCAAAGCGGAGGGCGCGACGCTGGCGCTGGGCGGGCGGGCGTGCCCCGTGGACGGCAAGGGTTTCTTCGTGCAGCCGACGGTGTTCACGGACGTGCGGGACGAGATGGCCGTGTGGCGGGAGGAGGTGTTCGGGCCCTTTGCGGTCATCGCGACATTTGAGGATGAGGCGGAGGCGGTCAAGCGCGCGAATAACAGTACGTATGGGCTGGGCGCGTCGGTGTTCACAAGGGATTTGGAGAAAGCGCACCGCGTTGCGGCGGAGATCGAGGCCGGGATGGTGTGGATTAATTCAAGCCAGGATAGCGATCCGCGGATTCCATTTGGGGGTGTCAAGCAGAGTGGGATTGGAAGGGAGCTCGGAGAGGCGGGTTTGGAGGCGTATACGCAGATCAAGGCTGTGCATGTCAATTTGGGGTCGAAGCTCTAGGTCGGTCTTTGATTGATACTAAAGTCTCGAGTTCTCTTTCCTGTCCATGATCTCAAGGTGTCTAAGGCTGATACTTGTCTATCATCTTGCCCTCCCGACACGTCAGTCCAGGATAATCATGTGCTGTCAAGGCCAGCCTCCTCACTGGTGCACAAAAACCTGCCCCGATCGATCTGCACTAACAACCATCCCAAACGGCCTCTCCAACACCGCAACGTCCGTAACAGTATCCAAATGCCCATCGAGTAAATGCTGCGCCGAAGCCCTGATAGCCTCATACCTCGACTTCGACGGGGGCGCGCGCTTCGCAGACCCATTGGTCGCAATCTTATTCGACTCGACCGAGCCGTCCGCGTTCGAATCCGGCAGCTTCTCGCTAAGAACCTTCGTATCGAGCCCCAGGGCGCTGAAAGTGTACGTTGGCTTCTCGTCGGACGGCCCGCCGCTGACGAGCCGGCAGCCGTCAAGGCGCTCGCAGTCCCAGAAGCGAACTTTGCCGTCTGGGTCGCCGGTGACGGCGAAGGCGTGCTGTGTCTCGGAGTCGCTGGAGCCTTGCTGCTGGCCGAAGCACATCGAGGTTGCGACGGCGGGAGCCGCGGCGGCGGAGTCGGAGAGGTTGGGGTCGGTGCGGATGGCGCCGGCAATTCTGCTCAATTGACCTTCGTACTTGTCGTCGTCGAGGTTGCGGAGCTCGTAGTCACGTAGATGAAGTCGATCCTTGCTGCCTGGGACGGCAGGGCGATAGATCTCGTGGCAGATGACCTTCTCGATATCCCAGACTGTCACTTCGCCCCGATTTGTGCCGCCAGATATACAAACCCTGTTCCTCCGAGCGGTCTTGCGGCTCGGATGCAACTGGAGGCGAGTAATCGGCGCTGCGCTCGGGAACGTCCAAGACCTAAGTTTTAGTTTGAAGCGAAGATCCCAGAGGTCCAACACGCCGTGGGAGGTGCCGGTGAGGAGCCAGTCGTGACGACGTCCGATACAGAAGCATTTCAAAGCACCGTGTTGCGGCGGGGTGTGGAACTCAAAGATCGGCGACATGGTGCGCATGTCAATAGCGAGGATACGATTCAGACTGGTGGCGAGTACGAGCGTGCTGACAGACTCGCCTCGGTAATGCTCTGCCCAGACTGCGTGCTCACCTCCAGGAGCGGCCGTTGGAATATGCCACTCGCGTAAGCAACGCAGCTTCCCATACCTAGTGGAGTTACCAGTATCAGATATGTCGACCTTCACTGCATGGACGCTTCCATCCGAGCCAGTACAGATGAATGCGTGTGTTGATTCGATGAAGCAGATGCTTGTGACTTTCGCGTTCGCCGCCAGACGGTACGTATTACGCGACTTGTGGCTCACGTTACGTTCGAGACGTTCTGTATCCCACACCTTGACCATGCCGTCATCAGAGGCCGTTAGAAAGAAGTTGTGGTCCGGTGACACCACGATTCGAGACACTCTGTCTGTGTGCTCGTTCAACATGGCCATAAGTCTCCCTTGAGGTCGCCAAGGAGTCGATGACGCGTGACTGCTGCTGCTCGGTATAGGACCACCACGCTTAGGGAGTTGAATAAGTGGCCCAAACTCTGCAACGTCGACTGGGAAGTTGTCAACATACAGTGCGTCGAGTAGCTTAAGGACGGTCGGATCGTTGCCGTCGTAGTTGTGGAATGACTTGCTACTAGGCGTGCGTTCAATACCCATGCGCTGCTGGGTGGCTGGTGCTGAAGTGGGCGAGGGACGTCTGCTTGGACTTCTGATAGGCGCCTGTAATCTACCAGCGGCGGTCGCACCATCAGTGGACACTTCCGGTGCCGCTTTGTTACGCGAAGCCGACCCAGCAAGCAATCCAGCGCCGCTGCCTCGTTGACGCGAGCCGCGGTCATCCTTACCTAGCAAACCTACGCCCGAGCTTGGAGATGACGAAAGACTTCCAGACGTCTGCTTCTTGAGAGGCGATATCTTGATAGGCTGAATGCCCAGAAAATCTGGGCTGGCGTCTTCGCCCGTCGCTGCCTTGAGAGCGTCGCTGTCGACCTGCGCAGCTTGAGGTCCACCTTTTTTGACAGCGGTCGCCGCTTCTTGCAAGGCATCCGCGATTGATCGTTCATGATCCCGACCCTGCACGTGCTGCTCGTACGTGTCGACATCATTCTCGAACAGTACCGTATGCGGCCTGATTTTGTGTCTCGCCAATGACACGACATCTTCGTACATAGTCTCGGCCTCCGCAGCATCACTCTTACGCCTTCTGTGAGCAGCCTTCCACAGGTATTCTCTGAATGCGAGGATTTTCATCTCATCCTCGGCGTGCATGCCAGCGTTTCGCAAACGGCCCAGCCACTGCTCATCTTCGTCAACCTTTGGCATTTTGCTGAGAGTCTTCGGACCAAAGTCTACCACAGAAGACTGCGGAGGCATGTGAGTGGTCGCCTGCCCAGATAGCTGACGAGACTCCTTCGCTGGTCTCCAGAATACACCTTTGTCCGCGCGACTCGCCCACTGTAGCGCCATTTCTAGAACAGCACGCGGTACAGGCTTCTTCAACGCGTCCAGAAGCTCGGCTTCAGTCATATTGGCAACCGGAGTTTTGAGGTAAGGCGTAACCAAAGGCGTCACGAGAATTCTAACATCAGCCACAGACAAGAAAGTCGTAGCTGCAGAGATGAAGTTCGCTGCTGCCTCTCGTATCCAGAGATTGGGGTGCATGCAAAATCTCGCAATGGTGTCGATCAACTCCCACGTCTTCGCTCTCTGGAGCAAACCTAGCTCAGCCATACTGGAAAGTGAGCGCAGCACTTGTTCGATAACTGCCTCCTGGGGATCCGAGAGTGCTTGAAGCATGAGTGGTAAGATAAACTCCTCAAGGCTTGCGCCCCCGATGTAGACGGCCACGCCGACGATCGTCTTGAAGAAAGCACTTTTCAAAAGCCAGTCGGGGTCGTTGAGGTATGTATTCAGGTGACTCAATATCACATCGCTTGCTTTCGACTCGCCGAAGAAGACGCAGAGGCTTGTCACGGACGATAAGAAAGCCCGCCTGACTGAGTTGTCTGGGTCAACTAAGAAAATCTTTGTCTGGCCCTCAAACTGCTCGACAAGTTCAAGTCTTGTGGCATCGTATGCATCAAGTGCAAAAAGCCCTGCATCGTCATTTTCAGCGCCTGCATCTGCTGACGGTAGAGAGCCGTCTGCTCTGAGTGCCTGGATCATGTCGAGGAATCGAGCCGCCGTCTCCGATAGGCTGGCCAAGCATGCCGCGTAAGTCGCTCGCACGATGTTGTTGTTCTTGAAGCTTGCGCTCTTAGTGAAAGTGAGCAAGCGAGGAAAGATGTATTGAGTGAACAGCACTGAGTTCACGGGTGATGCGACCGTGACCAGAGCCAATAACTGTGTCATGGTTCTCAACGCCGCCACCAGCACCATCTCGTTCGTATCCTCAAGCAGCGGCATTATGTACGGCAGAACACGGTCAAGCTTTGCCTCATCAGGGAGATGCTCAGCAAAAGCGAGCAGAAGCTCGCAGGCTCGAACTCTGGAGGCAGCTCTAGCGGTGCTACGAAGCGAAGCTGTCACCACGTTCAGCAGGATGAAGGTGCCGTTATCCCCATCCGAAGGCGGCGCTGATGTTGCTTCGTGCCTCGCATTGGGCAAGTCGACTTGGAGCGGAAACAGTGACTGCGCGCGCGCAGCTTGGAATTTGTGGCAGTTTTGCTGCGCCGGTAGAGCATTGTAGCCAAGTGACACGGAAAGCATTTCAAAGTCATGGTAAATGCGATCGATACGGTCGTCGGCCTCGCCGTTGTTGCTGTCGTTTGCAGCAGGTGCCTTTCTTCCTGAGCTTGGATCCGTAATCTCCTGGTTGAGAGTGTGAAGGTGCTGGTAAAAGTACAGTGGGAAGGCTTTCCCTTTATACTCGTCGAGGTAATCTTGCGCGTGCCAACGCTCCTCCGGGTCGAGACGGATCATGCTGCTGATCAAGGAGCGAACATGGCTGTCGTCAATTTTGCTGAGAAGCGCTATAGCCGGATCGTACTCTCCCTTTCGGTACTTGAACAGCTGGCTCAGGTTGAATGTCGGCGTCTCTGTGAATAATTCTGCAAGAACACAGCCCAAGCTGAAAATGTCCATGTTCCACTGCACAGTGTCACTATACTTGGACGACTGAGGAGAGGCGACAAACCGCTCCGGTGCAAGATAGCAGGTTCGCCTCGAAGTTGTGTCGAAGTAAAAAGTGAAGTCGGCGGGATTGTCTTCAGGGAGATAGACCGGCTTGAACACCGAAGAGAAATCAGTCAGGTAGACCCATCCCCAGGACGTCACCAACACGTTCTCCGTCTTGATATCGCCATGGAAGATGCCGCGCGAGTGGCAGTCGCGCACGGCACATAGCAGCTGAAAAGCGATCCATTTCTTTTCGATTCCTTCCAGAAATGGGCGAATGCTCATGCGGTCGTAGAGGGAGCTGTGAATGTACTGTCGAACGAGGATGCCAAAGTTGTTCGTCTCGAGGACTCGAGAGTATACCAAGACATTAGGCACACCTTCTAGGTTACGTCGTTCCTTGCGCAGAGCTGTGGCATATTTGCTGAAGGAGACCTTGGCACTCGACTTCATGCATACTTTGGCCACCACGAGGCCACTTTTGTGCTGGGCTCGCACCGTCCGCAAAAATCTTGGCCCTCCCAGAGCTTTCTCAAATGCAAGATCAGCAAGTTCAGGCGTCTCGATGGCACTCGGCCCCGCGGGCAATGTGGTGAGAGAGTAGCCTTGACCCATCTCGAGTGGCTGTTAGCGGGTGACACGCAACGGCGCGACAGCCTCAGGCGCCGGGGAAGTAAAATGTTGAGGACCGCATTTGTGTGGCAAGAAAAGTACGGAAACACAAGCAATACGGTGGTGCAGAATGCAGTAAATTCGATGGTGCCTGCGGATCACTTTGATATGTTTGTCACGCGGTCCCTTGGCGATGGAGCAGTTGCGCTGCGCAGGCACGCGCGAGGTGCAGCCAGCCAGCCGAACGCCACACTGCTCTGCTTCAGCCACAGCGCAACGCCCCATTCGCTTGCCTTCAAAGCTGTCAAAGCTGGTCCGCATTTGCCTGTGATTCACCGTTCACTTCAACAACAGATCACAGCAAAATCACAAAGACACCTGATACATGTCGTGCGTTCGAATCGAAATTCCATTTGGTATCTAAAAGGGAATAACCCAATGCCTCATACGCAAGAGTAACTCGTAACAATCATGCAGGCGCTGTGCTTTTTTTGTTTTCTTATGGTCGTCAAGGTATTAAAAGAAATCTAGTTGGGGCCGAAGGTGCCCTTCTTCTTCATCATCTGCTCCTCTTCCTCCTTAAGCTCCTGATCGACCTTGGCGCCCTTGCTGGGCTCGTTGCCGTGGTTCTTGGCCTTGAAAACTTGTTAGTGGGCTGCTATACAAAAGATTGAGGCGTGTCAAGACGTACGGGAAGAGTGGAGTCCTTCTTGCTCTCGGTGACCTCAGGAGCCTCGGGGGAGGGCTCCTTCTGGCGCTTCTCCTCACGCTCAAGCTGGTTGGCGATGCTGCGCTCATCCTCTGTGTCATATGTTAGTCAATGGCCCCTGTGGATTGTTCTCAATGCAGTCGCAACGTACTGGAGTCGTTGGCCTTGTGAGAGTTCTCCTTGCCCTCGTGGAAGCGGTTGGCCTCAGCCTGGGCGTTCAGGACGGAGTTCTTCTCGTTGCGCTGGTCACCGGCCTCGTAGGTGCCGCTGGCGCCGACGTTGGACATTCCAGAAGACATGTTGTGCAATGTGTGAAGTGTTGTGAGGGTGAGGATTGTTTGTTTTGTTGTTAGGAAGAAAGGGATTGAAAGCTGGTTGATGTGATGAATGGAGGGGAAGAGAAAGAGGCACAAGACCACGCGCCGCAAATCGTTTTGATAGTGCGGGACACTGTTTGTGATGTCATCGTCGATGGTGGAGTTCCGTCCGATGATCGAAGTCGCATGGGCGACGCCGCGGTTGACCCGCCTCGCAGTGACCAGCAATGACGCGCATTTTGCCCAATGCGAAAGTTGAAATGTCGCGACAAACCCACCTTCTCTGCTCAACGATTGTATGCGACTTTCTAGAATCCTCCATGTCACAAATGAACACCCACTTCGATGTCATGAAGGATGCAGCAAATTAGCTGTGTTACACATTGACAAAACATGCTCGGCGCTTTGTTGTAAAGACGTATGAGCCTGAAGGTTTGGCACATGTCCTGGTACCATTGGGAGCGATCAAAGCGCATAAGAAGTGTGAATCTCTAGAGACCCAACTCAAATTGATGAAGGCCACCCGTTGAACGTTACTTGCAGCATACAATGTTCACAAGACTCTCCTGCCGATCATGAAAGAAGATCTATTGGTTTCCGAGAATGATGGCTTTACTTTCAACATCAAATCTCACGCCATGTGAACAAGGGTATATTCCCGGCCAGGGAACAGACAGGCTCAATACGCCGCATGTGACCCTAATCTTGCGCCATAGTTGCGAGCTCATAGGTAGAATCTCCTGCTCTCGCCCACGTCACTCTCGTCCGCGTTGTGCTTGTCCAGGCGCCTTTCAGCCACCTGCGCAATGACTGCCGAGCAGTCTTCGCCATATCCGAGAGCCACAGCTTCAAATCTGCCATGTAGGCGACCATAAAGAGGTTCGAGAAATCGTATTGGCTCCGTCGAAAAAGCCACGTTTTAGCGAAGAGACCAGTAACCATGCCGCAGGCTGTCGCACACGCCCAAGCCAGCGCTTAGGCTCATGCTCTGTCGCGCAAAGTGAAGCCGATGTGGCAGACACCCGTGAGCGCATACACGATGAGGGCCGCAAGATAAGACGGCGAATTGAAGAAAGAACTTTGGACGAAGAAGACCCTTCAAACTCTCCTGGAGATATAAGAGGTATCGTACATTCCAGCCAGACGGGTTCTCTCCGCCACGGAGCTCCTATAATCTACATTGGTATCGACTGTCAGCGATTCGACATCAACGAGTTACGCCATCTCACCATCTGAGACAGCAAAGTATCGCGTACAGATGATCGGCGCAGACACTGATCGTTTCCTCATGTGTCGAGAAGGATTGGTCCAAATCATTCAACACGCACGGCGAGCTAGCCACAATCAAGGCTCTGCGACCCCAGTCTGGGTGTGCTTTGAGGATCAGGATTTGCAACGAATCCAAACACGGTCTTTTGTTGAACGGCTGTTGAATATATACATCGTAGTCACCTTCAAATACTGGTGCATTCCGTCGCCAAGCAAAACTGATGGTGGCAGTGCTGCTGAAGTTGTTAGGCAGACGGTCGACCGCTGTGTCCAAGTATCTGTTCTGTTCCACGTTTTCTAGCAGCACGGCAAGCGCGGTCTCTGGAGTTGGAGTGAGAACAATCGGGTTCTTCGAGATCTCAGCTACGCTGGCTTTTTCAACCAATGCCATCTGCCAGCAGCTCTGTACGAGCTGCGAGAGCAACTGCTGGGGAAGTTCGTTATGTATAGGAGCCGCCAGCGCGCAGATGGCCCACACATCAGGCATCTTCCGGCTAAGCCAGCTCTGTATGCCCGCGAAGCTGTCATGAAGGGAATCCCTGGGAGCATACTCGTGCTTGCTTCCGTCCGACGATCTAAGCCAGATGTCGCGGGACAGAATGTGGCTTTGGGGCTCGGAGCCAGCCAAACGGTAGCGTTCGGTCAACGATTTGACATAGGCGTCGTCTGGGTGCGCTTTGAGTAGTGTTTTCACGACCGAGTCGACCTTGTAGGATTGTGACTGGATAGTCTCAGAATTACTAGAGCCTGCCGAAGTCTTGCCTTACTTACTGAGAACAATGCACGAATGCGCACCATCATACCAGGCCCTTTGGTTTGATTGTGGCTATCCAGACCACGACCCGATTCCAGCGTGGGTTGTTTCTTGGGCGGCAAGAACCTCATCTTAGGCAGATGCTAAGTCCTAGTCCACAATGGCGTTATGAGCCGATGCCTCGTTTCGATGTGAGTGATGTCCCCATACTTGTAGGCAGGAACAAGCATCTCGCAGCTGGGAAAGTCCATGTGATATCCCGCAGTCTGCCTTCGAAATCGTCGCAAGCGACGCGCTTGCGCACAGGTGTGGGGGCCATCCGATCAATGAGGGGCGTAGCGAGACGCTGAGACGGTTATCTGCACCTCTTGATAAAGTGCGGCTGAGGTGCATGCACCAATGGCGTTGCCGAGCTGATTGCACGCTGGGTGCCTGGCGAATCTGCAATGACAAGTTATTCGCAGCCTTGTCAAGGCTAAAGCAAGGGGTGGACCGACTTCTTCCCTACCGTACGCCGATTCTTTTCGTCAACTGATTCGTCTCGAATAAGCGCCATATTGCATTTCGTCTCATGAGTCTCTGTAGTCAAATCCGGGTGGAAAGCCTTCCAGCTTGCTGTACGTTGGTCGTCTGGCTTGACGCGCCAAGCATCACGAGCCTAAGGGAGAAATGGGTGATCCCGCAACGCAATCACGACCTCACCTTGTCCATTTGCACTTATCAGACGAATCAACCAAGCGTAGATCCTGAATCGTCTTTCTCATTTGCACTACATACCTGACATGAAATTCCGACCATCGAGCGCTAAACGTACATCACAAGCAACATATCGTCCCACGCCCGAGGGTACGCCTCAATGCGCTCCCTTTTCCAGGTAGGCCTTCGCCAAACTGCCCAAAAGCGGCCCAGCGACCGGCTTCACCTGCTCCCAGCCCTTCTGGCCCTTCTCCATAATCTCCTTCGGCTTCAGCCGCGGCTTGCTCTCCTTCTCCCGCTTCGAGCTCCTCCGCCGATCGTCGTAATCGTCATAGTCGTCGTAGTGCCTTGATCTCGGCTTCTCCCTTTCTCTGTCGCGATCCCGCTCCCGCTCCCTTTCTTTCCGCCTCTCGCGCTCGCGGCGTGTCTCGCGCCCGTCTGTGCGATAGCCGCGCGACGAGTCTCGAGGGTGTCGTTTGGAGTGGTAGTCGGATTTGTAGCCGCGGTCACGTTCTCGATCGCGGGATGAATCGCGGTCGCGATGGGACCGTCGGGGTTTGGGTGGTGGGGCGGCTGCACCGTCGGAATCGTCGTCGGCGGATGGGTCGGCGTAGCGCGAGTGGCGGTGTCGGCGTTCTCGTTCTCGCTCGCGGTCGCGGTCACGGTCGCGGTCTCGTGGATCGCTGCGGCTGAGGTCGCGGTGCCGGCGCGGCGGTGGAGGTTCGTCGTAGGTGTCTGGAGGAGGCCGTGATTTGCGGCGAGGAGGCGGGGGCTCGTCGTAGGGGTCGCGGGGTCTGTGCGAACGGCGCGGGCGGTCTTCGTCCGGGGCACGCGAGCTTCTGTGACGGGATGAGGTGGGAGGTGGAGGGGAGTCGGCGCCGCCGCGGAGGCGTTCGGTCGAATGTTCGCCTATGGGTGGGGGCGGGACACGGTCTCGATCTTTGTCGCGGCTGCTCTTGCTGGGCTGATCGGGGCTCTTGACGGCGGGTGCGGAACGGTGGTGGCTACGGCGGGGAGGGGGTGCGTCGCCGTCGTCGCTGTCGTCGGCTTCATAGCGATCTCGTCGGGGCCGATATTTCTCTCGCGGCGGGGGGGCGGAGTGCCTGGCGCGGGAACCCCTCGATCGAGGGTGGTCGTAAGGGTCGTCGTCGAACGTAGACATGGTTGCTCTGGTCTGCTCTGCTACAGCAGGTGGAAGTGTCAGAGCATCAGAGCGCAGAGAGAGTCGTAAAGCCGGAGGAAAGGAGGGAGAGCGGTGTGAAAGGCAGATGTATGTAGTCACCGCGAGGGCCTCGCCTGCCAGCCACGCATCATATCTTTAGCCGTTTCCGTTGCACTTAAGCTCGGGCCTCGTCTTCTACCCCAGTGTTAGATCGACGCTAGAGCTCCTGCGAGCCGACGTCATGGGCCCGACGGCGCTCATGTGAGCCCACCCGGTCTCAGCGGCCGCCAATGGCGCGAATTCGAACAGCGAGACCATGGTGCGGCCACGCTGCCACGGCTGCCACGTCACGGGTCTGGCCGGAGAGACGCGGTGCAGTAGCTACGTAACCACCGGGCGAGACACTCTGCACCAACCGGCTGGGACGACGACGTTCGTCTGACAGGGAGATCGCAGGACTAAGTGCATGGCGGGTGTGATATAGAAAAAGAGAGGGGTCGCAGAAGCCAAATCGTTAATGCGTCCCTGACCGACCCGCAGCTCTCAAGCAGGGAAAGAATTAATCCCGCCTTGGCCCTCATCCGCACTCTCTGCCTCGGTCTCGACCGACGGCGCCTGGTAGGGGCGGCGGGTTTCCTGCGAGGTCAAATCCAGCATCGAGGCAGGTTTTGACATCGCACCGCGTGCGTCAGACGGCTGCGTGCGAGCGCGCAGATTCGGCAGGCTGCCTACCCTTTCCACCGCTGCCGCCGCGTGAGCCGGCAACGGCGGCCAGCGCGTTACGTCGAGCGGCAGCTCATGTCGGCCTTTCTTCTCGCCTGCAGGCCCATAATTCGCTGCTGCTTGGGCCGCCCTGCATTCTGCGCCTCGACTCGTCGCGTGCGCGCTGATATCGTTGCCAGCGTCGATGTTGTCAGCGTGCGCATGCTGTGATGCGAATGAGACTGCTGGTGCGCTGGGCCCTTTACGCACGTTCTTCGGCCTCTGCCTGTGTGGGCTGCCGTGCCTATCACACGAGCTGGGGCCATCCACAGGCTTGATGGTCTCCCGGCTGCTCGACCGCCTATTCTGCTGTTGCACAACTGGACTTGCTGAGCCGAACTGGTGCTCGAAATAAGGAGAAGCTCCAGTCTCCCACAGCAGTCTCCGGCTTTCTTCATGCGCCGTCACCGGACCCGATCGGATGGGTTTAAGGGTCCAGGAGGGTTGAGCAGGCCTGCCACGACCACTGACTGCTTCTTCGGTCGCCCACGCAAATGAAACAGCTTGCTGCTTATCATCTGCGCCAGAAGCAATCACTTTGGCCTTCGGTTTGGCCACATCAACATCCCTCCGCATCAACTCCTCAAGTCGCCACCGCCGATCCTTCTCATCCCGAACCTCCTCCTTCAAATCATCAATCTCCTCGTCCCTATCCTTGAGCTTCCCCCTGAGCTTTGAAATGTGATCCCGCACGAATTCCCTGCCCCTCTGCGCTTCTTCGACCTCCTGCACCAAGCGATCAATCTCCGCATCGCGCTCCTGCAAGATCGCGCCTCCCCGCGCAATGATCTCTTCCTGTTGGTGCACAACGACGTCCTTCTCGCGGCAAAAAGCGTGCAGCTTGTCGAGCTCGTCGTCCCTGCCCTCCACCGCACGCCTGACCTCCGCTTCTCGATCTCTCTCGCTCTCATCCAGAGCCCGCTCGTAGCCCTCGAGCTGCCGCTGCAGGTACTGCTCGCTCTGCAGCTTGCGCTGCTCTAGCCACTTGAAGCGATAGTTCTCGTCGACGTACTTCGTCATGAAGTGGTGCCGAGAGGCCGCGCTCTCCTTCAGCTCGCGCAGGGTCTTCTCGTAAGCCGCGCGCAGCTCGTCGTTGCGCCGTGCCATGGCGTGCAGGCCTTCTTGCGCGGCTTGCGAGCTGTTGCGCCAGCGGTCGATGGTGGAATTGCGCTCCCAGAGAGCGGTTTCGAGTTTGTGAATGTGCTCGCTTTGGTCGTAGATTTCGCGGATGGCGGCTGCGCGGTTAGTCTCCCGGCGTGAGATCTCGGCGTCGTGGTCTGCTTTGGTTGCTGCGGCATCGTCGTTGAGTTGTCGGATGATGTCTGTCAGTCTGGAGATTTCCATAGACTCGCCGTGCTTAATGTCGTGTTGCTGGGCATAGTAAAGTTCTGGTTCGGCGGTCGATTCTGCATAAGCCTCTTCCGTTCGTGTTGCTTGCTCTGCTTCAGCGGTATTGTGAAGACACGCCTCCTCCAGCAGCTCCGATAGACTCGCCGGACGGACCGCATCGTTCTTCTCGCCCATTTCCGGTCCTTCCAAATCGACACCACGACTCTGCTCATTCCCACCTAAGACCTGCGACAAGTTCATAGGCGTAGCATAACAAGTCTGCTGCTCAACCCCACCCATCGCAGACGGCGCGCCACTCCTCGGCTCACCGCTCTGCAAACCCTCCTCTGCGGCCGCAAGATCCTCCACAGTCGTCTCGCTCGCAGCGGGGGTGAAGATTGAAGCCTCGCGTACCGAGCTCTCAAGCCCCTCGACGGACCTCTCCATCCGCCCAATCCTCTCAAACACACTCTCGAGCTTCCTCGCGAGCAAAGCCTCCATGGCCAGCTCGAGGTCCGCCGAGGAAGCAGGGGAGGGCGGTACTCCAGGACTCCAGGGATTGCTCACTGTCGCCGAAGATGAAGGCGAGAAGCTCTGTGGTGCTTGCCACTGGGTAAGTGCTTTTGCCTGCATCGAGTCGAGATGGGCCTTGACGTCTCGGAGCTGCTTGACGAAACAGTCGTTGTTCGCGTCTTTCGCCATCGTGAGAGCCGAGAGTCGGGCAGCGCTGCCGGGTGATGGCGGAGAAGCGGTATTTGCCAGCTCGCGGGCGCGGTGTTGGAGCTCGCTGAGCTCGTGCTGAAAGGTCGGCTCGTCCATCGGAGTTCGTTGTTTTTAGTCTTGTACGTGCTGCGACTCAGAGGATGTGGGCCTGGTGATATAGCAGTCCTATAGAAGTCTCAAGAGCGCATGCAGTGGTGAAGAGCAAGGCGGGAGCTGAGTGGATGGAGGTAATAGGTACCTAAGCTGGGACGAGGCAGCAAGCTGCGAAAGAGTGGTACAGGCTGACGTCCTATGTCTCGGGCTGTGAACGCTGGACTTGGCGGCGGCATGCCGATCCATGGCTCGTTCGCCTTCTACTCGTGGAAGCGCGCGGAACGCGGTCATGTGCACGGAGCGACGTCACGATGTGGTTTTAGAGAGAGGCTGGCTCACAAAACACATACGACAAATGCATTATGGTCTGGTGGCTTTTGCTACGGCAGTCTTCAAACTCCGAACCCTGACGTATAGAAAGCAGCATTCACTACGAGATCGACCCCACCTTCTCCACAGCTCCGGCGCTGAGTCCGGTGAAAGCCCAATGGAGGCATGGGAGGGGTGTGATACCTACAGCGCCGACGTTCTCCCGTATCATCAAGATGGTATTGGTGCACAATCATACTGTTTCCTCATGCACCCCCTTCTCTTTTTCGTCCCCGTCCGCCTGTGCAGTGACCGACATACGCTCTCCGTAACGCTCGACCGCCATCGAAGCAGCTCTCGCATTTACGCTGCTGTGCCTCCGGACCTGGGTCTCTTCGTGCTCGATGTACTCAAGCGGGCGCTTTGCGGAAGTGGCAGTCTGGTTTAAACGGGTTAGCCTGTCTCTTGCACGAATGGTCTGTGTTTGGCTTACCTTGTCCCTGAACACGAGAATGTTCGAGTGCTCCATGAAGTACCTGTCGATGTCTTCGAGCGTTCGTCCGGCCGTTTCGGGGTAGAAGAGATAGACGAGCGGCACGAAGGCGCCATTGAACACGGTCCAGATGATGTAGAACTTCCAACCAAGAGACCTAATACCAATGGGCGTGATCTCTACAACAATGAAATTACAGAGCCAGTTTGTGGCCGTTCCGAGCGCAGCGCATTTAGGATTGTTAGCATGATTCTCGTTGATTGATATAGCCTCTTGATACGAACCTTTGTTTTTCATCGAGAGCGAGTTGATTTCAGCAGGATACAGCCACTACGTCATTGTGTCAGCACACGTCACTCTGGGGTGAAGTGTCTCCGGAAATGAATGAACTCACCGGCACTCCTTGGAATCCGATGCCAAAGAAGACGTAGTACAGGAAGAAGAACGCAACACTGGCCTTCGCAGTCTCAGTCCCATGGGGGTATCCAGGCTTCTCAGTATAGTGAATCATCACGGTGATGATGAGGTAACAGAAACACTGTCCGGCAGCCGCGTACATGAGCATCTTTCTTCTGCCCCAGCGCTCGACATTCGGGATACCGATCGTCGAGAAAAGCAGGTAGCTGACGCTGTTGACCGCAGCTAGTAGACGGGCCATTTTCTCGCTGAAACCGACCGATTCGATGAGCACTGTGGGAAGGTAGTATGAGGTCACATTGATACCTGAGGACTGGTCAGTGTCGAGGGTTTGCGTCCCATTTCGCGTTTCAGGTTTCACTCACCAGAGAATTGTTGCATGAACTGTGCACCCATGCCCAAAATCAGACGCCTCGTTGTGCACGTGCCGGCCTGGTCGCCCTTCTTACCCCTGATCAGATCGCGGATTCTGACAGCATGCTCTTTCTCGTAGTCCGCTGCGAACTTGATCTCACTCATCTGCGTTTGCACATACGGATCCTCCGTCTCGGTGTTCTCCAGATCGGCCAAGATCACTTCAGCCTCATCAAAGCGTCCTTTCATGACTAGCCAACGTGGGCTCTCTGGGAGCCATGGCACGGTCAAGAACAGGATGATGATGAAAATGAATTGGAGAGCCAACGGCACGCGCCAAGCTGCACCTCCAGGGACGTAGGAGAAGCCGAAAGTGACCCAGTTGGACAGCGAGAAACCGGCGATGTTCATGATCAGCTCAATAACGATAAGCTTGCCACGCCATGCAGCCTGGGACGTCTCCGACTGCCATGGCGGTGCTGTGGCCGTGTTCATGCCATTGCCAATACCGGCCACGATGCGGCCGACGATCATGTGCGGTACGCTGAAAGCTGAGAATTGCAAGATGGCTCCAACGCTCATGATAGTTGTGCCGATGAGGATTGTCTTTTTACGGCCCAGGAAGTCGCCAAACACGAAAGCAGCAATGGCACCGACAAGGCAGCCAATGTCGTAGATGGCCGTCACCGTCGAGATCAGGCTGGTGTTGTCGCGGATGCTAAGCGTGTCCAAGAAGTCATTCGTGACAATCACGCCGCCGAATACACCTTGATCATAGCCAAACTGTTTCCTGCTGTTAGCCGGCTACGGGACCGCAGCAAATGTACGATTCCTGAAATCCGCTCACGTACCAAGGTCATATCTGTCGCACACGCGACGGTGATCCAGAAAGTCAGCCATCCGCCGCGAAGGCCAAAGTACCTCTCGCCCTTGAACTTCATCTTGTTGAGTGTCGTTTGGTATTAGCCCAATGCATCACTGTGCAAAGCACAATGCGAAAAGAAACGCGTCTACGCAGCGGGCACGCTTCACCTTTAAAACTCGTAGACCTACAGTTGCAAAACGGCCTGCCTTACCACACACGAGCGATCGGCACATAGTCGATCAACAGAACCCTAACGCCATTGCGCACGCAAACGTGCGTTTTGCGGCGCCCAACGGTCATGGGGCCTGGAGGCCCGCAGGCTGAAGCTGCTAGACGGCCGACCTTCTGCCATAGCGGTGCGGCCGCTGGCGCATCAAAGTATTATGCTTATCCTGGCCAAAGCCAATGAGCTTGGGATGCTTGGGACGCCGATGACGCGGGCGAGGTGGATGCGCATCGCTGTGGGACTGGTGATGGCCTCCACTGGGGTACCCCGTGGATGTACTAGCGGGGTTTGTGATGTCTGGAGACGCGGCCGCTCGGTCTCACTTCGCTGTTATTGCGAATGGCGACCGTGCGGACTGTGAGGTCCAAGCGAGCCCCATCCTTGTCATCGCCGAGGTTGATTCTTCTCGGGCTTTGTACGAGGCTCTAGTGACGACAAGCTCAAGAGGTCGCCAGACTGTCACGGGACATTGATATCGTTGCCATTGTGAAAGAGATGAACGAGCATTCAAAGAGAGTTTGCGATACGAGATGACATCGATGGTCGAAGCTTCGAATGAGGAGAAACAGGAGAAGCTTAGCAGCGAATCGCTTGACCCTTGGCGGCGCCATGATTGCGGGGATATCGCACGCTACGCCAGCCACTTCATCACAATACAGCAACTGCGCGTGTGCCCATTGACCACCGTAAGAAGACGTATTCAAGGCCAGGGCAAAGGATCCATCTTAAGTGGAACATAGTCGGAGGCGTTCGAAGGCATTGCTCGTATATTCGTCGCTCATCAACATAATCTATCGATAGGTGATGAACCCCCAAAACGCCTTCGCTGGAGGAGCAAACACAAGGCTAAAGATCCCACGTGAGATCCCCAGGCACGGCATATTCACCGCCGCGGCACGGCAGGCACAGGAATACCATTCCTCCTCAGCATCGACCGCAACGCCAGAATCTCGCCCTTCATGTGCGCCACCTCGCCCTCCAGAACCCTGACTCTGCCCGCGTTAGTCGCACAACCGCCGCACGAGTCTGCACGTGTGGGCTGTCGCGCATCCACGCCGTCATTCGACCTCGAGGCGGGATCTTCAGCCCTGTCAGATTTGGCTGGCGAGCTCTTTGCCTGCTTCATCCTGGTCCACGGATCGCTCGACCGTCGCCCTGCTGCGGCGTTCGAGACGATCTCTCGAAGGGCTGTTTTGCGATGTCGAGGGCTTTGCCGAGATTGCCTCTCGACACCTTTTGGCTTTCGCCTTGGTGATACTGACGAAGTCCGTGGGAAGATGCTCTGTACGTCGTCTGAGGCTAGGCTGAAAGCTCCGGTCGGCGGTGACAACTGCTGCGAGTTGGCTGTTGCGTAATCTTCTGTCGACATGCCGGCGTTGGCGTTTGAGTCGCCCAATGCTTCCATTGGTACTGGATCTGGAGCTGCAGATTGTGTAGTGCTGATCGTCCCTTTTGAGTTCATCCTTGATCGCGAGGTCTGACGCGCCGCAGGCCTTGGGAAGAGTCGGTGCCTGCGCGAAGAGTTCTTGCGCTCCTCATCCGAAGTTATCCAGATGTCGTCTTCTTGCCAGTCGCTCAACGATGATTGGTCCACAGAGTCTGTCGGCCATCGGCCTTCTGGTCCGTATATTTGGGTTGCCACTGGCGCCTGCGCCGGCTCGGAGGCCTTTGGGATACCCTTTTTTTGAGCACCAAGTTGTGCCACGCCAGGCCTTTGCTGCGACCTTCGGTTTGACGTTGAAGCATATACTTGCAGCACGCTGCCGGAAGACGGAGTCGCAGATTTGGCACTCATCTGGCGTAGGTCACGCAATAGCCTCGCGTTTGCGGCAGCTGTAGCATCCACGTTCTCGGCAGGTTCGCTTCGAACTGGCATACGCTTGCGTACTGATCGCGGATTCGCCCTTCGCCGCTCGGTCTTGAGAGGAGACGGTCTCAATGGTGATCTGCTGGGTATCTTGGGTACAGCTGGTGCTTCAGTCGCGGTGGCATGAGTGGTATCAGAGCTTGTAGCAGGGCTTTCAGGCGCAAGGTGGATTGGCAGCGGTGGTGAGGTATTCTTCGAAGTTTTTGAATCTGTGACGAACGTTTGGCTGGATATTCGTGGTCTAGTCCTCATCGGACTGAAGCTTTGGTCTCGATTGAGCCGCGATTGCTGCACAGCAAATGGGTTCACTGGAGAGAAGAGATCCAGGTAGGCCTCCGCTTCTGCGGAGATCGCATGTTTCTCTTTACCCGTCGGTGTGTGTCGTACAGTGCTGTCGTCCAGGGCTTCGTCTGGATGTATCGTGAATTTGCGTGATTGATAAGGGCTTAGTATGCTGTGAGTTTTCGTAGGAGGAGGTCGGAGAGCCGGATGCACCTTTAGGTGATTCGGAGTACTCGCTTTTGGCTGATTCGTTTCAGTATTTTCTGGGAGATTTGGAGTGATGTCGGCATTGGAGACGGTATCGTTGCGTTCAGGCGATGACAAGGGCTTCGGTGAGGGAGCGGTGATCCACTCGACGCTGATGATCTTCTCACCGGACGTGCTGATTTCCTGCTGGCCCTGTATCACTCCAACAAAATCATACAAGTCCACTTTCCCATCATAGCTGCCGACAGCAATGATTCCACCACTTTCGCTAGATCGTACTGATGCCTTGCCCTTGCGCGAATCCTGCACTGACGATGAGGGCGCAAGGACTGAAACGGATGTGAGCGGTGCCTTGCCGTGCCATGAACGCAAGACATTGACGCCACCAGAGAAGTCCACAAGATGGCATCTACCATCCATACCGACCGTAATTGTTCGGAGTTTCTGTCCAGGTAGGAATGCAGCACCCGTGATGGAATGGAGTCCGCCGCCTCCAGCTTTCGCATGTACCGGTCTGTGGAGTTGCCTTTTCCGCCCGAGCTCTGCTCTACCCATGTGCCGTTGATCCACATACCTCCCTTCGCCAGCTCCACGGGACAGTCGGCTTGCGTCGAATACGGCCAGCGTCCCGTCTTCGAATGCCAACAGAAAGATGTTAGCCCTCTCCGGGTGAAAAGCGGCTACCACGACTCCTGAAGTAGAACTCTGTGGCTTGAGTAGCGTCGCAGGGGCATTGCTCGCTAGATCCTTGAGGAAAACAATCGACGGCGCGCCTTGCGCCGATATCATCAGGTGCCCAGTCGGCGAGACTGCCATGGCCGCGGGCGGTGACTCGAGAGTTTGCGGCGGGCTCAACAGCTGCTGCATCTGGGTCGAATAGCATTGGATAGAATTTGTTGCCTTCGTAGATAGAAACAGGCTCTTCGAATCCTTCGTATACTCCAAATGTCGCACTTCGTCTTCCTCCGCGCTCAAGCCCCAGCTCTTCTCTTTCCCTCGTTTGGTGTCGTGGAGTACCACGACATGCTTATCCGCAATCGCCAATGTACCAGAGCCATCTTTGCTTTCTGTCGCAGCGGCTATTCCAGCTTTGCTGCTCTGAAATAGCGTGTGAAAGCCGGCAGAATCCCAGGAAAAGATGTGCGAAGGTGTTGTGATGAGGAGGTGTTTGTCGGCGGGGAATGCGAAGTTGGTCTGCGGGACGGGCGATGGTCGGTTGGTGAAGGATATGCTATGTACAGATGGCATATTTGCAGTGCATCATCGCGTGCAATAACTATTTTAGGATGGTGTTGAGGCGTGGCGGGGTGGTGTGCACTTTGTTAAAACCGCCGTTGCTGAGGTAAACAACCCCGACGTCAGCGCTGTGGGCAAGTCCAGACATCGACCTCGAACTCCATGACCTCTTTTCTGGCCCTTGTCCATCGATGCCATGTACCACGACCGTGATATTGTCATCCATTCGCCGCCTTACCTTGCCAGATATAGTGTTTGCAGTGTTATCGGTAGTATGTCATGTGTATTTCTCCATAGCAGGGAGAGGTCTTGCCCACCCTTCTCGCGCTTACTCTCTGATACAGTATGAACAGATCAAACCTAGTCAATTCACGCGCCCCGCAAATGCTGCATATGCACATGAAGGGCTCGTGGTGTGCGATGAAATGATGAGCGAGCTTCCAAGCATCCACGACGATATAATTGACCCTCAATCAACACGGTACACCTAAGCGACAATTGACAAAAGCGGCCCAGGGTTAGGGTTGGGGCAAGCTTGGGGTTAGTAGGTGCAAACTGCTCAAACGGAGCCGCCGCAAAGTACGAAGGCAATAAACGATAGTAGCATTGAATCTAGACAGAGCGATCATTATTGCTCGGCATGTAACACTCGGACCTGCGAGGCCTTTTATATCGGCGTCGCCATGATGAAATCCGGCAACTATGCTTCCAAAATATACAGGTTATACACATAAGAAGTGAAGCTTTTCCTCCCAGCAGTCTGTTTTTCAAATGACCGGCAACCCTCGGACCAAAACTCTACCTTGATTGCCACAAGTTTCTCACGGCCATCATGACGGGGCCTTCCATTCTTCCCTCTCCAGCCTCCAGCACACTCTGAATATTGCTTCCCGGGCCACCCTTCGATTCTGCCTCGGCCTTCCTCGCTGTCTCCTCAGCTAAGCCAACCTTCTCCGCCGCTCGACCCTGGATCATGCGGTCGCGCATCCGCCTCAGCTCTTCCTCCTCTTGTTCGCGCACCTCAAGCTCACGAATCCATGCGTCCTTCTTTTCCTTGCGACGCTTCTCCTCAGTCAGCTCGTCGAACTGCCCACGTTTCGCCCTATCACTCTCCCAATATGCGCTGCCACCAAGCATGGCCAGAATGGTGAATCCTTGGGCGTAGATACGGCGACGGAACATGCGGTTCGTGCGAGCTTTGTCGCCAGTGCGCATGGATTTGGTGCTAGATATGAGACTCGTCAGCAATTGCCCCAGCGAGCATAAAGAGTCCTGCGATTGTACTTACGCCTCATAGAGTGCCCAGCACGTAAGGGCGCATCCGAGCGGAATCAACGGCTCTTCGACGATCTTGCGGCGAAGCTTTTGCCATCTTGACTCCTCGTAGAAATCTGTGTTGTCGTCGAAGGAGGATGGTGGAGGAGCGGTGTTGAGGTTGCCGGGGACCGACATGGTTGGCGATGTGAAAGTAGGTCGTGTGCTGCGTGCCTATAGCTCTACAGATATCGTCCAGACTCCGGAAATCTCGGGCGCGACGACGAAGCCCCGATGTACTATACAAAGCCCAATGTTTCGACCGTATGGCGGATAGTACTACCTCAATCCCAGCTTGCGTTGATATGAGCAAGTATAGTGAAGTGAAGCTCAAGTCTCATCCATATTAGCGCATCAGTTGATCGCGCTGAAGATCTCCGCCAATATCAAGCATGTCATACCTCATGCCTGCATGCCTGAGGCACAAACATGGCTGTCGGCGGCGTTTCACCGCCCAAATCCCGATATCGGCAGAATTGTCTAGACGGCGATCGCGAATATCTCAATGACTGGCCTGGCCCAAAAGAGTAATCGAAAGGCATTGGGAGTGCTTTCAGAGCTTTACTCCCATATTCCGCAGAATGACTGACGCCGTCGTGCAAAACGGCGCGCAAACGCCAGAAACGCCAAAGGCTCAACACGCCGGTCTGGCATTGACAGAGTACTCAGCCCAACCGTCGCCGCCGTCGTCAACGCCCAAGTCCCATGAGGCTAGGGTGCCCAAGGAATTTCTGTTGCCAAGCGGCTACCCTGATGTTCGTCCTAGTTTATACTACAATGTCAAGATCAGACTGACGTTCAACAGTACCTTCGTTTGATTCTCACATCACGAGTGTACGATGTAGTCGAGGAGACTCCCTTGACGCACGCCGTCAACCTTTCCAATCGATTGGAATGCAAGGTCCTTCTCAAGCGTGAGGACCTTCAACCAGTCTTCTCCTTCAAGTTGCGTGGTGCCTACAACAAGATGGCTCACCTCTCCTCTCAGGAGCGGTGGAAGGGTGTTGTCGCCTGCTCTGCCGGTAGGTCAAGCAGCCCCACTAGATTCTAGTCTTGCATTGTTACGGCAGTGATTTTTGGTTGGCCTTTCCAATAAGTGCTAACCATCTGCCAGGCAATCATGCTCAAGGCGTTGCATACTCTGCACGCCACCTCAAGATCCCTGCCACCATCACGATGCCCATGGGCACGCCAGCGATCAAGCATTCAAACGTGTCTCGACTAGGCGGCAACGTTGTGCTTCACGGCGCAGACTTCGATGCTGCAAAGGCGGAGTGCGGTCGTTTGGCGGAGGCTCACGGCTTGACCAACATCCCACCCTTTGACGATCCGTATGTCATTGCTGGCCAGGGTACCATTGGTATGGAACTGGTCCGCCAGGCTGACCTCAGCAAGCTTGAGGCCATCTTTTGCTGTGTTGGTGGTGGTGGTCTTATCGCTGGTATCGGTGTTTACATCAAGCGCATTGCACCTCACGTCAAAATTATCGGCGTTGAGACCTACGACGCAAACGCAATGGTGCAGTCCTTGAAGCTTGGCAAGCGCGTCACACTCAAGGACGTTGGCCTGTTTGCCGACGGTGCCGCCGTGAAGACTGTTGGTGAGGAGACTTTCCGTGTCGCGTCCGAGGTCGTCGATGAGGTCATTCAGGTCGACACCGACGAGATCTGCGCCGCCATCAAGGATGTCTTCGAAGATACCCGTTCCATCCTGGAGCCTGCCGGCGCGCTGTCTCTTGCTGGTCTCAAGAAGTATGTCGCTGCGCACCCGTCGCAAGATACAAAGCGCCAGCTCGTTGCCACTGCCTCTGGCGCCAACATGAACTTCGATCGCCTGCGTTTCGTCGCCGAGCGTGCCGCTCTAGGTGAGAAGAAGGAAGCACTGCTCTCTGTCACCATCCCCGAAAAGCCTGGTGCCTTCGCCGCACTGGTGGCTGCCGTCAACCCGATGTCCGTCACCGAGTTCTGCTACCGGTATGCCACGGCATCGGCAGCGAACATCCTAATCGGTATCAGCGTTGCCGCGTCAACAAGAGAACGTGACCTCACAGACCTCATGTCTCGCCTACAATCAGAAGGCATGCAAGCCACAGATCTCAGCGGCGACGAGTTGGCGAAGAGCCACATCCGATACCTTGTCGGTGGTCGCAGTACCGCTGAGAACGAGCGTCTCTTCGCTTTCGAGTTCCCTGAGCGGCAGGGAGCTCTGCACAAATTCCTTACGACGCTGCAGCCAGGCTTCAACATCAGCTTGTTCCACTACCGTAACTACGGCGGCGATGTTGCGAAGATCCTTGCTGGCATCCAGTGCCCAGCTGGCGAAGTGAGTAATTCTGAAGCTAAGACAAGTTTGCAGTGCGCTAACCATTGATTGCAGGAGGCCGGCCTAGACAAATTCTTGCAAGAGATCGGATACCCATGGAAAGAGGAGACGAACAACCCCACTTACAGGATGTTCATGAGGCAGTAGATAGAACAAGAGATGATGTATCGTTTACCATCGTTTCACAAGATGCCTGCCGTCCCCTCACATTCTCTATGCCAAGAAATTGAGTGAGGGCGCCGCGAGACTTCACTTCACAGCCCACTTCAATTCAATTTGCAATGCCACTCCCAACCACAAAATGAAGTAAAAGAACAATCAAAAAGAGTAGCATCATAGTAGTAGAGGACAATGCTAGAATCTTATGCAGTTGAAAAAAAAGATTTGGAGGATCCACCTTCTCGTTCACCGTGGGCTGCCATTATGGTCTACGTTAGCGTAGAGCGGTTGGACGACGTGAATCGACCCCAAGAAACTTCGCTAAGTCACCTGCAACAAGCGACCGCCGGAAAGGCAACCAATCCGTAGTTATGGTGGATCCATCCCCCCCCTTTCGTTCACCCTGGGCTGCCATTATGGTCTACGTTGACGTAGAGCGGTTGGACGACGTGAATCGAACCCGAGAACTTCGCTAAGTCACCTGCAACAAGCGACCGCCGGAAAGGCAACCAATCCGTAGTTTTGGGGGGGATGACGACATTGGGACAACACAGAATAAATAGCATTGCTGCACGGTGCTCGCTTCTTCGCTCTGGTGGAGTGCGCGTGCGTATTTGTGGTACTGCGCAGTGCACAGTGAGGTACACGGGCATTGCACTTCGCCTTGGTAGGTCTCGTGCTGGTGGGAGGAGAGAGTGATGGTTCCGGGCCTCGTGTGCTGCGATGCCTTGCATGGAGCAACATCGATCTTGGACGTAAGACGACGGTACCCTCGAAGACACAACTTGAAGGCCCTATTTCATCTCCTAGCCTTCATGCCTTTGGCCTTGGGAGGTGGCGGTGGCCTCCGCCCCTTGGCTCCTGCAGCGCCTTCAGCGACGGGCGCAGGGCGGTTAGCCATGGCAACAGGTTTCGCAGCCGTCGACGCCACCTTTACCGGCTCTTGCCCCTTAATTGGAATTTGCTCCCACATCTTCTCCCACACTCCAGGGGCGAAACTCTTGTTCCTCGCCGTCATATTGACCCAGTATTTTCCATACATGCGCAGCACTAACCGCCCGCCCAGATAACCAGGAGCTTGAGCAACCTGCTTCTCGCGCCCGAGGGGCACATGCTCCAAGTTTGCGGAAAGGTTGGCACCAGGAAGGCGTCGCAAGTCGCCGAAGAACATCTCCTTGTGGGTTGGCCAGGGCAACCAACGCATCGACTGGATCATGATTTTGGTCTCCGGGGGAGTCTTTTCGGCAAATCGCATGAGCGCGTCGTGATTTCTCTTTGCGGCTGAAGGGAGCAGCACTCGAATCGTCGAGACATAAGGCGCAGACAGCATGGCGAAAGCGGCGAGTGGAATTGCGCTTCCGACAATGACTCCTGGCACCCACCACATGGAGTGATCCGGGCTGAAATACATGCGAGGTGCAACAATGAAGCACCCGAGGCCAAAGACGACTATGGTGACGAGACGAGTCATGCCAGTCATCAGTGTGGCAATTTGGCCACCTTGGTAGACATTGAGGAGATCGAGGGAAGAAATGACTGGCTTTGTCAGGACGAACCGGTCTATGAGGCTAGAATAGGGCAAAAAGCATACTTGAGTTAAGCCGCGCTTTTGTAGCGGCTCTCGCTTTTGTCGCGGCTGCGGCTGGGCCTCCTGTGGCAACAAAGCGTGTTGCACCACATGGTTGCGAAAGACGCTGCTGGCGAGCAAGCGTCTCGGTGATACCGGAGCGAGCCAAAGGTGCGCGTAAGCTGGCCAAAGGCCGCCGCAGCAGTGGAAATGAGTGACAATGCCTAGCGGCGCGTAAGGAAAACATCACATGACTTTGTGTGCAGCTATATTACCAAGTGCAGGCGAAGTGAGGTTCGAGTTCGCCAAATTTGGCGGCCCCAGTTGCTCTTCTCCGAGAACCCCTGCATGTTCTCCACGGAGCGCGTTGGCCCACCCCTAGCCAAGATGCTTTAGCTCCGAGCCAATCCACAACGTAGATCCCGACCAACAGGGAAGTATACTTGTTCTCAATGTTGCTCGTTGCAAGAACGCGTCTATTCAGTCTCTGCATCACGTCAGGATGAGGATCATACACTCGCTGGCTCTCCTCTCGTTAGCAGCCTGCGAAGCGTTCGCCTACACCGATCTAGCCGAGGAATCGCTGCAGTCACTGTCCGTCGCCAGCGATGACTTCTCAATTACGAGTAACGATGGCCTCCTCGCGCCTATATTGATACCGCGCGTGCCGGGAACACCAGGAAACGACAAGGTGTTGCAGCACTTTGTCGACTTCTTCACCAACAATCTCCCGGAGTGGAAGCTGGCCTTCCAAAACTCCTCGAGTACTACGCCTACATCTGGAGGCAAGGAGGTACCATTCAGGAACCTGATAGCGACTCGCGACCCGCCATGGACCGATGGAGAAGGAGAGGTTGGACGGCTGGCGCTCGTCGCGCATTTTGACTCAAAGCTCACGCCCAAGAACTTCATTGGAGCAACAGATAGCGCTGCGCCATGCGCGATGCTCTTGCATGCCGCTCGCGGCATCAATGCAGCGCTGACAGCGAAGTGGGCTGCCATGGAAGCAGAGGGAGAAAGAGACGAGTTTGAAGAGCACAAAGGCATACAAATCCTGCTGCTGGACGGAGAGGAGGCATTTGCGACGTGGACGCACACCGACTCAGTTTATGGCGCAAGAGCTCTGGCAGAGGAATGGGAAATCACTATGAACCCCGCGATGTCCACATTCAAGAATCCTCTGGAGAGCATCGACCTCTTCGTCCTTCTCGATCTGTTAGGCGCGAAGAACCCAGCTGTGCCCTCCTATTTCAAGACAACGCATTGGGCATACAAGAAAATGGCGGCGGTCGAGGACCGTTTGCGCAAGGCCGACAAACTCAAATCAAAGCCTGACGGGAACTTTCTCTGGGAGGGCGACAAGAGCGAACATGATCGCTGGTCTGGCGGCATGATCGAAGACGACCATATTCCATTCATGGCCAGGGGCGTGGAGATTCTGCATATCATCCCGAGCCCATTCCCATCTGTATGGCATACCAGCAAAGATGATGGCAAGCATCTTGATATCGATGTTGTCGAGGACTGGGCTATGATTACAACAGCATTTGCAGCAGAGTGGATGGAGCTTGAGGGATTCATGCACAACAAAGCAAAGCCAAAGCGAAGCTTGGGTGAGGCAGAGAAAAGCGAGCTGTGAGTATGTCTGGTGGATCGACAATATGGCGCGCTGGACGGGCGATGCTAACGGTAAAGCAGAGCGTGATAGCTCTGAGAGCATCAAATGTGAGATACTCAGCTACGCTTGTGGGGAACGCACTGTGATATGTAAGGAGACATGTTCCTACCCTGTCCCATTTGCAAAAGTGTGGGCGCCAGAGTCACGAAACCAAAGAATACCTCACCCTTTGTCCATGGCGTCGGGCTTTGTCGTCGAATTGCCCAAAAATTTTCCGGATCCGGCAACTCGTCTTTGTACTCCGTGCATCTAACCCGAGCGGCTTTTTGACACGTCCTGCCGTCACAGGTCGACGACAGGACACTGCTGCACACCATGTTCAGCTCAGGCCACAGGTACCGACGCGTTACCCTCCCGGCAGAGCTGCTGGATGAAATTCTCAGCCAAACAAGCCTAGGAGCGGAAGATCGCGAACTTCTCGCAGAGCAAGCCTTGCTCGAAGCCATAGAAAATCAACCAACACCGACGCTATCTTCGCACAGTACAAGGTCTCGCAGATCTTCCACCCGCGCGCCAGCATATCGCCCCGAGGAGCCAGTAGCCGAAGGGCGTTCGATTCCATACGATCCCAACGACTGGCAACCACGATCTTTTGGTGCTTGGCGAAGCCGCAGAGCTTTGTCATCCAATAGCTCCAGATCCGCCTTGCGGTACTCGCCCACGACCCCTCCATCCAGCGTTTGGAGCCGCTCTGAAAGATTCTCACAACCTTACGACCCGAGCTTTCCGCTTCTCCCGCTCACAGGGGTCTCGGACGGAGTGCAAGACATTGGCTTGTACACACCCACACGGTATCAAAGTAACTCCTCTCCCGTTCTTCCTGGCGGAGAGCGCTCGCGAGTCCCAAGTGGTTTTCAAGCTGATGATAAATCGAAATCCGAGCTTCTCGTGACGCAAGCCGATATGCATGCGTGCATGAACAAGTTCTCTCACGAGATGGTGACTGGACAACAGCGTTTGGAACAGGCTTTTTTCGATCACTTGGAGCAGCTGTGGGACCGATTAGAGAGCCGAATGAAAAAAATCTCAGCAGCTTCTTTGGTGCAAAATTCTCAGTCGAGAGAGGCGACAGCGCCCTCGCCGACCGACGGGCGGGAAGCCGGAAGATCTATTACTGCGAGTCGGAAACGCAAAACCTCCGCAGGAAAGAAAGTGTCTTTTGGATCACCGATGACGCCGCCTAAGAAAAGACGCAGAGCGTCTGACGTGTCCGCGAAAAGCGAGCAGCAGCCTCAAGGTACATCACTTCGTCGAAGCGCGAGGCTCAACCCGAAGTAGAGCCTAATACCGCTTCTAAATGGCACAACGGCCATTTTAGACTTCTAGGCCCCGTATAGGTACACATCTGGCCGCATTCTAGACATAGATCATTGGAATTTTTGTTTTTCAGCCAGCTGCCTCCTTGGCCCATGGTCTGTGATATTGTCATGTCGAATCGACGTGCTGTAGAAAATCACTTTCCGCCCCTGTTCGTCTGGCAAGAGCTGAAGGAGTGGGTGAACGCATCACGTTACCGACGGGCCAGGGACCGCATGGCCGGCGGCAAAAAATGACGATAATTGTGCACGCCTGGTTCGGAGGTTCGAGCATAAGTGGATCTTCGATTTGAACCTGTCTATAGCTGTATTGCCGCATGTACGCACCATTTGAAAAGCCAAACCCATCATGCCTTCAAAAGCTTCGCTCCTTGCCCAATAATTCCCACAAATCTATCACGGACGACGTCTCGGAAGTCCTTCCAGACACCGGCCCTTCCGACACCGAGTGCACCAGCCACAAGTAAGCCTATCAGGACGCTCGTTGACAACGCTGTTTGCAAGCTCTTGTACCCGCCGACCCTCAAAATCTTGTGTCGCTTCTTCTCATCCACGTACTCGAAGTCGTCACCTGGAATGAAGACGCTGCGGAGCCAGAACATGAACTGGTAACCCGGATACATGGCGATGTTCATACCGGTCGATGGGTCAAGAGCCCAGTTTGTGCAGCCAGAGGCCCACACCAGCTTGCTCAGCTCTTTTTGCATCCAGGTGCTGTCTCTCTTTGCGGCGTCAAATTTCACGTCTACCACGTTGGTGGACGGGGCAGGAAGAATGGATCGGCTGACTTTCTTGGATTTGATCAGCGGGTCGATGAGTCGAAGAATGAAGTTGATCTGGCACTCGACGGTATATATGACCGACAAGTGGCCAGTGACAGTGTTCGGGCCCATCAGCGTGAAGAAGTTGGGGAATCCAGGTACGCATGTACCGAGGTATGCCTGGGCTGCGCCCTGGTAGTGCTTGTCCCAGTGTTCGTTGAGACTGACGCCGTTCTGTCCATAGATCTCCATGGGGAAGAGCATGCGGAAGACCTGGAAGCCAGTGGCCATGACGATCGCATCGGCGGAAATTTCCCTACCACTCTGAGTTCTCACACCTCTGGCCGTGAGCTCTTTCACATTGTCATCGGCAACGAGCTCGACATTGTCTCTGTGGAGACACTCGAGATAGCCGGTGTCCATGACTTTGCGCTTACAGCCGATTTCTATTTTCGGAATGAGGGCATCCCAGTACTTCTCAGGAGCCATGCGTTTGACGTAGCGTTCGTTTTCTTCGACAAGGCCTTGACGAAGACCCCTGCCACCTTCGGTTTCCATGCTGGCGAAGTCTTTCTCCATGTCAGCGTAAAGCTTGAGCCGGTATAGCCTCATTGCGAATGGCATGTATTTCATCATAGCCTTGAAAGCGGGCGAATACACAGGGTTGGGTCGCTCGGCCAGATATTGCGCTTGTCTTGCGAACTGCGTGAGTCTACGCGAGTCCTGTGCCATCACAGGAACGAATTGTGTTGCGGAGCATCCATTGCCGAGGACAACCACATCTTTGTCCTTCCAATCGAAGCTGTGGTCCCAGAGTGCGGAATGGAACAGCTTGCCTTGGTACTCGTCGGCGCCAGGGAGCTCGCAGTCTCTAGGAACAGAGAGATTACCGACGCCAGACACCAGAATGCGGCTTCGCTTGGTGTATGTCTCTTTCGTCTGTTGGTTCTTCAAAGTGGTCTCCCAAAACTGGCCAGCATCGTTCCAGTAAGCCTTCTCCACGGTGGTGTTGAAAGTGATGTGAGGCACAATCTTGTACTTCTCAGCTACACCTCTGAAGTAAGCCTGGATTTCTGCTTGCATGGAGAACTTTTGGCTCCAGTTACGGTTCAGCTCGAAGCTGTAGCTGTAGAAGTGTGACGCGACGTCGCAGCCGCATCCAGGATATGTGTTGACAAGCCATGTGCCACCGACATCTGCAACCTTCTCAACAATCTGGAAATCTCGGTAGCCATAGTTGCGGATGAGCTGGACAGCCAGTCCAAGACCTGACATGCCAGCTCCGATAATGAGAATGTCCGTATCTAGGTCTGCCATTTTGAGTCTCGCGGTAGAGGGGGGAACTCTGAGAAAGATGTGGGAGTGAAGAATCAAGGAAACGAGCTTTCAAGCTAGTAATATACTTGAGCCTCTCCGGACGCGGCCGGCCTATTGTTGCCACGGCGCATAGCTGTACCTTCCCAAGTGACAGTTGTGGAGGCGCGGGGAGAGTGTGGAGACGGCAGGGGACGCGCGAGTGAGGTCTGGCGGCCTTTGAAGCGATCGGCAACTGGGCCGAAGGAAACTGCGGCTCACTTGCCTTCCTTGAAACTCGGCCGACTTCCACGAGCAATGATTAGCGAGGGACACGCGACGCGACTCCGAGAGAGACCTTGCATTACTGATGGCACATGTGACAATCGATCGCCAATCTACTTTATCGTTTGTTGCAAATGGTTGGGAACAGCAGCACGCTGTAACGGACTTCGGCTGGTCAGAATTCCCCCAAACGCTCCCATAACGACAGCGAAAGTGATGGCATCTACCGGCGCCTGAATGGTACCGTCTTTTGAGCAAGCCAAGTTCATCAATCATCAAAGCAATCCTTAAAACCTTTGCCAACTTCGTTCCAACCGATCAGTTGATTCGCGATGTCATTTGCGTAGCTGGACGTCCCCCACTCAGCCCTGTCCAGGTTCCCGTCACTCGCCACCGATCCAGAGTTATAACTCCGCGCCGCAGTGTATGAATTGCCCGGCTGCGGATTATGAACCCAGCTAAAACCACCAAAAAGGAATTGCACGTAGCCCGGTCCACCAAGGCCCGTCTCGCCACCGGACATGGTGCCTTGAACGCCTTCTTGGATCATTTGCAGAATCGAGGCCTTCGCGTCGGAGGGGTCGAAAGAATCCGAGTTGAATGAGGCCTGCATGAGGCCGCAATTAGGCATAATCCCTGTGCAAGGGACTGAAGCTATGCCCGAAGACTACGGGGTGGTAGAACGCGATGTCTCTCACAGTCAAATGCCAACCATACCTCCTGCATTACAGCTGCCAAGATCAAACGAGGGTTGACATTGCTCTCATCGGCAACCTGGAGGACAGACTCTCGGATGTATCTCTGGGTGTCGGCATCGCCTTCGTTGCCCGATAGGATCGCTGCTTCGTTGATATCCCATAGTGCATCAAAGGATAGCCACTCTTCGATAGTCGGGTAGTGGAACACATCTCCATGGAAACATTGATACCCTTCTGCACTTGGGTATATGCGGCCTTTGTGGATATCGGCTTGCACCCAGCGCAGGGCTTCTCCAGATTCAATTCTCGGTTGGCCACTGTAGCCTCTATACAGGCCTGCGTTGTTGTAGTCGTCGAGCTCCCCATTCCCACAAAGAATTGGCGTAGCCGCGGTGATTGTTATAAGGGCCGAGATAAGAAACGGCGCCATTGAAACTGGCGAAACGGACAGTCTGCAGGAACGAGCGCGGAAGTCTTATTACTCGGAAAGGAGGCAGTTCAAGGATAGCGAGTGAAGGACTTGATTAGTATCATCACGGATGCGCCCTAATGGAGGTAATGACTGATGTACATGTCTTTGCAGCGGCGTTCTGCCTTGGCCAATCTATGATAGTGGGAAGTGGCCCGCTTTCCGCCAATATTGGGTTTTGCGGTACGGTCTGAGAAAGCACTCAAAACTATACTTATCCATGTTGCGATATGGCATAGAGTCTGCCTAGTGGTGCAGAGTCTCGCAACTTCACAGCCGCAGCAATATCAGCAGCATGTTGGTTGGCTGTGGCGCAGTCAGGCATGGTGAGATTCAAGCTCATCAGCCCACCTGGTGATGCGATATGAATAGATCTGGAAGCAAGACAACCCAAGATTATTCTGAGATGCAATTCGCTCATGCGCACAAGATTCAACGGACATGTGAAAGAATAGGGTGGTAGATGAACGTTGGGTAACAAGACACATGGGAATTGAGCCGCCCTGCTCCGCGATGCTGGAGAGAGTTTCTGGGGTTGCGAGATCGGCGGCAGCGCGTCCAAAAACATTTCCCGAACATCAAACACGCAGCTAGAGTCAGCTCAACACCCGAACAATGGCTTCCAGAACACTCCGAATTGGTAAGACGCCTATTGTTCATGCCGCTATACGATATCTGACAGCATTGTGTCGACAGGTCTGCTGCCCGGTGACGGCATTGGCCGCGAGGTCATCCCCGCTGGCAGGAAGGTCCTCGAGGCCCTGCCCAAGAGTTTGGGTCTGGACTTCTCCTTCGTCCACCTTGACGCTGGCTTCGACGAGTTCAAGAAAAATGGTGTTGCTTTGCCCGAGAAGACCGTCGAGACCCTGAAGAAGGAGTGTGATGGCGCCCTGTTCGGTGCAGTCAGGTGAGGACAACATCGGCGTGCGTGCAGTGGGGACTCTGTCGCAGCCCTGTCTGCATGGTAGACAACTTGCTGACATGCCACCGCTGTACAGCTCCCCTTCAACCCCGACCAAGGGCTACAGCAGCCCCATCGTCGGCCTCCGCAAGCGCCTTGACCTGTACGCCAACGTGAGACCTGTCAAGTCCGTCGTCCCGACCGCCGCCTTCCCCGATCCGATTGACCTTGTCATTGTTCGCGAGAACACTGAGGACCTCTACGTCAAGGAGGAGAAGACCTACGATGGTCCCGACGGCAAGGTTGCCGAGGCCATCAAGCGCATCTCGGAGCGCGCCAGCTCGCGCATTGCGACCATGGCCGGCGAGATCGCCACGAGGAGGCAACGTGTCAGGGATACCACTGGCGGTGACGCAGCCAAGAAGGCTCTTGTCACCATTACTCACAAGAGCAACGTGCTTTCGCAGACCGACGGTCTGTTCCGCACCACTGCTCGCGCTGCTCTGGAGCAGGCACGCTTCAAGGATGCCGGTGTAAAGATTGAGGAGCAGATTGTTGACTCTATGGTCTACAAGCTCTTCCGCCAGCCCTCTGCCTACGATGTGATTGTCGCCCCTAACCTCTACGGTGACATCCTCTCCGACGGTGCCGCCGCTCTCGTCGGTTCTCTCGGCCTCGTCCCCTCCGCCAACGTCGGCGACGGCTTTGCCATGGGTGAGCCTTGCCACGGCTCTGCTCCCGACATCGAGGGCCAGAACATCGCCAATCCGATAGCGACTCTCCGCTCTGTTGCGCTCATGCTTGAGTTCCTCGGCGAGGAGGCTGCTGCCGCTAAGATCTACCAGGCTGTTGACGCCAACCTTGCTGAGGGTAAGCTTCTCAGTCCCGATATGGGTGGCAAGGCGAAGACTACTGAGGTCACTGAGGACATCCTCAAGCGCCTGTAGAGTGGATGTATAGATGCATGTACCTGAAAAGTCGTCTTGATATTTGTTGCAAGATATCCGAGTCACATGTATACTTTGTCACTATTTCACGTTTTTGTTTGTCGTCAATAGAAATGGAGAGATCATCGAGCGACTGAATCATGCGCCAGGTTGTCTTCTTACGTTTACCGTTTGTTGCGACAAATGCGCACTCATACCTGCCGCATCGGGAAACGAATTTGCCAAGCCATGACGTTTTCACCAAAAGCTCGTCATGTGAATGCGATGGCTGCACGTTGATGCTAGAGCTGGAGCTCATCTTTGGGGATCGATTCGCGGACCAACATTGTTTCAAACTAAGCGACTCTTAAGATGGCGGACAAGTACATCCTCAACGTGACCGCAGGTCCCAACTATACCGACCAGAAACCCATCCCGGTCAACAGCGAGAAGCCAACTCACATCGACTCGGCCAAATGCAGCGCAAACATCACCGCGCGCGTGCAGAACTACCGCGGCCTCCCTGAAGGCTCCCCGAAAACCTCACCCTACTTTGACCACCCCCAGCACAAGAGCGACCTGTACTCGCTCGCCTTCACCTTCACGCCCAAGGAAGACATCAGCGGCCACGACCTCGTGTTCGGCAACGACTTCGACCACCCGATCAGAGATAAGCTGCCGCCCGGCTTCAACCAGGCCTTCAACCTTGTCAAGTGGTTTATCGACCCTGGTCTTTACGGCGATGTGTACTCGGACGAGCCGTACCTGTACGGGCCTCTGCTCAGCTCGATTAACACACTGCGGATAGGCCCGAAGGACGACAAGGCGCAAGAGTCGGTTGAGGAAGAGCGTGCGAACCAAGAGCTTGTCGTGTTCGAGGAGGGTGCGGACGGCGATGGCCAGGAGGTCAGGAAAGAGAAGAGCTTGCCCGATACCGGTGCGGCGAGGAAGAAGCATTTCTTGACGGAGAACAACCTGCAGAACTTCACGTTCGAGAAGGGCAGGGAGTACAGCAATGACTTCTTCAACCCTTATCTGGATTTCAACGGTACGTCCGCCGATCCTATGGGACAAGACGAGCTTCTAACGTGCAATCAGACTTCGCTCTCCGCCTTCCAGGCTACGGTATGATTCCCGGAATCACAATCCCCATCATCAGCTTCTGGGATGGTCAGCCTCTTCGGTAAGTTGACCCTGCTTCCCGTGCGATTTATCTTCATGGCCCAAGTGTTGGGTGTTTCTCCGTTTCGATGTGCAAGGAAGGCTGATGACCATTTCTTGCTGACGCAAAGTACGCACTCGCTCAGATACGTTCTCAAGAACCGAGCAACAGACGAGACCCTGTTCGTCGTCGTCTTCACGCTACAGCCCAAGGACGGCGAAGCTGCGAAGGAGGAGTCGAAGAAGGAAGAGAAGGAGGAGAAGAACGATGATCTGGACTAGACGATGATATTACCAGTGTCTTTTCAAGCATATGCGACACGGCTTTGTAAACGCATATTATGAGAGCGGGCTTGGACTGGGAAGACGTCTAAAGGGAAAAACCTTCACGTGTTAAAAGATAGACCATGACGTACAGGGAAGTGGGGACTCATCTTCTATCTTCAATATACTTGATACCATACTTTTTCAATTGATACGCAGTAGACTCCATTTCACGTCTGACAATGGTGGTGATATTGAGCCTCGATCCCGAACACTATAGGTTCTTCCATGCTTGTCCTGCTGAGCTGCCATTCCTCGCTATTTCCCCCATTACTTTCGTGTTACAAAGACATGCTTTTCGTACTGCTCCTGTTCCGCTTATTTCATCTGCATATCCTGCCGTTCCCACTCAACTCATCTTCGCGTTCGAAAAGTCCATCTCTGGATGCTGCGCCTGAAACTTCCTCATGATCTCCGCCTTCTTCTCCTCGTCGCTCGTCGGCTTGCCCGCCTCCTTCTGCCGCTGGTCGTACATCATCTTCTCGACCATGCCGCGCGTCTCGCCGTCCAGGTCGCTGAGCTTGCTGTTCTCCGGCGAGATCTTGGTGACGTCGATGCGCGGCGCGGACGTCACGACGTGCTCCCACCACTCCATGGCGTTGGCCTTGGCCAGCTGGATGCTGAGCTCCTTGCCGCCGGAGGGCTGCGTGTCGAGCGTCCAGGTCGAATCGTCGAGGAGGATCGGGTGGGGGAATGTGCCCTAGGCAGTGTTCGCGTGAGCATGTATCCATGGCTAAGCTTCCCGAGCCCCTCATAGGCGTACCTCGATAATCGGCTCCTGCCCCTTGATCCCCGCCTTCAGACTATTCTTCGCGATCTTGACATCGAGGTCTTTACCCTTGTAGTTGGCGGGGATTTGCGCCGTGACTTCCAGGTCGGCGATCGTCTGCGTCCATTTGTACGGCAGCTTGCTCTGCTCCTCGAGCTCTTTGGCTTTGGCGTCTTTGTCGAGGGGCTCGCGCTCCGAGGGAGTGGGAGAGGCTGCCCGGTCGGTCATTGTGTGCGGTGGTGGGAGGGAGTTTGGGTTGTGAGTCGCGGAAAGTGTCCCGCGTTTGGTGGTGGTTGCGGGAGCTGGTGGGCTGGTGGGGTTGTGTGAGCGGAGGGGAGTGTTTGCGACTTTCCTGTTACGGAACCGTGCATGTGTTGACCTGCTCTTTTGGACTTGGATAGGGAGGTTTCCATAGGTCGGCAATCTGGCTCTGAACGAAGTAAATAATTTTTTTGATGTGCAATCCGAGACCTAGAGAACCAGCTGCACGCAGGTGGTCAAGCACAAGACTCATTCGCCAAGAATAAAATGATCGAACGAACAAGACTGTTCTCTCAAATATACATGACTATCCTCTCCTCCACGGGGTATATGGCTACGTCCTCCCAATGCAAAACAGATAAAAAGTAAATTACCACCAGCCGACCAGCGGCAAACTTTCCTCCAGGCATCATTCTCAGCCTCATCGTGATCAACATTATTCGCGGGAGTCCTGCCCCCAATACTTCATATTACTAGGTCTTCTCTTTCAATCGGACTGAGCCAATGACATCGACATCAACCAAAGAAAAATGTGCCCCCCTTGCGCTTGTCCTTCCTGGCCGTGGCTGGAGGCTCAGAGTCGTTGGACATCATCGACATGGGCGTAGGCGGCGGCAGGGGCTCGGTCGTGTTCTGCGATACGGGAATCGGCTGCGGTGAGCTAGGCGGCAGAGCAGCTGGCACGTTCCGCCGGGTTGAGGCCATCACGTCAAGGTTTCGAGGCGTCACGTCGTCTCCGCGTCGCGTGGGCATCAGGGGCTGATGGCGCGGACGATGCGGGAGCTGGCCTGCAGGCGGAGCGTACGGGAGGTTTCTGTCCTTTCGCGCGTCGCTTGTGCAAGATACCTTGAAGCCCGTCTCTTTCTGAATCTCGAGTCTGTCCCTCCGAGGGTTGTAGAGCGCCTGTGCGAATTCACGCGGGTCTTCCCTCGGTCCACTTTCGTGATCGATCAGCTGGCCTGTATGAGGATGGTGATGGCCGGCTTGAGGGAGCTGTGCGATGGCTTGCTCAAGCACGACTGTGTCCCGCAATCCTTTGCGAGGACCACTCTTCTCGGAGCCCATGTTGTTGAGCGCATACTGGCCACGATTTGATCCACCATACGCACTATCTACGGCCGGATCCTGCGAAGATAGCTGCACTCCGCGGGTCCTCGAGCCCCGATGTGAGGTTGTCCAGTGCGTGTATACGTCGCTAGTCCAACGACGGAAAGGTTTCCATAAAACGGTTTTCATCGCAGGAACGCAAGCGGAAATCTAAGATTTCGTTAGCTCAATGTTGTGGTCCAGGTTTGCATTATCTCAGTGACTCACCACAGCAATGTCGATCTCCAAAGCCGCAGAGATCCAGAGAGGATATGTGAACCACGACTCATCGTATGTGGCTATCAGACTTTTCCAGATGAAATAAGTTCGAACCACACCGGCGATCGTGACGACGATACCGGCAGAAAGCAGGAAGCAAACGCCAATACGCTGTCTCAACGGCATGCGGAGACTCAGGACCACCGGGATGGGCAGAACGGTGCATAACAGGTCTGCAATGCAGTTGACGATGCCTGCTGCCAGCGTACTCACGCCTTCGTCCATGCACTTGCCATCAATGACATTCGGGAATTGCCAGTATGCTTGGACCGGTCTGAAGCGAGTCGGTCAGTCAACATAAGCTCTATGGGATAGGTGCCGGATTCTAGACTTACACACAGGCGAAGGTGCTCAAGAAAACGAAGGTGATGCACACGGCGATGTTGAAGGCCAGACTGAAGTGAAGTGCGTAAAGATACCCGCGGATGTTCGTGTCCTTGATCAGACGGTAGTAGAGGAATATCAGCGACAGTCTTGTAAAGCTCGCTGCGAACGTGAACATGATCTTGGCGGAATAGGCGATGATGTTGGCGTTTTGTATCATGTCTGCCGGGACGTCCCACGTGTGTCTGTTCCAGCCGTACTGCCGGTTCGCCAGCAGCACAACAGCAGTCATGCCGACAGTAAAAACGTAAGCCAGCACGATCATTGCATCGTCGATGCCACCTTGACATTTGATGACAATCCGGGAGTAGAGTCGGATGATGACCGATAGGGTGACTAGGATGATGAAGACGATGTTGACGGCGAGCAGAGCGCCTCCTCGTGTCTCAGGGTTCTCATAGTTCGGAGCAGGCCAGTCCAAGTAGACCTTGAGGGGGATCTCTCTCATAGTATCGAGCGACAGCAGTCCTGTCCGGCCAAATAGTATCGTGAAGAAGGCGAGTACCTAAGACTGAGGCGAAACAGACCTCCGAAAGCCCGCAACAGTGGACAGCGGCGTTTATCCCGGGTCCCTGTCACCGCAGTGACTATCGTTGGCGTGCTGCAGTCAATGGGTTCGGCGAGCAACACTTCCAAGAACACAGGTCCTGAACGCGGAGGCAAACATGGATGGGAGGCACGTCGGGCCAAAGAGGATGCAGTAATGCGACAATCGCCGCGCGTGGAATTGATTCGCTTATAATAGAACGCTTGGATGCCCATGATGCCGCGATGGCACATTTGCCCGTTGACGGGCTGAGGCGCGCGCTATGGCGAAGACCCAGCGACCCGTCGCACATCACACGCTAGGATCGGATTGCGCGTCCTAGCACTCGCAGCGAGCTCACCTGGAGGCGATCACAAAGGGCTTGGCCAGGTAGATGTTTGGGGCGCTCCAGATGCAATTGACATCGAAGTTGTGCTGTTGAACGCCTCGGCGGCTTGAAGAGATGCTGTAACCAAAGAGCAACACAGTCGACAGCACTCTGGTCACGGTGTGCAGGCGTGCTGGCACTCGCGCCTACTGTAGTGTCGTCCTGCTGCCTGATGCGGCTCCATCGCCGCAGGGATCCACCTCGTCAGGACGTTTCATGAGTGCATGAGTCGTGGAGACGGTCCGCGGAGGTCAGGTGAAGCGATTCAGCGACAGGCCCACAGCTGAGGCAGTAGACAGCGAGACGTGCAGAGCCTGGCCCTGGCGTGAGGACAGTCGGTAGCGTGGACGTCGCACGAGGCTGACGCCGGCGCGCCTAGTGCCGCCCGCTGGGTCAGGAAGGTGGCTGGCAGCGCCCTGCAGGGTGGCCTGGAAGGATCGCGTCTCGTACTTGAGGCTCGGCCGGCGCGCAGTTTCATGGCTCTGTGGCCGTGGTGCGCTATGCCGTGTGCATTAACGGGTGAGGTCCAAGACGAACCGGGCCACGGGTTGGTGGGAATGGTAGCCCTCACTCCTTTCCGGAGGATCAGCACCAGGGTGGGAACATGATCTGCCGGGCCGGGCCTTTCTTTTCAGCAGCACACCGACCTGCATCTACCGGCCAGGATTTGTAAGGGTGAACGTTTGTTGTGCTAATAATCCTATGCCGTTGGTGTCGTGCAGCCGAGGCGATTGCCGGTCGCAGAACTGCCGACGAGATGTGTTCGAGCTAGATGTGTGCTTGAGGGACGCCTGACGCGCCGCTTGTACCCGGATCCAGTTGCCGCCCGTCTTTTGAAAGTGCAAAGGAGAGGTGTATGCGGCAGAGACGTGGACTAGAGGGTGACAAAGCAAGGACAATCGAGGATCTGGCATCAATGCGACGGCTGGGATCGATCATTATCAAACTACCTCGAACTCTAACCATTTCGAAACTGAGCGTCCAGACATGACATTTCCAGCCCTAGAAATACATCCTCGCGTATGAACTTCTCGCAGCCCTCAATAGGGCAGCCATAACTAGCTACACCAGCATGTCGAAGTGACGTCTCTGCCCTAGCAGTTCCTCCCACCGCTAGTCGAGAGAGCCTGCCCTCGCGGCATCTGTCCAGATTCCACCCGAGTACTAGAGGGGAGAAAATCCTCTGTTAAAGCCCGCCGATCTGAAGATCTCCTTCTTAGGACAAAGCGAACCGTACGGCTCGTATGCACGTCCGTCCAACTCCACGATAGCATTCCAGAGTTTTGTCGAGCAATCGCAGATGTACCTACCGACAACGGCTTAAACGGCAAAGCTGGTGAGCACAACCAGAATTCCCCACCCTCGGACAACCTGACGCTAAGTGTCAAGTGATGTGCTACATGACACGGCACGCCGCTAAGATCTAGCCGTGAAGACTCGTGTCGAGGGCATCTTCCAGAGGAAATGAAACTTTCTCACGGGACAATCCGACAGAACCATTGTCCTGCTAATATGTGAATATCGCACAGCTCCCTGTACCGAGTCATACAAAACCTTCCCAATCCATCTCCACGTGGCCCAGAACCCATCAGCATGGCAACTGGGATGATTCCTGCCGCTACCGCTAAATCAACAATTGTTCTTCCCGGCAACACTGCAGGAATGTGGCCCCCACGTGCATTATATGAATTAGTCTCCGCATATCTCAGCCCAGGGAAGAAACCGAGTCCATGGAAACCCTTCGTGCCGTGGCGCTCGGCCGGTGTGAAGGACCAGTGTCCCGCAAAGGCAATCGCTATCGAGTCAGGAATTGCGCCGAGAGGGAGATTGAAAACTCCACGAGGCGCTTATAAAGCCGGCAGGTTGCGTGCCGGGCGGGCTCAGCTCGACCTCTCGTGGGGCCAGAGTACTTCCCACGGCATGACCATTGCTAAGGACGGTTATTTTGCCTGGCGCCAGACTCACCTCGACCGCAGTAGGTTGCGCACCGTGGCTGCGGCCAAGGACGGTATTCTGCGCGGTGCTGGAGTCATCTCCAGAACCTTGGCGACTAAGTGTCGTCCTGCTAGACCGCCATTGATGCTAACGGCAGCTCACAAACATCATGTATCGTGCCAGCATACTCGTCTTCTACGTCGCTAGGAATACTTTACCGCATCGCGTGAAAACGGATCGTACCAGCGGAAGCGGAAATCCATCGATGTGTGCTAAAGTATACTCGTACACTTGCCTAAGCGCTACAATCCCCCCCTAGCAACAGGAGGACTCTATACTAGCCGTTTAAGAACGACCAATGAAAAAGGAAAAAGTCGCATCATAAATCTTTCCCTCCCCGACCATCGGTGCCAACCGCCATTCTAATCATCCGACTCCGGATCCGAGACGGAATCGCCCTACTCCTCCCTCTCAGCATCTTCATCGTCGACCTCAAACTCATCTGGCACCGGCGCCTCCTCGCCACCGTCGTCGTCTTCATCAACAGCGTTGAGAACGCCCGCGGCAGCCGCGGCGCCGGCGCCAGCGCCGAAGCCTCCAGGCGTCACGGGCGCGAAGTCGGGCATGGCGGAGTCGAAGCCGCTGCTTGCGCCTGCGCCGCCGCCGAGCTGCTGGCCGGGGGTCGGGGCGGAGGCGGTGGTCTTCTTGCGGGCTTTGAGCTCGAGGAGGGATTTGGGCTCGGTGGGCTGGGTGTCCTCGACGAGGACAACGCCGCCGGTGGGCTGGTATGGAGTTAGCAAAAGGGCCAACGATTTGGATGAGTTGATGCGAGACGCTTACCTTCTTCACGGGCTGGTACCGGCCCTCGCTGGGGAAGGAGATCCAGCGGACCTGCGCGGGCAGGACGCGGCTCATGTTCTCCAGCTCGTAGCCCGCTTTCTCCTTGAGCAGCTTAGCCTTGGGCGAGACCTCCTTCTCCTTCTCTTCGGGCTTGGACGTGTCGATGACGTTGTCCTCGTCCATCTTGTCGCCGGAGTCGGCGTCGGGCTTGGGTGTAGTCGGCTGGTCAATGTCCATGCTCTCGCGGCGGTTCTGGCGGTCCTTTGCGATCTTTCTGCGCTTGGCTTGCGCTGTTGTGGACAATACGGCAGTCTTGACCTTCTCCGGCGCCTCCTCGGCCTTGACCTCTTGTTCGGGAGGGTAGTCGAACATGCTGGGCTTGGTGTTCGAGTGAAACTTGAAGCTGGGCACTTCAAGGTTTTGGTCGATACCGATAATTGCTGTGGGAGTGAAGGAGAGGGCAAGGAAGTGTGTAAGAGGGAACCAGTACCAGTATTGCGTGAAGATAGCCATGCCGACAATGGCGGCCATGTTGAGATTGCCGGTAGGTGTCTGAAGACCAATGGTGGCATTCCTACCTCCGGCGTCGATAATGCCGAGGGCGAGGCCAGCACCGAACTTGGCCATTGCGTCCTCGTGGCGGTCGCTAACGGCCTTCTGGAGCTGCTTGCGGATGGTGGCCACCTTCGGGTTCTGGGTCTCGTTGACTTGGATCATCACCATTGAGACCGCAACAAAAGCGCCCTGCCTTACGAAGTCGACTGAGTCCTTCATCATGGGCTCGAGGAGGTCAATAGCCTCATCGAGACCAGTGCCGGCGCATGCAATACCGAGAGCCATGGTGGCACCGTAACGCACGTGCGGGTTGTAGCTCTCGGAGAGAAGCTCAACCATGCGAGGCACAGCGCTAGGCTTGCGGAAGAGAACAAAGCCCAAGCTCATGACAGCACTTCTCCGCACGTCATCGCTAACATCACTGACAGCGACATGCAGCAGCTTGCGCACGGCCTTGTTGCTGCTAGTACCACAATAGGCGAGAGCAAGGGTCATGATACCTCCGTAGCGGAGGGCAGAGTCCGCGTCATCCAGCAGGCCGTTGATGAGCTCGTCGGCGCCTTCCTGGCGACCGTACATGATGAGAGCCATGCCCATAGCCAGGCCACGCACGATCTTCTCGTGCTGGGTCTCGTGGGCGTACTGAATCATGTCGTCCAGAGCCTTGACGTTACCGGTGCCAAGCATGACAAGACCCATAGCGAGGCCAACTGCCTCACCGTTGATGGCGGAGTCGGTGTAAAGCACGTTCTTGAGCTCCTCGTAGATATCATCGGAGCCGGTAGCCATGCCAGCAACACCGAGACCCAAAGCGCCGCCGTGCTGGACGACCTCCTCCTGAGTCGATTTGAACTGGTCGCGCAGGTAGTCCAGGACATGAGTACCGTGGTTGGCGTAGATGAGACCAAGAGCGTAGAGAGAGCCGCCTTGGCTGTAAGAGCTTCCGGCGCCGGCAGCTCCATTTGCTCTTGGGAGGTAAGGCTCCAAAAGCTTCTGGCCTTGGCCAAGGTTGCCACGATGAATCACACCAAGAGCAGCGGTAGCAGTGAACTTGGACCAGTTGACGGCCTTGCCGAGCCACTCCAGGTTCTCGCGGAAGAAACTGTCGATGGTCGTTCCAGCATGCATGAAGGCGTTTGCGAAGGTCACGGAGGTGTGGAAAATACTGTTGCGAGCTTCCAGAGAGTCCCTCACCTTGTTCAGAATCGCCTTGTCGGTCCTGCTGTTCCTGAAAAGAAATTCCAAGTTCAGGTCAATGCTCTTGGTCCCGCGCAGAATGTCCCTAACAGAGTCAAACGCCTTTTTCTGATCGTCAGACTCCAGCTTCGGCTTTGTTCTTGAAGTGACGACGGTCTTCTGAGCCTTGCTTGCGCTTTGGTTGAGCTCGGTGAGTAGCTGGCTCGATTCCTCGGCGTTCTCATCTTCATTGGCGCGAGGCGTCGAAGGTGCAGCAGTTTCGCCATTTGCATTAGATTCCTCAGTGCTCTCCTCCTCCGGTAGCTCCTCCATAACCTTCTGCAAAAATTCCTGGGTTCCGTTTTCGTAAAGGTCGAAGGACAGCTGGTAAGCTACAGCGAGCGACTTGCCGTCCCCCTTCGAAATCAGCTGCTTGATCATATTCGATGCCATGGTGTGCTGATCAAGATACACAACGCAGCGAGCGATCGCAAAGTAGTCAGGGTTCGGGATCTCGTTGAGAAGTCCCAGAATCAAGCGCAGGATCTCGTTGCGCAGGCCACGCTCCTGAACCACGTTCATGCAGATATCCAGAATGTACTCAAGGAGCTCGAAAGTCTGCCCGGACGCGCCCTGCTTGGCCTTGCCCTTCTCCTCCTGGCTGGACTTCTCAATGGCCTCACGGAGTACTTCCATGTTGCGAGCCTCAACCGCGATTCCCACAACCTGCTTGTACTCGCCCTCCTCATAGCATGATTCGAAGATGCGACGAATGACGCTTTGCAGGTTCTTCTTGACCGTGGTGGACAAGGTGAGAGGGTGAGGGTGCGCGCCTGCCACGCCAGCGTTGCCACCGCCGGGGGCACTTGAATCCCAGGTATTGGCAAAATCTCTTGAGAGCAGAGACTTGCTAGGCAGTGTAGACTGCGAGAAAGGTGTTGTCGGGCTGGTTGTGGAAACGGCGGCCGCTGTTGAGCCCTTGGCGCCAGTGAAGGTGTCGTTGAACTCGGCGTTTCCGGATGCTGTCTTCGATGCGGGAGTCGGAGGATTGTGCATAGCACAGAGTGCAATGTAGGTGTCAATGCATTTCGCAATGATGGTCTCCTCGTACTCGGTAGGGTCATCAATCTCGAAGAGGTCGCCGGCGCCTAGAGCAAAGACCATGGACTCGTTGTACTCTTGTAGCTGGTAGTAAACTTTGGAAAGCAGGAGCGCAGCGAGACGGCGGTGGCTGAAACTCTCATCTTCGTAAAGAGATTCTCTGTGATGAGCTAGTCAGTGTTCTGTCCAAACAGGGTGATTCACATAAGCAGTGAGCGGTTTAGCCGCAAAATGTACGATACACAAAAACGCTGTATCTTGACAGATGGCGACTATACAAGCACCGGAAAAGTACGTACATTTGTCCGATGGAGCCAGAAACCTCAGTCCACACGCTGTCAATCTCATCGTTGAGCCTCTCGAGCGCGAAAGCCTGCAGGGTTGGGTCCGGCTCGGAGAGGAAGCCCACCAGACCCGCAGCAGATGTGAGAGCCGGCATTGTGGGTTTCAAAGCTGCCTCGCTCCGTCTCTTACAGATCTATGGCCGTGTGCCAGATGAGCTCAGTGGCGATGGGATGTTTCGAGGTCGAGGAGGCTGTTGTATGGCGATCCAGTTCCGGCTGCTGTCGGGGCCGTGGATGTGTGGGATTGCCTGTGCGGTATGGGATGACAGACAGAAGGCGGGGGTGTGGCAGAGGGTGTTGGTCGCGGTGATGGTTGATGGGGTGGAGGAAGTGCAGGTGGTGGTGTCGCTGACGAACAGACACGCAGAGAGCACCCAGAGCAGCAGCACGGACGAGCGAACACAACGCGCATCATCGGGCATGACGGCCGCCACAGGCAGCCGGCCAGCACGGCCACACCCGCCGACTCAAGCAACGAGGCACGAGAGCCCGCCGCCGGACTAATGCACGCGACTTCACTTACACCCTAAAGCACGTGCTCTCAGTTTTCCTCCGGGCGCTGAAAACACCTCTCTGTAGCCGTTGCGGCTTGTCTATAGCCCGTTCTGTCTGTCTGCAGCGCATCCCGCGCTCCGCTGCTGCTGGAAGCGTCCACGTCGCAGCTGCAGTGCCAAGCTCGCCGCAACGGTAGACGGGCGTTTCATGCGCATGTCACGTAGGATTCCACTCACATCCACCACGTCTTGGCCACCATCGCCGCTCTTGTCCCTGTACAATACCTTCCGTGTCCAACGCTCTTACTGACCGCCGCCTTGTTCGTTGCTCCCGCGCGCAGGCAGCGCCGTTGCGAGCCACTCCGAGGGGTAGACCACCACCGCCCAAAGCTCCCTACGAACGGACGAAACGAGCGCGCACTTTCAGGGAGTACGCGCACCTGTCAATTGTGCCTCTCCGCCAAAGACTGGACTGGATGTTGTAAGATTATCGCAGCGCACCGTTGTCGGCGCATGCGAAAAGCAGGAATGAGAACAAGAGCCAGGATAAACATCAAATAGTCGGCGCGCAACATGGATCTCTCGTCGGTGCTTAACACGAACTCGGCGCCCGAGCCTAATAAACCTCCTCAGAGCTCGTCGCCTGCTGCTCAGCGGCAATCGCATCCTCCACCCCTTGCTCCACCGCCAGGCGCAAACGGCCCTTCAGCATCCTTCTCCCAGCATCCCTCCCATCAGAGCACTCCACAGTATGCGCCGCCGCCACACGAACACCGCTCGCCTACTGGCTCGATAGGTTTCCAAAGTAAGGGTGCGACACCGTTGCACGCGCCTTCAAATGCCGCGCCTGGACAATATCCATTCCCGCAACACGCGTCGCAGAGTCCCGTGGCAACCCATCCTAGCCAGCAATACCCACAGTATGGCAGACACTCTTCAGCGACGCCTGGCAGTCGGCCCATGAGCCATGGATACCAGCAACAGCCTCCGACGCCGTCCCAGATGCCATCAGGTGGTGTACCCCCAGGGTTTCAACAGTACTCGTCATCCCATTCTCCTACGCCTCCCTCGCATCATACGCAAACACCGCATTCTGTCCGCCAGAGCCCTCTCAACACCTTTGCGCATCCTCCGCAGCCTCCATCGGCTCAGCAACACAATTATCAACATTCTCAACCGAGCACGCCCCTCGGTCCACCTTCACTGCAGTATCAACGCAGCCACGCTGAAGTTTTTAGTCCAAACCATCATCGCAATTTCTCTGGAGCATCGAATGGAATGGTCTCGGGATCGCCTGCCCAACATCAACCAAGCGTGGGCAACTTGATCGACTCGCCAAGCGCTTACAGCCGACAGTCGCCGCAGGTACGAAGAACGAGTGATTACCTTAGCCAAGGAGAGCGCGAACGCAGCCTATCTGTTAGTCCCAAGACAAAGGTGATTCCGCGTCTGCCATCTCACGGATCACGACAAAGCAGCGTGAACGAGGGCTATAGTGCGCGCACCTCCAGTCACCCGCAGCCATATGAAGTACAAAGTCACGTGCAATCACCGGTCGCGGGGCGCCAGATGGGTGTGGCGCAGTCCTCTTTCGTTCATTCAGCGAGCGATGTAACACAAATGGGCTCACGGTCATCCCAAGTGTCGTATTCAGATGCGCCGAGCCAACCGGCTCCTCAGACTCCTTTGTTCTCGAACGCGGCTCATCCGCAGCATCAAAATCAAAAGATGGGGATGGACAACCTCCTGACTCCATCTCAAGAGGTCCCATCGTCAGAGAGAAGCAGCACAACTGCTCGGAACCACAGCATTGATGCAAGGGCAAGCGCAATCACGCAATCACCGCGCTACATGGATGCCAAGCAGGATCCAGCGTCACATGCTCTCTTACAGCAGCCAGTACAGCCAGCTATGAGGAGTGTGTCAAATGGAGAGTTTGACCAGAAGTCAACAGATTCTCGTAAACGCCCAGCTGATCACGAGCCGGCATCGGAGCCGCCAACAAAGCGTGGGAAGAAGCGGAAGTATGGCGAAAGGCCGATCTGGGCTACACTTGCGAGATCCAACCCGAGGTTCGACGGCGCAAACGGTCTGACTGGACAAAGTGGCAAACCGGCCCCTCGTCAACAGCAGCAACAATCCCACCATCAACAGCAAGCTCGGTCAACACCACAACTCGCAAGGGCACCTCATCCTCATCAGAGATCAAATGGCCACCCGCAGACCAACGGCGCACCCGTTCCAGCTGAGCCATGGCTGCAGGATCCGCCATTGGACACTGACCTTATTCGAGCACGCTCCGTTCTGGGTCCATGGGAAAAGACCTTTAAGTATAACACACCGATTCCCTCCATGCTGAAGGTGGTACAAGACTGGTTCTGGTCACTGCTTGAGCAGCACGCGGATATTGGGACTGACCCTCGTACTGGTACCATTGAAATTGAAGCGAAGATTGGCACACTGGTGCGTTCTGGTGAGCGCGACAGAGCACAAGGACCACTGATGAGTGTCGGCGTTCTCCATCCGAGCTTGAACAATCAATACCGCTTCGAGAGTCGGATGGAAGAGGTAAGCATCAGCGTTATGGTATCCCGGAGATGACTGTACTAACTTTACCACAGCCCGAGCACGAAGCTATGAACAAATTCCTGAACGCCACAGCCCAAGCCTCCATGGCCCCAGGCCGTGTACACATGCAGTACGAACACCTCTACCAAACCGACACCTTCGCCACCCTCTCCCCCGCCGGCCTGGCCGCCCTCCCACCAATCGTGCAGCGTAAGCCTCTGCACGGCCGCGAACTCCGCCTGCGCACAACGCGCAACACCAAAACCAAGCAGGTCATCGCGCACATCATTAAGGTCAACCTCGCCGATCTGCACATCCAGAACCCGGGCGAACCCTACGACTGCCGCATCTCCATGAACCTCGAAGTCAACCTCGACCGCCCGGACCTGCGCATCGAAGACCTCATCGAGCCGCCCGCGCACGACAAGCCCCCGCCGCCCGAGCGCAGGAAGGATCGCCTTAGCTACAAGCACCTCGCGTATTCGGTTGACCTGACTAAGGTCGAGAGCGCGGGCGTCCCGCCGAAGTATGAGCTGGAGCTCGAGGTGGACGCGAATGTGCTGAGGGCGCAGATCGCGCGCGTCAAGAAGGGCCAGGAGTCGGCGTATGGGGATGTGGTCAGTGGGTTTTTGGATAATGCTACTTTCTTGATGAGGCAGGCGCCTTAGAGCCGCTGTTGATGTAGAGGAGTACGTTGACGGGGTTACGTTTTTTGGATTGTGAAGTGAGCCTTTTCTTCTGGCGACCGTGGGTGCTGAGGTTGGGCAGCATTCGCGAGCGGCATTGTGTTATATCTCCTCTTCGTACGAACGACCTTTATGCCGATTACTTTCTGGAGGTATCATGATCCTATTCCCATGTAGATATGTAAGCTGCATGATTCGTCGGTCATCCGGGATCGCCGCATGATGGATCGCACCGCGTCGTTTCCTTCGGTCGTCGTTCTCGGAGGATTATGATGTTGCGTACCAAGCAATGACATGGCTAACTCGCTTGTTCATACACGTGTTTTCGGGTTCCAACAATGCGTGCGTGGGGAATCATTGTCCATGCTGCGATATCGCACCAGCTAGAAGCTTGAGGCCTCGCTCACTCTCAAAGCCTCCAAACACGTGGAGTTCAAGGAAACGAATAGAGCCACCACACGCTACGAAGTCCACCATAGCAAATAAAAAACACACTTGCATTCACAAGCAGATTTATCAAGTTCGACACGAGTGGCATTTCACTCCTTCATCGATCAACGCACGCGCTGTCGACCAATCCACCCAACCCCAACCCTAACCCTACTTACCCACCGGTCCATTCCGTCCTGCGTTCAGACCGCTACTTGAGTCACGGACCGGGAAAGCTGCAGCCCAACAATCATGCGGATATGAGGTTGGTTTGTCGCTGTATCGACGACACTGGCCGGATCTCACCATGGTAAGCAGGCGTATTTGAGATTCCGTTGGATGGTCTCTATCTTGGGGTTCGAGCGACTGATGGGTTGGCATGTCACGGAGCACACACGAATGGTCGAAAATTGACGAATCGACACTGACTAGCGATGACGGGCGTGAAGTAGTTTACCGACCATTTCTTAGAGCGAAGGATTAAGATCAACACGTGGCGAAGCTATTTACCAAGTGCGAGCACGATGACAAAAAATGGAATAAGACACCAGAGGTTTTCTGCAACGACCCGCAAAGTGCGGACATCATGATTGCGTAAATATATAATCGTATCAAGGGACAACCCTATTACTTAAGAACCGGACATGCCCGAAGAAGAAAGAAGAAGATGGGCAGAGGCCACCAATCCCAATGGCCGTAAGATCTCTCGGCAAATGCTGAAAGAGGCTGGTCGAGACTGATCCAATCAAGCTGGCTGCGCGCTTAGAGGGGGAGGGACAGGCAGTTGAGCTCGAGGTTGATGAGGTTGCCGGAGGCATCGCCGGTCTTGCAGCACGCGGCGACGTTGGAGCCGCAGGCCTGCTGAACGGGAACGGCCACTGTGAGAGTGATTAGTAAAGAGCTGCAGCAAAGCTTGGAAGAGAAGTGTAGACGTACGGACGGGGACGTTCAGGCAGTTGGCGCCGATGAGGTCCTCGCCGCTGTTGCAGCAGGCGAGCTTCTGGCCGTTGCCGCAGGCAGCCTCCTGGGAGTCCTTGGAGGCGGAGACCTTGGTGTTGCCGTCAGAGGCGCCCTGGGGGGCGGCGTAGGCAAGGGCGGCCACGGAGGCGATGAGGAGAGTCTTGATGAAGGCCATTGTGTTGATTGGGTTGGTTGACTTGAAGTCGTAAAAGGGTTGTAGAAGCGAATGTGGTTGTTGAGTTGATGTGTTGGATGAGGAAAAGAATATGCCTTGGAGCGGTCGAGAAGGTCTTCTTTATACCATTCGTGTGCCTTGATGTTTGGGTAGTCGGTGTCCCACCGCTGTTTGGGCGGCTTGCTATAGCAGGGTGATATAGGTGATGTATGGCGATCTCAATCCACATGCCGGCCTCCTTGTCTCTAGTTTATTTCACAACGGTGAAGGTCTTGGCTTGCATATTCACGGCCAGAGACAGAGTCTGAGGACCGTATGGCTCTGAAGGTCTCGGACGTGGCAGCGAAATGTCCCTCGGTCATCTTCGCATTATCTTCGAGCAACAAGAGCGCTGCCTGGTAGAAATCACATGAGTCTCCTTCGGATGAACTGCTAGCAGCCAGCTTTGGATCGCCAACAAAGCCAGACTAGTACCTGAGTATCCAAGACATTGCCAGGGTGAGTTCGAGCACGGCCAGTAGGAGGCAATGCGCTCGTGCACGGTGTGGAGAGGTGCTCCCTTCGACTATTCCTAGTCAAATCAAGGGCAAGAGCGGTGCACGGTCGAGCCTCAAAGAGACTGATCGGAAAGCGGATACCACGTGGGTGTCCATTTCGGGACCCACAAGCCCATAACTTGGTGGGCCGTACAACGCCTGACCAGTTGCCTTGTCGCGGCATCTAAGATGATCGGCCTCATATGCCTGGGTCCTGTCCTGCGCTGTCAAAGACAACAGCCACCAGGTACGAAAACTCGGTCAGTAAATAGGAAATTCGGTGAGGATCACACTCCGTCACATGCTGTACTTAGGTATCAGTCGGACGGGCTGCAGACATGTCGGTCTGCAGGCAGGATACCACGACGACTTGGCTGCGTCCAGTCGGGTGTTGAGAGACACTGTGTGGAGCTTATTCTCCCCGCAAGGGACTCCACCAAAGGAACCGTTAAGGCGTCGATCCGAAAGTCTCTGAGATCTTTCCGTTTCTCCCAGGGGGATTCGGTGCGCTTTTGGCCACCGGAAATCCATCGGCTCCCCTGATGCTGGCCTATATCACTCACACGTTATAGTGGTGATCTGCCGAGCTAAATTCGCACCTACATTCAGGCGGGAACATGCGGGGCCTACGTCGAACAACCGAGATTTGTTCGGTCGCAGGTACCTCACCGTCTCGACGGGGACAAAATGAGGAATATTCACCGGCGTAAGAAAGAAATGCTGGGAGCCCACCCGAGCATCACTAACTCTAGATTTGCGGTGGTGTTGTGATCATGAGAGTGTGCTCCATCTTACACCGCGGAGAAACACCGCCGAACGGGCCGAGACTCCTCAAGACTGTTGAAGGACACCATGATGAAAAATGTCTCTGTTGCACAAAGTCATCACAAGGTTGTTTGTTTGGCGTCCCAGCTGCAATTACTACAGCCGCTTGATCCCCTCATTCACGAAGGAACACTCTGGCAAACAGCGACGTGCATCGAGGAGTGGTGAAAGGTACAGAAGAGGCTGCCTCTAGCGGAGCGCAGGTTGTCCGACACGAGACTCCCATGCCATGAGTATATTGCGACTTTTGAGATCCGCAAAGCTATTGAACCTTTATAACAAGGCTCGTTCGACTGCTGAAAGTCGCGTGCGGCACTCTTGGAAAGGTTTGCAGCGACTAGTGGTTCTCAAACCCGATAATCCAGCCGCAAGCCTCAAGCAGTGCTTCTCGCACTGTCTACCGGGAGACTTTCGGGGTAATCGTTCGGCCTTGCGAGATTCGATAGCATTATGAGAAGTTTGCCCATCTATGCCACAAGGAGAAGTCAATCGTCGGAAGACACTTGAGGTGGTGTAAGTCTGTACCGACTGCTTCTTGTTCCAAGGCTCGACAAGAGCAAAATGACGATTCAGCACGGACAAAGACTTCTGAGGCCGAGGGAAGCCTCGCTGTCATTGCAGCGGCATTTTCGCCATTGCTCGTAGAGAAATCGTCGTCGTTGAGTGACATCTGTATAGCGGCGCTGGCGCTGGGCGACTCGTCATTGCCGACAGTCCTGGTCACATGCTCGAGTCGCATGCTCGAGAAACTTCAACGAAAGTGTTGTCATTTTACTGCTACGCTTACCCTCGTGCAGAAGAGCTTGCGGTAATACAATGGAGTTCCATGCTCTTGATGTCTACCTCATATTAGGCGTTGATTTCTCTACTAGTTGAGAGGCCTGTTGGTGAGGAGTCCTCTTGCTCGATATCGGAAGCAAAAACGCAGCAGGAGAAAACATCAAAAGTCCAAGGAACAGGTAGGTTTTGAGATAATAGCAGTAGGAGGCACATGGTAGTATCATGCGAGTGCAGTTCTCTTGCCGCCCCTTTTGCTGAGGTGGGGTGCCAAAGATCCGTCGGCGCGCGGCGGCCCTGCCCGTCGAAAAAGCCCCGCATGCGCGTCATTTTCAAGATGCCTCACTTTGCGCCAGATTTAGGATTGCCATACCGCCGAATACTATACGTACATTTGCTTCTAGCAGGAATAGGCCACATTCGCAAACATGTCTGTTCAAACGCCTAACGGTCCGATCAATGCCGAGAATGCGGACAACTTCGAGGACATCGAGAAGCAGTTCGCCGTGAAGGGTGAGTGCTTCGACCTCCAGCCTTTCTTCGCATGAGTCGCACTAACATTCATGTGTAGTTGTGCAGCACATGACCACATACTGGTCAATTCTCGAGAAGATGCCTGGCTCCAAGCTGCGCCTGACTAAGATCGACGACGATATCCACGAGCACTTTCTCAAGGAGTTCCCCGACTATGACCTCAAGGCCACGATCAACGAGGACGAGATGAAGAGCAAGCAGGGCAAGGAGAGATGGCGCAACTTTATCAACACCTACGAAGGCAAGGTTGATGACTACAACTTCGGCACGATGCTGCGCGCCAACCCTGCGTGGGAGTATGGAGAGAAGGAGACCATTTTCGGTAGGAACATCAATCGGGATGCATATTTTGCGAAACTTTCTGTGATAGGGCTTCCGCTCTACGGTAGGACCGGTTGCTCATGGAAGCGATTGAGGGTTCTCAAACAGTTGATCGCAGACGATACACCGTCCTGAAATTTCACCGCAACGATGGATTGAGCTAACGGTGTCTCTAGCTGTTCGCATGCAGTTCTACGCCATCGAGATCGCCAGGTATGATTTTCAATGCTCATGTAATCTTCTCCCGGACCACTTGCTCATTCTTGACAGGAACCGCGCTGGCCTCAACGACTGGATCCACGAGAAGGCGAAGAAGGAGGGCTCATCTTAAGCACTTCAAGCAGGATGATAGACAACTTTACGACAGTAACGCGATAACGTTGTCAGGGAAAGCTTCTAGAAGCTTCTGCAGAGAGATCAGCTTCGAGGATCTTCCTCAGATCCCAAGCCACATACTCATTGCCTCGCCCAACAGGAGCGAAAAAGAGACCGGTTGCTGCAGAGTCGGATCACCCGACGACCAACTTGGCAGTGTCGCGGGTGATGACCACCGTGGTAGGACACATATGCAGCATGAAGGAATGCGAAAGTTGAGTTTACGAACAGTAATATTTTGTGATGTCGAATCGTCAGATGTGTGCGTGGCTTATCAGAAAGAACAATACTAACCCGGAATTGCTCCTCCTGTGCTACCGCTTCGGCTTTCACCGCAAACAACAACGTCAGTCCCGATTTGCAACTTGAGTCACACCTTGCTGAACTATCGCAGCTTCATACGCTGTTGCTACTTGATGATTCCATGAAATTTATTTTTCTCGACCGTATGAGCGCATGGCATTCACCGCATGTGCCTCATGCCGCCCGCCTTGAAGTACAAAACGCGGTGGACTGAGCGGCCTACCTCCGGCAACAGCAACGCAAACTCCGCAAAAATATACAGAACTGCGACAAATTCTACGGTCTCAGACGACTTCGAGAAGGCACCTTGGCGTGCGCTTTTCTTTTTCACTACCAAGTCCAACCTACCCACGCTCATCATCGGTATCGTCTTCTCCCTGATTGCGGGAGCGTCACCGCCAATAAATGCTTGGATTCAGGGAAAGGTATTTGAGAGTTTCTCATTGCTGGGAGCAGGACAGATTACTGGAGAGCAATTGTACAACGATGACAGGAAATATGTGATTTACTTCGTAGCATTAGCTGGAGCTACATGGATCACCAACGCCGGAGAGTTTGCGGCATGGATGTCGTTCGGGGAGCTGCAAGCAAAAAGCGCAAGAGATAGACTGTTCCATGGCCTGTTGGAGAAAGATATTGAGTGGTACGACATGCGCAAGAACGGCATCGGCGCTCTGCTCCCTCGCCTACAAGCCCAGATCAGAGAGCTTCAACTCGCCACGTCTCAACCTCTTGGCGGGATAATATCTTTAACGTCGACATTTGTGCTATCGATGATACAAGCATTCTATTTTTCATGGGACCTCACACTAGTCACGATCTCCAGCGTTCCGTTGATTATGGGTCTGGTCATCTGGATCGGCCGGCCTATGCAGACTGCCTTGACTAACCAGCAAGGGAAGCTCAGCGAGGCTCAGAAATACCTTGTCAGCGCTTTCTCGGCGATCGAGACCGTGAAGTGCTTCAATGGCCAAGAGATCGAACTGGTGAAATACATCAGGAAGGTCAAAGAGGCGGCTTTGTGGTATCACCGAGTCGCGAATGTTCATGCTATGCAGATGGGCTTTCTAGGTTTTCTGGCTTCGACGATTTTTGTCCAAGGCTTCTTCTATGGCGGCGTCCTGATCGACAAGCAGAAGAAGACGACTGCGGACGTCATGACTTGCTTCCTGTCCGCCATTGCGGCGTTCCAAGCCGTTCAAGGCATCCTACCTCAGATCATCGTTCTGGAGAAGGGGCGTACTGCAGGCTTGACATTGCGCAAAGTCATGGCAGAGGTGGACAATGGGCCCGGACCCAGAAAGGTCGAAGATCGCATTTGTCCTGCGACTTGCAATGGTGACATTGATGTGAGAAACGTCTCTTTCGCCTACCCGACTCGGCCCGATCAACTGGCTCTGGACGATGTGACAATGAGTATACCCTCTGGGGAGATCACTTTTCTTATCGGGAAGAGTGGTTCTGGCAAGAGCACTCTCAGTCAACTGCTCATGCGATTTTACTCGACGTCTGTAGGATCAATTACTGTGGATGGCGTGCCGCTTGAGTCAATAGATCTTGGTTGGCTACGGCGCAATTTCACCCTGGTCGAGCAGACGAGCCTTCTCTTCAATGACACGATTCTCCGAAACATCGCAATTGGACGACATGATACCGACAAGGTTACCAAGGCCCAGATCATAGGAACAGTTGAATTTGCCTTGCTACAGCTGATGATCACGGACCTCCCAAGTGGCCTTGATACAGTGGTCGGCTACAAGGGTGGGACCATGTCAGGTGGACAGCGGCAGCGGATGGCTTTGGCACGAGCAAGGTTACGCGATACTCCGATTTTGATGCTGGATGAGTCTACCAGCGCTCTTGACCACATCAGCAGGGCGCTGATGATGGATGCTATTCGTCAGTGGCGACAGGGCAAGACTACCATTATCATCACCCACGACATATCGCAGATTTTGGCAGATGACTATGTGTTCGTGCTTGAGCAGGGGAGGCTCGTCCAAGAAGGCTTCAGGAAGCACATGCAATGTCTAAAAGATACCCCTTTTCAGACGTTCCTACGGCCGGAAGATCGCGCGACGGACTCACTGTACGATTTGAGAAAAGATACGACGTTTGAGTCAGTCTATACGCGTGGCTCCTCTATTGACTATACCTCGATGTTTGCCGAGGAGGTGAGCCTGACGCCCGACCCTCTCGAGGAGCAGCTTACCGCGGTGGAGAACAAGAGAACATCCATGATGCCCCAGGTCTTCGCCGAAGGAGGTCCTGTACCCGGCATGCGCGCAGCAGGCACAACCGGGCCAACATCTGCTTTCGCGTCACCGTTCCTACGTCTGGCAATCACTCCGCCTACATTACCAGCTATCATGACTAGATGGGAGCCCCACTCACCTGGTAGCAAACAAAGTTCCCAACTAAATTCACCGGTGAGCGACCGGCGATCGACGATGCCGCGAATGTCCGTGATGCTTGAAGACTTGGTCGACAGAACAGGCAGACAAGCTGCCGAGGCACGAGCGGTCCATGGGGATGTGCGGCTGCGGCGGCGGCGGCGGCCAGTCCAGGACGACGTCTCAGCTATTGCAACACAATCGATATCCAAAAGTGCTCATGAGGATCAAGAAGAGGAGTCAGCCAAGGATGTCAGGCAGCAATCCTTCAAAGAGATCTTGTTGACCGTGTGGCCTAACCTCAATCGGACTGAACGGTGTGTAACCATTGCCGGATTTTTTGGAGCCGCGATACATGCTGCATCAACGCCTGTGTTTGCTTACGTCTTCTCGAAACTGCTTGCAGCCTATTCGATCAAGGAGGGTCGCATTCGTCAAACCCTGATATACTCTATGGCTATGCTTGGTGTTGCAGCCGTTGATGGTGTACATACATACCTATTTCGCTATCTTTTGGAGTACGCAGGTCAATGCTGGGTCGATAAAATCAGGGAGAAAGCACTGATTAGGGTACTGGATCAGCCACGCGCTTTCTTCGACAAGGAGATCAATTCAGTGTCACGCCTGACTGAAGGCCTCGACCAGAATGCGGAAGAGATGAAGAACATTTTGGGCCGCTTTGTGGGCATGATCTTCTCAGCGGCGCTCATGTCACTGGTGGCTGTCGTGTGGGCTATCATTGCACAGTGGAAATTCGCTCTCATCTGCCTTTCAGCAGGCCCCTACGTGTTCCTCGTCACCAACGCGTTTGCTGTTGTCAGTGGAAGATGGGAGACGATCAGCACAGATGCCGCGGCATCCGCAAGCTCAATCATGAACGAGACTTTTACCAACATCAGAACAGTCCTGGCCCTGACATTGGAAGACCATTTCTTGCAGAAATATACTCTGGCTACGAACTATGCGCTCAAGGTAGGCTTCATACGCGCATTGCTGTCCGGGTTCTTCTACGGTCTGTCCGACTCTGCCGGAGTATTTAGTACAGCACTCATCTTCTACGTTGGTACAATACTTGCGCGCGAAAGTGGCCCGTCAGCAGTTCCAGGCCTGCTACAAGTCTGCGCCTTGCTAGTCTTCACAATCACAAACGTCAGCGCTCTGTTGTCTTACGTACCGCAGATCGGACAAGCAAAAGACACTGCATCTCGCATATTGCGTCTCTCCCAACTTCCCGAAGACTCCCACGAGCATCTCGGCGATACCAAAGTAACCAGCATCGGAGACATAATGTTCAACGACCTCGACTTCTCCTACCCCTCGCGCCCAGAAGTCATCACCCTCAAAAACATCAACCTCCACATCAAACCCGGCACCTGCACCGCCATCGTCGGTGGCTCCGGCTCCGGAAAGTCGACCATCGCCAACCTCCTCCTAAACCTCTACGCCACAGCCCCCAAAGACCCTTGGTCTCCTTCCGCCCTCGGCGACCTCACCCTTGCCGGTCGCGACATCAAAAATGTCGACACGCCCTCACTGCGCTCCCTCGTCGTCGCTGTCCCACAATCTCCCACCATATTCGCCGCCACCGCCGCCGAAAACATCGCCTACGGCCTTCCCCCGGACTGCCCCAACAACCACCCAACTCAAATCGCCGCCGCCGCCCGCGCGGCAGGTATTCACACCTTCCTCGCCAGCCTGCCCTCAGGCTACGCAACGCTGCTCGGCGACGGTGGGCTCGGGCTTTCCGGCGGCCAGGCGCAGCGCGTGGCGATTGCACGCGCTCTCGTGCGCAAGCCGTCGGTCCTGATTCTCGACGAGGCAACCTCAGCTCTAGACGTTGAATCCGCAAGCCTCGTGCGCGAGACGCTCAAAAGCCTGCTGGCGGAACGCGGGCGCGAGATGACGGTGCTGATCATCACACACAATCGGGAGCAGATGGAAGTCGCAGAGCGGATTCTGGTGCTGGAACAAGGGCGGGTGGTGGAGGAGGGGGCGTTTGAGGAGCTGATGGAGGCGAACGGGGCGTTAGTGAATTTGCTTAGTGGCGGGGAGTGGGATGTGGGCACGGGGGGAAGGAGTGCGAGAGCGAGGGAGAGGGACAGGGGTGGGCTGAGGCTGAGGGAGGTGCAGTGGAGGGGCAGGAAGGGTGGGAATCGGTTGAGGTTGTAGGGGGATGGGTAGATGGTGGAGTTTAAGGAATTGCTGGTTTGCAATTTGGAGTGGCAGTGATAAAGGCGTGAGTCACTTTGTCATGTCGAGTAGAAGATGCGTGTGAGCGAGATGTAGGCGAGGATCAAAGTTGAAGACTGAATCATTTGCCTTATTAATGCCGGGGTCATATCGCTAGTCGGCAGATTTTGTAAAAATGCCGGGTATCGTACCATATTCCCACCCCGAAATCTCCGTGCTCCAAACGCCATGGACCCGCAAAAGCATCAATTCTTCACTGCAACCCTCGCAAAATCTCCCGCTCTCGCAACGTAACTCGGCCTGCCCTTCTTCTTCCAACATCTGTCGTAATAGTAGACGGCGTGACCGCACTGTGCCTCAGCGGCACACTCAGCGATGCATGCCGCGAAAGAGCCAGGCATTGTCGCGCCGGTGTAAGCAGGGGTATTGGGCGTGTCGGCGCTGCAGCTGATCCTGAAATTTTTGCCGCTAGACCAATATGGCTGGCCGTTCTTGTAGGGACAAATGGGCGCCGGCGTGTTCAGGGAAGAGCTGTAGCTTGTGGTGCGCGCGCCTGGGGTGGTCGCGAGTGTCCATTTCTCGAAGAAATCCATGATCAGAGGGGTTGCGTTGACATAGTACTATACAGGGGTTAGTGGGTTGTTTGACCAGCTTATTGGAATATCAGACTTACCTTGCTGTCATCAGGCCACGTGTGAGGCATGTTGTCAATCGCATAGTGAGTATTGATTCCTCTGGTGCTGCCATTGCCCCATTCCATCTTCTGGACATGCCCACTGTGTAGGCTGGTATTGGTAGGCCGGGCACTGAGGCCATTACGCTGCGCCCAAGCAGTCATGAAATAGGGGATGTACGGCAAGCAGCGGTTGCGTCGTTTGCCACCATCGTAGGGAATCGTTTCATCAGCCTTACCATGGAATTCAAGCACAGGGACGTTCTTGCGGCCAGGGTTGCATTTGATGGGGACAGTGTTAGCGTCACAGTTAGCATCTGAGGTTCCCTGGTAGTACGCTCCCGAGACTCCGGCAAAGGCTGCAATCCGTCGGGACGCCACACTGTCACATGCGAGAATGTTAGCAGAGAAGCCGCCTCCGTTGCTCTGACCGGCGGCAAAAATCTGGTCTGGGTCAATGCAGTATTGCGCCTCAAGGGCGTTGATCATGTCCAAGGTAAAGCCGACATCATCCGTCGTCGCTGCTGGGTCGCCCTGCCATTGGTTGTCGATGCCATCCGGATACACAACCAGCATGTGCGGGTTTTTGGCCGACTCGGACATTTTCGAAAGTGACTCTTGCTGGGCGCCATCGTGGGTGCGGCCGTGGAAAGAAAAGATCAAGCCATGGGGCCTGTCCTCGTCATAATTGCTAGGGAAGTGCAACAGGAAAGTCCTCTTGACACCTTTGGAGGTGGTGAAGTTGATCTTGTTACTCTGTCCAGTACCGCCCTTTTTGAGTCTTGGGTTGAGAGGCCTGCCACAACCTCGACTAGCACCGGCGTCTGCCAGTTGGCCGAGGAGAAGGCAGAGGCCAAGAGCACAGAGACCGAAGGAATAGATCGAACCTGTCATGATGATTTCAGCTTGCAAAATATCGATGATCAAATGGGAGGTGATCACTGGCCGAAGGGTTCTTGCGTGGACTGCAGTAAAAGCCTCGTCCTTCCTTACAGCATGAAGACAATGGCAAGCATGGTGAATGAAGAGGAAGGCGCCTCTGAAATCCAGCCACGGATTCTTGAACAAAGAAGTTGCCCTCGTAACCTCGCGATAAGCCTGTGGTGAGTTGGCGTAGATAAAGAAAGAACACTGCCGTGTGTCGGAGTTGCATGAGAGACGGGCCAAAGAAAGACATGGCTGCTTTCGGGCTACGGCACAGCCTCCGTCTACCACTTGCACGCAGCAACGGTGCCGCCGAAGAGGAACAGGCGGGGCTTTGGGCTTATGCTAAGCGAGACATTTACCATGCGAAAGCGTTGCTGAGGTCGGTCGTTGTCACGGCGGGAGTGTCTCAAGCGAACGTGCGTGCCGTTCAGCGTTTGTCTAGGTCTTCGTCGCCGATATGTCCGTGAAGGACAGGGCATTCCATGATGCGTGGCTTGAAACACCCGAGCACACAAACTCAGCGCCCTCAGTTCATGTGTAGAGCATCTGAAGCCACTACTGGGTTCTTTTGACTCGTGATGTTCCTAGTCAAAGGTGTGTTGATGTCAGTGAAGCCGCCGCGCTTTGATCTGAGGCTGCCCTCCTCGGCGTCGGCCCGGACGCGCGCTGCCACGTTCCATATCCTTGGCATCTTTCCATGTCCCAATATGGCCATCGGCAGGATATATCGCGACATCTCCTCACTTTTCCTAAATTTACGCCCATCGCGTTCGAGCAATGTATGCGCGCGGCTGAAGCAGCGCTTGCGGCAGCGTCGGCCCCCTTGCGAAGAGACGCTGCTGCCTCGCGCGCCAAAAGCTGGAAGCCAGAAGAAGTCGCCACAGGCGCATCAGCAAATAGTTGGCACATCGACCTACGCTTTTGTGTTCGCTGACACTGTGTACCCGTTGGTATTCTATCTGCTCGATCACTCTATACTCACGATCATTTACCGCTCCATATTTCATTCCACGCGGCCGACCGAACATGTCGCAAGCCTCCCAACAAGTATCACGATACCGCCCAGCCGTGATCGCGGTGACCGGAGTGGCTGCCGCAGTTGGAATATGGACTCTCTATTCGAGCTTCGCTGACCGAACGACGAAGTCACCTTTGCATAGGAGCAATGCTGTACGCCGGTCACGCCGTCCATCCGCTATTGAAAGCATCGTCGAAGCGAGTGCTCCGAGCTTCGAGGAGCCCCTCGGCGCGGCGGTGATCAAGTGGAACGACATCGTGGTAGGCCGAATTGTCTTCGGCCGGGACAAGGTCCCTTCTTCGGCGGAATGGCGTAGTTCGTACGGCGAACATACCGAACATGCAAGGGCAGCAGCGGCTTCGGTGGCGCTGCAGTCGATTTTGTTCCAGTGTCAGCGACAATTGAATCCTGCTCTGGAGCAGGACGATGATCTCGATTATCTTCGGTCAGTCATGGCCGCTTACGGGCTGACGGGTTTAGCGGAGAGCATTCAAGCCAACCCCAGAGGCGCTGCACAGGAATTTCGCACACAGATCGTTGAGATTATCGGTGATGGCGACTTGATCGACCTGGAACGCGCCTTTCGGGATTTCCCCAACGGTACTGAACTCCCATACCTGCCTATGTCGGATGCACCCCCGGTCCGCGCTCCCGAAACTGAGGTGGACGTGCCGATGGGCGGCCAGGCCGAGCCCGAGCAGAGACTCAAGGGCCTCTTATACTTCATAGCAGAAAACAAGGCTATGAATGACGCCTACGAACACCGCGGCATTCAATGCGACGGCTGTGGAGAATTCCCCATACGCGGTATCCGCTGGCACTGCTTGAACTGCCCGGACGTCGATTTCTGCTCGACATGCGAAGCATCGTCAAAGCACCAACAGACGCATGTCTTCGTCAAGATCAAGATCCCGCTTCCGTTTTTGTCTCAGAAGGGCAGAACGCTGGCTTACCCTGTGTGGTATCCTGGAAACCCGCATAGGATCCACGAATCAATCAGTTCGGAACTCAGAAAACAACTCGCCGAAAAGCATGGTTACGAAGAATCGCAAGTCGACGCCCTGTACGACCAATTCATCGCGTCTGCAAACGTTAGCATTCACGAAGACTATTCAGCCGTTAAGGTCGGCATCGACCGACGAGCGTTCGACAGCGCGTTGACCAGCAAAGCGTGGACCAATCATAGTAGTCCGAACGTCTTGTACGATCGTATGTTTCTCTTTTACGACCACGATGACAAGGGTATCATATCGTTCGAGGATTTCGTCGACGGCTTGTCGTACCTTCGCGGAACACGAAGACTGCACCCTCTCAGTCGTGCCTTGGAAGGGTTTGACATGGACAATGACGGTTTTATTGACCGTGCAGACTTCCTTTCCCTGCTCCGGGCCAAGTACGAAGTGCAGAAGGAGCTCATCGCTAGCAGCGCGAGCATCAGGGCCGAGAAAGCCGCACAGGAAAACATGAGTATGATAAAATCGAGCCAGCCGATCAGCGCAATTTTCAACGAGCCAGACATGCCGCACGGGGCGACACGCCCTGTTGGCGGGAAGGTCATGGGCGCTACTGGAGACCTCGAGCCACAAGCTACGACCAAGACGCTTCTTGAAGACTCGGAGACGCCTTCCGAGGCTGGAACACTTCCCAGCAACGTGATTCGCGTCCGCTCGCTCCAACAGCTTCAACGTCGCCTCGAACATCTCGACCGCGCGCTTCAGAGTCCGACAATAGGCTCGGATGGAGAAGCAGGCCCTTCAAGCAATGGACAAATTCGCGCGGGCTCATCTACAAGGACGCTCACTCCAGAGGAAGCTGAGGTCCTCGGCGTCAAGAAGGACACTTCTAGCGGAAACGAGACCGTCTCAGGTCGCCAGGATGCTCTTTGGTATTACAGCGAGATCAGCTACAACGAGCTGCTCGCCTCCATCTTCGAAAAGCGCGAACAACTCGACGGCAAAGTTTCCGAGACAGCGTCCGAACGCAGCCGCTGGCGGAAGGAAATCGACGAATTCGTCGCGCGCGAGAAAGAGCTCGAGGAAAATCTGCGCACCGGCGCCGAGCTGGACCCGCTCGTCGCCGCCGCCGCACATTCTTACGACCGCACCTCGAAGGCCTGGATGAACCACCAGCAGGAGAACGAGAAGCAGCTCAGAGACGCGGAGGTGCGGCAGGAGATTGATGTCCAGATGCGCGATAATATCCAGCCGACGGATACGCCGAGCCTCGATAAGCTCGAGTCGGATATTCAGGAGCAGTCATTGGAAGAGCTGCTTGCGGCGGCCGGATATAGTGTTGACGACGGCTCTGCGCAAGCGGTTTCGAGTGCGGCTGGTCCCTCTCAGCCATCGCAGCAGGAGAACAATCCTTCTATCGGCGTTGAGTCTGAGATGGATTGCGACACGACGCTGCCCCAAAACCGTCCCAACGAAGCTTCAGCCAACTCTCAACCCGATATCGCTGGCCCAAGCAAGCAGAACAGCGCACCGATCGAGCCCGAGCAGCCTCCCTCGCAAGAGCGACTAGAGGAACTGGCCTCGTTGGACGAGGCACAAAAGGCGATGGACGAGCGCGGCGGCGCGGGTCGCGTGAGCTTCGAAGAGATCGAGGCTGTCGCGGAGACGAAGGAGGACGTACGAGGGTTGATACTGAGCTGGCTGGAGTTGGCCAGCTTCTAATTGCCTACATAGCATTGCATGGGAATATGTCGTCGGCGTTGGCATGCATGCGGGTGTGGGTGTACATGTATTGATCAGTCATTCATACGCAAGGTGTTGTGCCACCGGGTATACTGTCCGTCAAAGTCATCGGTGGAGGTGGGACGTATGTTGAGGAAATTTGCATACAGTCTTTGTATCGTTATGTGGAAAAGGGGTATCGCAACAAGACAAAATAGTCTTTCCGTAGTGCAAAGCATGTTGAGAGACCAGCTCTCAGACTTGCGCCTTGCTTGATGATGTTCAAGATCAAGATAAGCAATCGCATCGTTCCAAAGCAAAAGTGTTGCAAAAGTCGCAGTCTCTGTCAAAGTATTTCAGCAGTTCCGTCTCACACCACAACGCAAAATCCTCTCCATGCATTCGATTAGTTCTCGCTCATGCACTTGCGCTTGCAACGGCACTTCAGCGAATCCTTGAAGTCGTTGTAGGACAGATAGACCGGCCTTTCCTCAGAGTCGGCCTCAGCCCCAGCCTCGCCGTCGAGGCGCACACCACCGGCAGGGTCCTTCTTCATCCCGTCAAGAAAGGTATCGTACTCGCTCAAAGTGCTTGTGTTGCCCGTAGCGGCCTCTCTCAGGGAGAACCACTTCTTGTAACCGTCGTGTGCGGCACTGAGACGAGACTCGAGGGCAAGCTTCTGCTCCGGTTCGACGTGGCCCGTGATGGTGACTGGGTGGCCTTTGATTGAGAGCCAGGCGACGTCGAAGATGCGGTCGACGACCGTCTGTTGGCAGGCGCCCTCGAGCCATGCCTTCTCGGTGATGTTGGAAGGGGCGGCGATGTGGAGCTCGAGCCTGGCGAGATTGGTCTCGCGGAGGCGGTGGACGACGTAGTCGTGAGGGAACGCGGCATCATCGGGATCGAAGCGGAAGAAGTCGAAGAAGCCGCTGTGCGTGAGAGACAAGGTGACGTTGCGCAGGCGGTTGCGCAGGGCGTTGTTCTTCAGAAGTTTGGACAAGAGCCTGCCGTGCTCAACGAGGAAAGTCGTCGTCTGATAGAGCCTGTAGCTAGACTCGTGATAGAGGGTCTTGTTCAGGTGCATGATCGACATGTCGGGCCTAGGGGCAAGGCGGCGCTTTCTCAACTTGTCGCTTGGGTACGGACGGGCGATAGGAGAGAAGACCTGGTCGAAAATCGCGTTGCGAATCTCGCCTGGGAGAGCCACGACGTTGAACGACTTGCCGGTAGTCTTCCACCAGTTGAACTGTGCGTTGTATGCAATCTCCTGAGTCTGCGGATAATTACTTTCCGTCCCGACTTCGTTGAGATAATCTGACAGTGGATGCCATGAGTTGCAGAAGTAGACTTGAACGACCCCCATGGAAAGACGCACGCGCAGCCTCTTTGGCGGGTCATCATTGTGACGAGTCTCAAAGATGTAGCTGGTGTAGCCGATATCGATGGTGCCAAAAAGTGGAAGCCAGATCTTTTGAGATCGCGCGCCATCCGCTGGGTAGACCGCAATGTCGAGGCCAAACTTCTCGAAGCTCTGGGATCTGAACAGATCAATTTGTTGCTCGATGGCCTTGTGCAAGAATGTGGACATCATGGCTTCCTTGGAGTTGCTCTTGTACCATTTGAATGCCAGCACTCTGGCAGTCAAATTGCTCATGCCCATGTGCCGCTCGAACACGTTGACAAGAGAGCGCAACTGCTTGTCTGTAATTTGTGGCATTGTCGATTGTCGAAATGTTGAGATGATCAGTGAGAATGCTTGTACGAATGTCGATGAAATGGTTTGACGTGTCGCTTTGTGGTATTGTAGAACATGAAAACGACAGGCCTTATGTAGACGGCGGTCTGTTCAATAGGCAGTAGTTCCTATTGTCTGGCCGCAATGTGGGTGGCTGGTACCTACAGCGAATCTGAAACGCTATTGTCGTCTGACTTTGGTAGCTTGACGTAACAGGAGGTCGCTGTGTTGCAATTATACGCGGTCGTGACCGCTTTGCTATTGTCGTTCTGAAACGACTGTGAGCAATGCCATTAAAAGCTCGTACTTGGCGCACGATTCCGATCGGGTGGCAATGCTAATGTTATATGCATGAGAAGCGACAATTAAAATCATTAGGAGCGAACAGTATAAATGTCAGCCGCGCACAGGCAGAGCGCGCGGATCACGTGGTTAGCGCGAATGACGCTCGCGAATAAAGCTCGCCGAGCTAGCGACTGAGGCGCTCCGCGCATGTGAACGTAGACATGTCAGTCCTGCCTGATGAAGGCACGGAATCGTGAGATTTTTGCAGGGCGAAACTTCTGCGCATATTGCTAGGCTCACTGGTAATCCAAATTGTCGGTCCCATGATGTGAATCGTGACTATCAGCTCTCCTGTATCATCATCAGCTTATTGCACCTCGTTGAAACGTTCGTTGAAACGACCAGAACCGATATTCTGATCGGCTGCGACTGTTGCATGCCAAGGTGCGACATTTCGCGATTGCTCAAACTCGGACGTCGATATGAAGCGTAAAAGGTAAAGGGTGAAGTGAAGTTGAACACCGAGCGCACGGACCTCAAGCCCCGGACTGCTGATCCAGCTTCGAGCTCTCCGTCTGCTTGACTTGACATCTGCCACTGCAACCGCAAGCCGACCACCGACCGTGGTACTGACCATATTCGATGTATGGTAGTCCAAATGGCGCTTCCGCAAGAAAACGTGCGCGCTCTAGACCAATTGCGCCAGCGTCTGCAGCAATTGTCAAGCTCCCTCAACATACTCAAAGGCGATCTCGCTAAGCAAGAAACGCTTCCGACCTGGTAGGTGATTATCAACGACCAAGCTTTAGCACACACGCAGTAGTCTTCCACCGCCAAAGCGAAAATGCCTGTGTCCATTTGCTAAGTGCAATGGTAGGGATTCGCTACAGACTCGTGCTGGCCTCCTTGCTGGCGATCTCCAGCAGCTACAGACTATCTTCGACACGAATCGCCAGTTCCTGACCGCAGCTCATGCATACCCCCACGCATCTTTTCCAGGCCATTCGCACGAAGTCGTGATTCAGCAGCTGCTGAGAAAGAAAGCAGAGCCGGCGGTGGAGGACTGGGTGGAGGACAATACCAACCCCTCGAAGGTCGCAAAGTGGGACAACGGTGCAGACACCGCTCTGAATGAGAAGGAACAGAAAGAGCTCTGGGCATTTGCGAAGCCGACGAGCACTGAGATAGCGGGTCAGATGTACACCAGCGGTGCCTTCGATTATGAGTACACGCTGGCGGAGAAGGAGAACGGCGTCGAGAATGTGGTGACAGGACTACGAAGGAAGTTGAAGAAATCAATGGACGATGACGATGAGGAGGACGTGGACGACGAGGATGAAGACGACGAGATGGAAGACCGCATGGACGAGGACATCATGCCCGCCGCAAAACCGCCCAATGATCCGTTCGGTGATATCAAGGGCATAGACAAAAGCAAGACGGCTTTGCCCATAGAAGCATGGCTAAGGTTCATGAGTGTAATGGCTTTGCCTAGTAGATAGCGTGTCATGTTGGCTTTGAAGGTCCAAACTTGCAACTCTGGATTCCCATCTCGTTGATGGCTTGTGTCGTGAATAGGTGAACGAGTCAGACAGAGATATATGAGCCTACCTTGATCGTGAGATCTGTACTTGTACATAGCGTAGAGCTGCCACCAGCAACGTCACGAGGGACTTCCGAATGTGGAAGGTATACCCTGGATCATTCCAAACAACACTTTACATAAACACGCGCGCTTCTTGAGCTTGCGCGTGAAGCAGTCCGACATTTTCCCTTCAGTCGCCAACCATGGAGTCGCTCGAACAAACCCTGCGATCGGTTCTATCGCCAATCACGCAAAATCTCCCTACACCCATCCAAGATGCCGCAATACAGCTGCTCGGCGACAGCTGCTACCGCAGCCTGGTGCACAACCTGACGATCACCGACTCTGTCTGCATGAAGCTTGCCGTTTCGAAGGCGCTTGGAATCGCCATCGTGGGCGCGTCCTCCGTGGTCAAGGTTCCTCAGATCATCAAGCTGATCAATTCTGGATCGGCCGAAGGTGTCAGCTTCATCGGATACCTGCTCGAGACGGCCAGCTTCATGATCAGCCTGGTCTACAATGTTAGGAACAAGTTCCCGTTCTCCTCTTTCGGAGAGACGGCTTTCATCGTGATCCAAAACATCGCGATCTTGTTCCTGGTGCTCGAGTACTCTGGCCGCGGTCAGATGGGAACAGCTATGATCGCCGCCCTGGCTGGCGCTGGATTCTTGCTCTTCAACAGCAACATTGTGAACATGGACTTGCTGCAATACCTTCAGGCAGGTGCTGGTGCTGTCGGAGCGCTATCCAAGCTGCCGCAGATAATTGCGATCTTCCGCGAGGGAGGCACTGGTCAACTCTCTGCGTTCACCGTACGTCAAGCACACTCCCACTCTACCCTGAAGCCAGACTGACAACATTCCACAGGTCTTCTCCTACCTCTTCGGCTCCATGTCGCGCATCTTCACCACCCTGCAAGAAGTTCCCGACAAGCTCATCCTCTACAGCTTCATCGCCGGCTTTGCGCTGAACGTTGTCCTCGCGCTGCAGATGGTCATCTACTGGAACGCGCCGGCGAGCAAGAGCACCACTGAACACAAACTGACACCGGCTGGGAAGCGTGAGGTCAAGGCGCCGATCGAGAGCGCTGCCGAGACTGTGAAGGCGCAGGCTACAGGATCGGAGAAGAAGAGCAGCCCGAGCACGAGACGCAGGGGTTGAGAAATTGATAGCTGAATAAGTTGCAGTAATTAGTTCCTCTATTATCGTGTTCGTAACAGTTGAAACGATCCATCACTTGTTTGATTCCGCCGCAATTATTTCGCGCGCCTCAGCGAGCTCCTCCTCCGAAGGCATCGGCACGATCATCAGGTACAAGACGTCCTCTTGCATGACCTTCCTGATCGCGCCGATCGGACCTCCATTCTTCTGCTTGTCGCCTCGTCTCTGTCTGGGATGCGCCCTGCGATCATATCCCCGACCGAAGTAATCCTGGTCGTACTGGCCCGGCGGGTGCTGCGAAGGAGACGTCTCGTTGTCGTACGTGCCGCCGTGAGAAGCAGGGTACCCAGGACTGCGACCGTATCTCCTCTCGAATTTCGCCTCGCGCCTCTCCATCTTCCGCTCCCGCTTGGCGGCTCTTCGACTGGGCATATCAACGTGGCCTCCTGAGACCAAGCCGATCAATCCGCCGTTAAACATGGGATTGTTAGGGTCGGACCATTTCGAGCGGTTCTGGCGTTCGCTTTCGGGGATGACGAGGGCGGAGTCGGGATCGTTTTGAGCCTGTGATTGATGTGTCAGCGTGATGATGCTGCGTAAGCTGGCCCCAGACGGACAGTAAAGAGGAACTCACGTATTTGCTCTGCACCCTTCGGTCGAGGTAACCAGCCAGGAACTTCTTCGCGTCCCTCGTCTTGTCCTTGAAAGTCTCCTCGCCGTTTTTACCACTATACATCACCTCGTCGATCGCCGGGTACACCAGCGGCGCCGCCTCCACCATCTTCAGCGAACCCCGCGTCTCGCCAGAAGTCAGGCGCATCTTGTTCATCTTCGCCGACAGACTGGTTTTCTCGCCCGGCGATGGGCTCTCGTACTTCGCAATTGCTTTGGTAGTCGAGAAGTCGACCTTCTCCGTTCCGATACCGAATCTCGCCAGCAGCCCCGAACCGGATGCTGCCACTTCGGCGTCAGACTTGTACTTCATGATGAAAGCGTAGCAACCCGCGGGCTTAAATAGGGTCTCATTCATGCGGTCGAGGAAGGTGTTCGTCTTGCGGCGACTGTCGATCTCTTTGCCTACGCCGGCGGCGACTTGGACTGCTGTTGTTACTGCCATCTGGAGGAAGGAGAGGGTCAGCTTCGTGGTCTATCGTTCGTTTTGGCGCATGCTTAAATGACTTGTACACTTACGGTAATGGGTTCAGGCACAAAGCCAGCTACAGTGGCCGCCACCAAGACCGCATTAAAGTATGGATTCGCTTGGCTGGATTTATGGAAGTTCTTCAGGAAACGGAGGAAGGTCTGCTGGTCGATGCCGACATCCTCGAGCACTGGGCTGTACGCTCTAACAAATCCTCGCGACTTGTTCCTCGGCCTTCGCTGGGGAAGGATGACTGGGAGAGGTAGCTTGCCCACGGGTTTTGTATCTGCAGGACGGTTGCCCACCACGTCACGCACGAGAGCATCGTCGTCTTCGCCCGTGGCGTCTTCGTAGCTGGGTGGCTCGGTGGCAGCGGCCGCTTCGTCGAGCTCCCAGGCTTCTTCGTCATCTTCAATTAAGCTCAATTCCGAGGAAGAGTCCGAATCGCTAAGCTCTTCTTGAACCACTTTCTTCTCATCCCCCACAGGCGGGCCCCTAGCGAACTGGCGGTCACTGGCACTGCTCGCCGACTCAGAATACGTGGGCGGCAGGTTGCTTGACGACGAGTGCTGGGAAATGTTTGGCCGGCTCGAAGGCCCAGCCACTGCGGGCTGCTCGTCAGGCGAAGCATGGGCGGAGTCGTGTGCGGCCTTGCGTTCTTTGCGGTGCCCGCGGTATTCAACGGCTGCGCCGACACCAGTGCCGACGAGCTTGATGAGGCCGCCAATTGGGCCGCCGCCGCCTCGTTTGCGCTGCTGATTGTCGCGGGAGGACATTGAGTTTGGATCACCGATTATTACTGTGTGAGATGCTGTGGTTCGGAGAAATAATGTGGTCGAGTAGAGCTAGGAAACTGTAGGAAAAACTATGAAACGAAAAATAACTCCATCTCCAACCCAGCGTTCCAGCATCATGATATAGTCTCCCCACCTGCCTTCAGCTCCCAGGATACCAAACGTGGATGCATTCGCGAAGGAGCGCTAATCAGCAACCTGATAGGCGCGCAACGTGAGCGACAAGGATGGCACGTATGGCACGGCGAACGCCGGACCCAGAAGCGCAACGAGAGCTCGATTCGGCCAAGGCTGAGCTTAAATTTGCTTGACTGCTCCGCTTGGAATCCTTCGCGCAGACTAGAGTGTCAGCTGCGCCTCGTGCGCAGCAGCTGAGGGTCGAGCATTGAGCGCCATATGCGCCATTGTTGGGTAGCTGTGTTGACACGGGCGCGATTGAGTCATATACTGATCACCAGGAGGATGTTGGTACTTTCGATGCTGATACGGCCATGGCAGGCTGAGCGTGTTAGAGATCACGGTTTCACAGGAGGACAGAGGACATTGAGACCGGATTAAGAATCATTCATTTCATGTTGAGCTGTCCGAATTGAAGCCTATGTTCACTTGGACGGCAAAAGCTCATAGGGGGTATCTCTGGGATGGGGTATCTTCAAGGCCGGTATGTGCACGGTTTCCCCCCGTTTCCAAGTGTTCTGTTAAACCAAACCATGTTAATGCCTGTGTTCATATACGAACCCACGAAAGAAAGAAAAGAAAGCAAGCTGTGAAGCTGCGAAGTGGTCTTAGACCTGACTGATGCGGTCTTCTATTCGATCAGAGAAGGCATCAGCGCAGGCTGGGGAGTCTTAGTGCGACCACGAGAGGCTGGACGCCCGGTCGGATCGAGACTGCCGGCACGAGACGGCGGCTGCAGAGAACCAGCACGAGAAGCCGGCTTCTGAGAGCCGGCGCGCGAGGCGGGCTTTGCGACTTCTGGGGAGAGGTTCTGAGCGAATTGAGTGACAGCGTCGACTCCGGTCTTCAACGCAGCCGTGACGGTTTCGGCGACCTCCTGAAGGACGGGAGGAGCAGCGCTCGGCTGGCGAGATCCTGCGCGAGAAGGCTGGCGGCTGCCAGTGCGGGATTTTGGCTGGGCAGTCAGATTGGCATCGGTCTGCGCTACGGTAGGCAGCGCATTGCTGGGTGCAGACGCTCCATCAGCATCATCAATCGCCTTTGCATCGGTGGCCTCGATGCTGTTGGACGGCTTCTCAATCTTGGACTCCTCAACAGAAGCACCAGCGACAGCTTGGTCAGCCGCGTCATCATGGCTTCCGTTGACTGGAGCGGCATCTTCATCTTCATAGCCTTCGATGAGGTTGTTGACAATGAAATCCCACTCCTTCTCAGAGACCTTGGTAACGCTGAGCCTAGACTGCTTAACAACCTGCATGTCCTTGAGAACGCCATTACCGTCAGCGAACTTCTGCAGTTCCTTCAGGGTCACTGGCTCGCTGAGCTTCTTGCGGAATGCGATATGGACAAGGCTCCATTGATTCTCCTTGCCACGCTTGGCCGGCTCGACGTAGCCGATAGAATCCTCATCCTCAACGGTGAAGTCAGGCTCGTGCTCCTTGACAATTTCGATGATGCCGGTGATGCCAGGCTGCAGCTTGCCCTTGCCCTGAGAAGCGTAGAAGAACGCGAGGTCACCCTTTTTCATGGCGCGCATGTTGTTACGGGCAACCATATTACGGACACCCTCCCACGGTTCGGCAGGCACGCTGGCATTCTTCAGATCGTCGATTGTGAACCTGGTGTTGAACTCCCTGCCAGATTTGAGGGTCTCCATGCGGTCGATTTGCTCAGCCTTCATCAGCCAATAGTTCTTGCCCTCAGAAAAATTGGCAGTCTTCTCGGCCTCATCGAGAAGTTCCTCCTCGAGCTGTTCAGCGGCATTGTCGGCATCAGCGGCGATCTTCGTAGTCTCGCCTCCGGTCGGGCCACTGTGACGCTTGCGCGGAGCAGGCGTATCGAGCGCCTCAGGCGCCTCCTCTGGCTGAGGGCCAACTCTCGACGGACGGCCCTTACGCTTGGCCGGCTCCTGCACCGCGGGTGCAGTCTGCTTGGCCGGGCGACCACGCTTCTTGGGCGACTCGGGCTCTGCCGCCGGGGCAGATTTGGCAGGCCTTCCGGGCTTCTTCTTGGATGCGGTCACAGAATCGGCTTTAGCGGGTCTGCCACGCTTCTTCGGTGGCTCATTGACCTCCTCGTCTTCATCGTCATCTTGCTCCTTGGTGGTAGTGGGCTTAGCAGGGCGACCGCGCTTCTTGGAGGCCGGAGCCGCGGTTGCGAATTCTGAAGCGTATTAGCAGTGAACGTGAGAAGCATGTACTTGAGCGCGTGACGACGTTGAGAACGCACTATTCGAGGCAGCCTTCTCGGTAGCAGCAGAGGTTGTGGCTTTCCCTGCACTGCGACGAGGGCGCGCCGCGGCAGCGGTAGCTTCGATTTCCTTGCCGCGATTGGTAACAATCGGCGCGTGCGGCTGGGCCGCGACAGTCGCCTTGGAGGCAGTGTCTACCGTGGACTTCTTTGGCGGCATGATGGTGCCGGAACGCCGTAGCTCTCAGGACGTGTGTTGTTGTGCGAAGTGGCCCTTGGTGTTTTGTCGCAAGTTGGAAGTCGCGTCGCGAGTGTGGAGCTGCAGCTGTCGCGAAGCTCGAGTTGGCGACGAGCCGCGGCACATGACGTTGAACTCAAGTTCGACGCGCATCACATGACAGAAATGACAGGGAAAGGGTGTTCATTTCAGTGATCCCTGACCTCTTGTTTACAGACATCATTGGAGTCTCAAGGCATCATTGCAACATTTTCTTTAGTGCAAGGCTTTGGGTCAAGCTCGTTTCAGGCGAGACGTCCATCGTTTGAAACCGCGTCTGGCCTTGAGCGTTGGCATTCCTACTCGCTATATACTGTGATCAAACATTGTAGGACTTGCTAGGGGTGAGGGTCTCATCCCGTCATCTGAGTTAGTTCACAAGCGAAAATAGGTAATGTAAAAGGTGAAGCAGACTGGTGCCAGCCACCGAAACGAGCCCACGTTGCTCATGCACAGGAGGCTTTCCGGCAGCTCCGCCTGACACAAAACTGCGCCACGGCCTGACTCTCACTCTCTCGTAACGACAACCAATACCGTTCCCCGCCTGGAAGCACGTCTACAGCTTGTCAATGGTTATAAACTCCTGCAGCACATTGAAAATACCTCAACAGATCCATCAAGACCTCTGTCTCATCATCTGTCACTCAGTGCCCGTGTTGTCACCTATGACATTTGGTTGATTTGAAAGATAAGGTGCAGGTCAAGAGCAGTCACATGCTAGCTACAACGCTATGGACGCTGCCGTCGAAAAACACGCCCAAGCATTCGCGTCTCATCAGTCATACCTCAATTCATTAAAACGCCCGACGCTAGATGAAGCTCGTCGAATATCAGACATCCAACTCCAAAAGGAAGCCGAGATAGACTCGAAATATCATACACATAGCGCCCAAGAACACGATGCAGCCACCAAAATTCAAGCCGCATATCGCGGCCATCGACAACGACGGGAGCAACTCGGGCTTGTCCTAGACCCTTCCTCAAGGTGGATGGACCTCATCGCTGAAATGCGGTATCGAAGTGTCGTTGCTCCTCACCGCGATCGAGCTTCAAGTGACGGGAACAAGCATAAGCGTGCAGCGTCGTCTTCTGACATAGCGAAAATGCACTGGCGGAGGGCTGGCTGGATCGCTGAGCATGCTGGCCGAGGCGAGAATCCAACAACGTCTGGGAGAACGCCTTCGGATGTTAGCTCAGGGAGCTCCACTCCAGCCGATGTGAACCAAAGCGAACCCAGCTCGATGCTCATGGATCTCCGCTACTTCTTGGAGATGGTGGACGCAAAGCACCGGTATGGCGCCAACCTCCAAGTCTATCACGAATTTTGGCAGCGACAAAACACGACCGACAACTTCTTCCACTGGCTCGATCATGGTCCCGGCAGGCACTTGGACCTGCCGCTCTGCAGTCGCGAGAAGCTCGATCGAGAAAAGATCCGCTACCTGAGCCGCGAAGAGCGAAAGGACTACCTTGTCCGGGTGGACGACCAAGGCCGCCTGCGTTGGGACAAGAATGGGGAGCTCATAACAACCAGCGTCGACGAATACAAAGATTCCAACCACGGCATCGTCCCCAAAAGCTCACCCGAACCTCTCTCGCTCGCAGCAGCCAACATTGGATCCCCCGAAGCTCGACACGCCCTAGCCCACGACCTCGCAGCCTTCAGTCACCTCAGTCTCGACTCCCAAGAAAGCTCCTCCTCCAACAGCAGCAGCAACAGCAGCTCCCCAGAAACCCCTCACCCAAACTCCCCATCCTCAAACCCCCAAAAGAAACCCCACCGCTCCCTCCGCGTCTCCCCCGCGGCCCTGCTAAACCACCTCCTTCGCTCCTCCGTCAAGCCCGGCACTTGGATCTACGTGACGGACACGCTCAACCGGCTGTACGTCGGCATCAAGAACTCCGGCGCCTTCCAGCACGCCTCCTTCCTGTCCGGCGCGCGCATCCGCAGCGCGGGCGCCATCGGCATCCAGGACGGCAGGCTGACCTACCTCTCGCCGCTGAGCGGGCACTACCGGCCCACGACGCGGAGTTTCCGCGCGTTCGTCGACGGGTTGGAAGAGAGCGGGGTCGATTTGGCGGCGCTGAGGGTGTCCGGCGCGTATAAGGTGCTAAGGGGGATGGAGTTGTATGGGAGGACGAAGAGGGGGTTGAGGAAGGCCCGGGGGAAGAGGGAGAAGAGGAGTGAGAAGGGAGAGGGGAGGCTGGGGAAGGAGGAGAGGGTTGCGCTGGAGGCGTTGCATGAGACGGAGGGGGTTTCGGCGACGGAGCTGGTGGAGAGGCATTGGGAGGAGCATCATGGGCGAAGGGGGAAAGGGAAGGCGTGATGCTTTTGCGTGAGCAGTGGTGTTGAGGTTGGGAGGTTGATGCGAAAGATTGCAGCTTGATGACTGACGAACGATCTTGAGAATGTCTTTTGAACATACGATATCGAAGAACGAAGAGATGACATCGCGACTGCAAATCGCACCTCTTCCAAGCAATTCGATCCAAATTACGTGTTTTGCGTTCTTCATTCGACAATAAATATTAATGCTAAGATATTGCTTTTGCCCGGTTCGGGGAGTGTCGTCGGCGAACAGCGAGCAGCGAGACCGGCATATGGCCGAGTGAGGGAACACGCTCTCGCAGCTCGCCAGTAACCCACGAAGCCCGGCACCTTGATGTTCCTTCAACCCCAAGTTGCTGACGTCCGGTCAGCATTGGCCATAGCTTGCGAGTAAATACGACCAGTCTCTTCCGTCGCCCAATACTGTCGGCCGTAGTTGCGCCAAAACAAACGATAGCCGCGGATATCCTTGCCGCATCGGGTATACTCTCACCGGCACTCAGCAGGCGTTCGGAAGATGTGGGCACGGTAGACAAGCGTAGCGTGTGCTCGATCTCTCCGTCCGTATCAGCCCACACCGCCCGGCCGAGCCTCGTTTGCGGGCAGGTGAGAAGAGGTCGGTCGGTTATGGAAGGGCAAAGAAGCAGAGCCGATCCTTGAGCGGGAAGACGGCATCATCGAGGCGGCATTAGAGTTGTCGCAATGGCGGTGCTAGAGGATTTCGGGAAGAAAGGCAGCGACTTGCCCATTTCAGACCTCGGCGCGATCGCAGACCCTGAGATGTGGCCGGCTCGGCAGGGCGCGCGCGGGCGAGCGATGAGGGGCTGGAGGGGCAGGTCGACGCAGCGAGGAAGTGGGGGCCCCCACTTCCTCGCTGCAGCGTCCCTGCGGAGAGAGGTTCAGGTTGCCCTGGAGCGCTTCCAGCCAGCGAGACCACGCCATGCACCGCCCAGCACGTCGGCCCTCAGTTCACTACCGGTAATGTGCCGCTCGTGATTCGCCGTCGCCGCTGCTGAGCTCGTCGGCCATAACGCCTCTCTTCGCTCCCGAAGCGTCCATCTTCCTTCTCTCTCCCTCTCTCCACCTATACCATCACAACCCCATTGACTTGACACCACATCGACACCATGGGTAGTCTCGGAGAGGAACCGTCCAAGTGCCCGATCCGCGTCGCCAACACCGGCGGCGGCGGCACCAAGGTGAGACCGCGGCGTGGTCGAGGAGCACAAACGCACCCCACTGACACCGCCTTCAGAACCGCGACTGGTGGCCCGACGAGCTCAGGCTCAACATCCTCCGCCAGCACAACTCCGCCAGCGACCCGTTCGGCAGCGAGTTTGACTACGCCCAGGCGTTCAAGAGCCTCGACTACAATGCTCTTAAGAAAGACCTTAATGACTTGATGGTAAGGGAAACGAACATTGGCGGATCGGAAACACTCTGACATATCCTGTCTACAGACCGACAGCCAGGACTACTGGCCGGCCGATTTCGGTCACTACGGCGGCCTGTTTGTCCGTATGGCCTGGCACAGCGCTGGTACCTACCGTGTACAGGATGGCCGCGGCGGTGGCGGGTAAGATCTGTCGTACTATTCATCGCGAACGTCCATTGACTGACTCTCAACTCTACAGTGGCGGACAGCAGCGTTTTGCTCCCCTCAACTCCTGGCCCGACAACGTCTCCCTCGACAAGGCCCGTCGTCTGCTGTGGCCGATCAAGCAGAAGTACGGCAACAAGATCTCCTGGGCTGACCTGTTCCTGCTCACTGGAAATGGTATGCGAATGATCCATACCATCCTCACTGAATGCATGCTGACCCTTGCTTAGTCGCCCTCGAGTCCATGGGCGTCAAGACTTTCGGTTTCGCCGGTGGCCGTCCGGACCAGTGGCAGGCCGACGAGTCCGTCTACTGGGGCGGTGAGACCACCTGGCTCGGTAACGACGTTCGTTACTCGGACGGCAAGGCCGGTCTCGCTGAGCGTGGCGTCGTCGACGGCGACCAGAGCAAGAAGGAGCACCAGGACATCCACAAGCGTGACCTCGAGGACCCTCTTGCATCAGCCCACATGGGTCTGATTTACGTCAATCCGGAGGGCCCTGACGGTGTCCCCGACCCCGTTGCGGCTGGCAGGGATATCCGCACCACCTTCGGCCGCATGGCCATGAATGACGAGGAGACTGTTGCCCTCATCGCTGGTGGTCACGCTTTCGGCAAGACCCACGGTGCCGCCGGTACTGAGAACGTTGGTGATGAGCCCAACGCTGCTTCGATCGAACAGCAGGGTCTTGGCTGGAACAACAAGTACAAGTCCGGCAAGGGCCCCGACACCATCACCAGTGGTCTTGAGGTCATCTGGACCAGCACTCCGACCAAGTGGAGTAAGTCGATCTGTACAAAACTCATGAATCACACGTAGCTGACCAGCCTCAGGCAACCACTACCTCGAGTACATCTACAAGTACGACTGGGAGCTTGTCAAGAGCCCTGCTGGCGCAAACCAGTGGCAGGCAAAGACCAACGACAGGATCATTCCTGACGCCTACGACCCCAACAAGAAGCACCTTCCCACTATGCTGACGACTGATCTGGCTCTCCGCTTCGACCCTACCTACGACAAGATCTCCCGCCGTTTCCTCGAACACCCCGAGGAACTCCACGACGCTTTCGCCCGCGCTTGGTTCAAGCTCCTCCACCGTGACATGGGTCCTCGCAGCCGCTGGCTCGGTCCGGAGATTCCCTCTGAGGTGCTGCTCTGGGAGGACCCTGTCCCCAAGCAGGAGGGTCCCGTCATTAACGATAGCGAGATCTCTCAGCTGAAGAAGGCTATTCTGGGTCTGGGCGTTGACAACACAAAGCTCATCAGGGTCGCATACGCAAGCGCTTCCACTTTCCGTGGCGGCGACAAGCGTGGTGGCGCCAACGGTGCTCGCATCCGCCTTGAGCCTCAGAAGAACTGGGAGGTGAGTGACATTTTGAAGGTGAAACTCTCGTAGATATACTGACGAAATTTCGCAGGTCAACAACCCGCAAGACCTCAGCGAGGTTCTGTCTGCCCTCGAGAAGGTCCAGAAGGACTTCAACGGTGCCGGCGGCAAGAAGGTGTCTCTGGCCGACTTGATCGTCCTCGCCGGTGTCGCCGCCCTCGAGAAGGCCTCTGGCGCCTCTGTCCCATTCACGCCTGGCCGCACCGACGCTACTCAGGAGCAGACCGACGCCAAATCCTTCGACCACCTCCAGCCATACGCCGACCCTTTCCGCAACTACGGCCACGGCACCAAGCGCATCCGCACCGAGCAGTTCCTCCTCGACAGAGCCGAGCAGCTCACCCTCAACGTCCCGGAGACCGTCGTCCTCCTCGGCGGCCTTCGCGCCCTCAACGCCAACTGGGACGGCGCGCAGACCGGCGTCCTTACCAAGCAGCCCGGCAAGCTGACCAACGAGTTCTTCGCCAACGTCCTCGACCCCTACGTTTCCTGGCGCCCCATCGACAAGAGCAGCGAGCTCTTCGAGGGCGTCAACCGCAAGACCGGCCAGAAGTGGACCGCCTCGCGCTCCGACCTCATCATCGGCTCGCACCCGGAGCTGCGCGCGACCGCGGAGGTCTACGGCAGCGTCGACGCGCAGGACAAGTTCGTTCGCGACTTCGTCCGCGTCTGGGCCAAGGTCATGAACCTCGACCGCTTCGACGTGCCTAAGTCCGCGCAGCCGCAGAGCGCCAGGTTGTAGATACCGATCGTGCTTGGGCGGGCATGGTTTAGAAAAGAAAAATCCAGATGGAAGAAAAGCTGCAACTCTCAGCTCAGGCAAGACGCAGGGCGTTTTTACAGTCTAGTCTAGTCTAGTCTCTTGAACGAAGAATGATTCACGATCGCTGCTGTTTCAGTCCCTCGCAATTCGATCTTCCTCAGCAGCGAGAATTGTCAAGCATTATAATCTGCAAATCGAAAGCACAGACCATCCTCCTCACCCACGGAAGCGTGCGAGAAAATCGCTTCCGGCGGCCCCCATAGTTTAACGGTTAGAACAGAGGTCTCATATCCGCTAGAATATGACTGCAGCTCAGTTGTGGCGATCCTCAGATGTGAGTTCGATTCTCACTGGAGGCAGGATTTTTTTTTTTGTTTCTTTTTTTCTTGTTTTTTCGGGAGGTCTTTTGTCCAAAGGTGTGCCTTGCTTGGAGGTCAATATTATTAGTCGGGATTCCGAGGGCGAGGTTTGGTGTCTTTTTTGTTTTGATGACACCTCCGGGCCTTTCACTGGTTTTGGCTTGCACGGGCTCGGTTCGTCTCTTGATTGAGTCCAGGTCGCCGAGTTTCGCTTTTGATTTCCAACTATGACGAGTCTAAAGGATGCGATGCCTGGTAAAATGGATAATGATATGGTCAACGAATAGTTATGCGGAGAAGCACCGGAACATGTGGAAGTAGGTGCGAAGTTGTCGAATACACATCTTAAACGGCCTTCTCTAGCTCTCTATTTGTTTCTGCTGAAAAGTGTACATAGGAAAACACGATCGAATCCTCGAACACTGCGAAATGCGTATGCTCTTGCTTTGCTGACGTTCGCTGTGTCCGCACAAGACGTCCCAATGCATAGCCTCACGCCTGTCGCTCGGCCTCCATTTCCCTGGCAGGAGCCGCAGACGCTTCGACTGAAGTCGGCGCAGGCTCTCCCTTTTCCTTTCCAACCGCCCCCAGTGCCGCCAACCGCCTCCTTGTCTCCTCCGCCTCCCTCTCCTCCTCCACCTCCCGCTCCTTCCTCTGCTCTTCCTCCACCCTCTCCCTCTCCACCCTCTCCATCGCCTCCAACTCGTCCTCCACCTCCCCCTCGTCCACGCCCTCCGCCCCAATCTCGCCCACAACCCTCCCGACCTCCTCCACATCCGCCATCTCCTCCCGCAACCCCTCCATGACATCCTGCACCCTCTCCACGCCCCCCGTCTGCGCGTTCAGGCTGCGCAGCGTGCGCGCCGACGCCTCCATCACCCGCACCAGCTCCACTTGGTCCGCGGCCTGCTCGATGCGGCCGTAGACGTCTTCGAGCTGCGCGAGCGTCGCGGCGCGCTGCTGGAGTTTGGCGTCGGCGAGCTTTTTGGAGCGCAGCGCGTTGCGGGCCGCGGGGAGGTTTTTGGCGGCTACGGCGGCTTTGACGGTGCGGTCGAGGTCGGCGAGGCGGGTTGTGAGGTGCGTTATTTGGGGCGTGAGAGTGGAGATTAGGGTGCGGATGGAGGCGATGTTGATGTCTTCTGGGGTTATAGGGGAGGGGGTTGCAGAGGTTGGGGAGGTGAATCTAAGGGTAGAGGTTTCGGGGGAGTAGGCGATTACAGAGCGGTCGCGGGAGAGGTGGGTTAGGAGGACGGAGAGGTCGTTAGGGCTGAGGGTTTCGGTGCCGAGGGCGGGGGCGAAGGTTGAAGCGAAGAGGTCGCGGGAGAAGATGCGGGAGGTGTTGGAGGTGGATGTGCGGGAGGCTTCTTCTAAGACGGCTTTTGCGGCGGCCTGTGTGGTTTGTTAGTTGGATGGCAGGGGATTGCTTATGCTCTGTCCGTACCTCTACGTTCGCCATGACAACGAAGCTCCCGGCTACCAGTCTGTCCTCTGCCGGTTCGCCTCCTACTACGCCCAGCTGCTTTAGACCCCAGCGTACAGCCTGCCATGGCGTCGGTATCCAAGTCTTTGCGTATATGCTCTTCTGCGCGCCCAGAAATTCTGCAAGCGGCACCAGCTCTTTTCTATCCACGGCGTCTTGTATGACAGCTCCGAGTGCCAAAGGCCGTCCATACTCCGGCGTCTGCAAGGCTCTAGACAGCTCCTCGCCTGTCCTCATGACGAAGCGATCACTCTGTGCGCCGTTCTGCGCTGGCACGGCACCTGCTCTTGAGGCAGCTGCCAAGGCGCGCAGCCATGCTGATGCGTTGGCCTGGTACCCATCGGGATTTGTATGGCGTTGCGATCTGAAGTCCGAATACAGAGAAGCTAACCGGGTTCGACTGGGAAAGGTCAGACGAGTGGGTGAAAGAAGGGCAGCGGTGGGCTTCACCTACGGAATGCCTCCTCGTGCGAGCGAAGGAAGTCAAGGAGGTCGGGCATCGCTGTCGACGAGGGAACACCGGCTCCGCATCGGTGTGTGGGTGATGGAGGAGGAGAAGGGAGCTAGGACGTGGCCCCGTCGACTTTGTGAATTCAGTCGCGCAGCATCACTGCGCGAGTGAGGTCATGCTCAAGGCGGGAACGGGCGGCGGCGAGGCGGCTCGAGACCCTTGCACCCTGGCTGCGCTGCGTGCTGGTTGACGCTTGACTGTTGCTGCCCTGTCAGCCCCACTTTCAAACGTCGTAGTCCCAAACATCCCACCTCCTCCTTGCTACCTTCCCAATTTCCCCACTGCCCGCCACTCTTCACGTCCGCCTCGCTGCCACCTGGGCCCGAACTTTATATCCGGGAAGGACCGACAGCTACTTCACTTACCTTTGTCTTGGCTATAGCCCGCTCTGCCTGCCACCATGTCTAACGAGGCCGGCCTTGGTCACGATGACCTGACGCCGGAACAGACCGAGGGTTTCAAGGTCGGCGAGAAGAAGACCATTGACGAGTACCAGAAGCTAGGTGAGTTAGGGCAGGGCCATTCCGCTCATATAGGAGCTCCATAATTAGCAGCAAAACGTCCTTTCATCCCGGGCATGGCACATGCAAACATCCCAACTTACACCGCCACTCAATCCACGCTCCTCACCACCGCCACACTATCGCTCACCAATCCCCTCAAACAGACCAGAACGACGAATCCCTGCGCAAGTGGAAAGAGTCCCTCGGCCTGGGCAGCGGCAACACGATCTCAGACCCCAATGACCCACGCAAAGTCATCCTGCTGTCGCTGGGCTTGGAAGTCGAGGGCCGGCCGGACATCGTGATCGACCTGACGCAGGCCGGCGCCCTGGAGACGCTGAACAAGAAGCCCTTCACGATCAAGGAGGGCGCGACGTTCCGCATGAAGGCCCGCTTCCGCGTCCAGCACGACATCCTCAGCGGCATGAAGTACGTGCAGGTCGTGTCGCGCATGGGCGTCAAGCAGAAGATGCAGGAGATGATCGTAAGTTCTGGAGTATCCAATCTAACCTCGGAGGGTACTAACGTAGGCTGTCAGGGCTCTTATTCTCCCAACACCACCGACAAGCCCGAATACGAGAAGAAGTGTAAGCCTCCAATCCCCAAGCCCTCCTCATAATCCAGATCCACTAATCCTTCTCCCCTAGTCGAGCCCGAATCCGCTCCTACCGGCATGATCGGCCGCGGCCACTACGAGGCCGTCTCCAAGTTCACCGACGACGACAACAACTCCTACCTGCAGTTCAAGTGGTCCTTCGACATCAAGAAGGACTGGTAAGCGTCGATCTGGGCTACGTAGAAGCTTTCGTGGGCACAGCTCCACAAAGCATGCATTTGGGGCTCGGCCTGTCCCAGTGAAAGGGAAAAGCCCGGCGCAGATCTATTTTGGTTTGACATCAGCGTGCATTGCGCGAACCGCGGGACGGGAAGCGAAGCGAGGAGAGATGAAGCTAGTAGGAGTGAATAGACGAGGTCATGAAATCTGAGCGTGCAACCGATTTTGTGACACGAGATGATATGGGTGTAGAGCGTCGATTTTAATTTGTCTTTCCAGCATGAATAAGGCACGATTGCCGTCAAATAAGTCGTCATCACTTCCTCTCCGCCGTCGCTAGAACGCTGGATCATGGTGGTGTTTTCGGGGCCATCAGACGCCCACTGATCATTAGTCGTCCATTTCTTGCCCCTTCCTATGCTTCAGGCCGTGGATATCACTGTGGAATACCTTGTCAGCGATCCATTCGAATCTCACAAGGTAAAAGACGAGTGCCAAAACTTACTCAAACCTCCTAACCAACGTCCCCTCCCCACCCCTCTCCAAATCAACACTATACACCAGGAACCCGCCCTCGCTCGTCGCGACCATCACGCTCGGCGCCGCGTTGCCCATCGCCACCACGCTCTTCACCGGCTGCCCGCCCGCGCCGCGCGGCACGCGCACCCACGCGAAGTCGCGCTGCGGCTCCCACATCTCCGTCACGGACGAGGGCAGGTAGCCTGCGGCGCGCGAGACGAGAGATGTGCTGACGTTCTGCGACGTGCGGCGCACGAAAGACATGAGGTTGGGCTGCGAGCGGGGTTTGGGTTGCTGGTGTTGCTCGGCGGAGGAGTCGAGGTGGGGTGTGCTTTCGCTTTGGTCTTCGGAGGTGGAGGGGCTGACGCTGCGGTCGCGGGGCCAGGGGTTGGGCGAGGGGTCGTTGGGGGATGTGGGTGGGGAGAGGGAGGATGAGCCATTGTTGTTTGGGTTGTGTTGGGGCGCGGAGAGCTTGAAAATGTGGACGGTTTCGGTGGCGGAGGAGACGCAGAGGAGGGTGGAGGCGGCGTTGAAGCTCATGCTGTAGATGCGCGCGGGCATGCTGCCGCGGCGGAACTGGAAGAGCTTCTTGCCGTCTGGGATGGAGAAGATGCGGATCACGGTGCCCTTTTCTGACGAGGTTGCCATGAGGGTGCCATCGTTGTTGATTGCTATGCAGGACACAGGGGCCTGGTGGGCGGGTATCACGGTGACTTCCTCCATTTTGTTCAAGTCGTACAAAAGCACGTCGCCGCTGATTGTTTCCTTGACGATCGATTTCGGGACGTGCGATGGCTGCGACTGAGGGTTTGGTGGTGTCTTTTGGTGGTGAGGGAGGGCGAGGTAGTTGTTTTCTGAGTTTGGACTGATCGCGCAGATGCCGCCCGGGTTTATGGGCGTCAGTTGTGAGTGCAGCATTTTCATGTTGCTGATGTCGTATATGAACACCGTCTCTTCCAGGATCACCACCAGGCGCTTGCGGTTCATCTTGACGGCGACGACCATGCCGTGGAACGTGAGCTCACATATTGTTGAATGTCTCTGCTTCCCTATAAGTATCCGTCTGTTCACTGAGAGCCTGCATGTTTCAAGGTCGTACCTTTGTGTTGACGATTCGGAGCAAGCGAGGCGTGAGGATCAAGGCGACAAGAGAGGTGGAGAACAGCTGCTCGACCAGCGAGATGTCTTCTTCGTATGTTTGGTTCGAAAGCTCGAAGGGGTCGGTGTTATATATGCGAAGACCACGTGTGGTCGCTTGGTCATATTAGCGAGTTACAGGTATACTGGGTTGTGCCATCACCTACCGACGGCAAGCAAGCTGTGGTCCTGGTTAAAGGCGACATAGTTGAGGCCAGCCATGTCGACGCTGACCAGCTGGCTTCAGTCGCGTCGACGTGTTGTATTGTATGATGTTGGCAAGTGAGAGGGAAGCATCACAGTGCTTTGGCGACAGCAGCTCGAGTTTGTAGCGGTTGGTCTCAGAGCATCGGTCTCCAAGCGCGCGGTGGTTGGAGATATGCGCTCGGCTGACAACTGAGATCATCCCGATCCCGAGTCCCCGCAAAAGCACAGATCACGAGCTTAAATTTCTGGACGAATATCACATGCCACAGGGTCGAGTCAGTGAGGTAACTCAACATTCGAAGTAGATTTCCTTCGGGGAGCACGAGAATGTTTGAGAATGATTCGATTCATGCGTTCCAGCGCACAAAGCCGCGACGGTCGAAGCAACCCAAGATGGTCGACCCGGCCAAGCAGAAGCGAGATGAGTTCATCATGGATACCAACAATAGCTCCATCGTTTCCAAGCGATCTGTAGAGAAGCTTTATTACGGCAATGAGCCTCAATACTTCCAAGAGTTCACGGGCAGATTCAAGCGTCGGTCGCCTTTGATCAATCGAGGATATTGGCTTCGAATGCGAGCAATCGAACACACTGTCCAAAAATTCCTCGAAGAGCCAAGTGGCAAAAAGAAATTGGTCGTCAACTTAGGATGCGGATAGTATGTATGCGACCTGGCGATGCGTTGTAATTGCGTCGTTGCAATGAACAGGCGCTGACCTCCAGACAGCGACCCTTTACCGTGGCTTTTCCTTGGAAAGATCCCGCAGATCTGCAACGACACCGTCTTCGTCGATGTCGATTACCCTCAGCTGATGCTCAAAAAGCATGCAATGATTGACAGGTCTGACATCCTCAAGGAAGTTCTACCCGGGCTTGAGAAGACAGGCAAGGCATCTGGTCTCCTCTGTCACAGCGCCCATTACGCCGCCATCGGCTGCGATCTGCGTAACCTAGACTTCCTCAAGCTTGTCTTGCAGGAACACCTGGACGCCGGCTCTTGCTCGGTCGCCATACTCTTCGTTGCCGAAGTATCGACTGCGTACATGCCCACCGACGGCTCGCAAGCGGTCCTAGAATGGGCCGCCAGCTACGACGACGCACGCTTCTGTCTGCTCGAACAGCACCTTCCTGACGGCCGCGACCATCCTTTCGCACAGACGATGCTGAAGCATTTCGACAAGCTTCGCACACCTTTACACGCTATCGGCACCATCGATGAGATGAAGGATCGCTTCTCGAACGCGGGCTGGCCCACGGATGGCCTGAACATCAAGCCCCTGTGGGATCTCTGGTCAGACCCATCCTTTCTAAACCCCGAGCAGCGGCGCGCCCTAGACGACATCGAGCCCTTCGACGAGTGGGAGGAGTTTGCCCTTTTCGGCTCGCACTACTTCCTCATGGTAGCCGCCAAGCCTGCACCCACACCTGCCTCGGTCCCCTCTCCTTCCACCAAACTCACCCTCCCAACCCCAACCCCTCTAACCGCCGTCCCTCTCCCCACCCCTCACTCCCACCAGCGCTTCGCCTCACCCCTCCCCCCTCCAACCCCTCCCCCCGCCTTCCCAAGCCTCGCCGAGATCCTCCCTCCCACCTCCGCCCCTCAAACTTGCATCGGCCTGCACGCCGGCCTTGGAACGAACGAGCGCATCACCACCACAGCGACTTACACCTCCGACCCGACCAACACGACCATCGCCAGCCCGCCCCTCACAACAGGCCTCATGTGCCACACCATCACGCGCCTCGCCTCCTCGGCAGACTGCCTGCTCGTCGGCGGCCGCGCGTCGCCCGCGCAAGCGTCCGCGGCTTGCTGGCTGCGCCGCAACGGAGCGTGGGAGAAAGCGGCTGATTTGCCGGAGGGGCGGTACAGGCATAGTGCCGTTCCTGTCTTCGGGGTGGCGGGAGAAGCTGGGGTGTTGGTTTACGGCGGCAGGGACAGCCGGGGGACTGTGCTGGACGAGTGTTTGCTTTGGACGGCTGGGCAGGGGTGGAGGAGGGTGGAAGAGGAAGGTGGGGAGGAGAGGCCGAGGGCGCGGTTTGGGGCGGTGTTTGCGGTCGATGGGGAGGAGGGGTGTAAGGGGCTGTTGGTTGGTGGGATGGGGGATGATGGGTGTGTTTTGGGGGATGAGTGGGGATGGGAGCTTGAGGGGGGGAAGTTGGTTTGGATCAAGAGAGAGGGGAGGGAGGACGGGGCGAGGTATAGGTTTGGAGCGCAGGTGACGAAGGTCGGAGGTGAGGAGGTGCTTGTCGGTGGGATTGTGGGGAATGGGATGCTGGGGAGGGAGGATGAGGTTGTTGGGTTGGAGAGTGGTCGGAGGTATCCCTTGGTTGGTGAGAGGCCTATGTTTGTGGGACATAGTATGCATGGATCGCTGGTGCTGGGCGGAGGAGCGACGTGTTTCTCGTTCGGCACGTACTGGAGCGCGAGCAGTGAACTGCAGCTGCAGTCGGGGGGAAGTGAAGAGACGCAGTGGCGACTTCAAGGAGAGCCAGAGAGCACGACGATCGCCAAACAACCCACCGAGATCCCGATCGAACGCCTCACCATAACCGACGAGACGACCTTCGACCGCATCCGCGCAACCAACAAACCCGCCGTCCTGACCAACCTCGACCTCGGCCCCTGCGTCACCAAATGGACCCCCGAATACCTCAAACAAACCCTCGGCCCCGACCTCCCAATCGTCGTCCACTCCTCGCCCACCCCCAAAATGTCCTTCACGGCCAAAAACTTCACCTACGAAACGCAACCCCTCTCCACCTTCCTCGACTCCATCGCCGCCGGCGCCCACCTCTACCTCCGCTCCCTCTCCGCCACCTCCCCCTCCACAACCCCCACGAACCTCGCAACCGACTTCCCCTCCCTCGCGCCCGACTTCGCCCTGCCGCCCTCCCTCTCCTCCGCCTCCGCCGCCGCCCACAGCGCCCCGCTCCGCATCGCCGGCCCCGTCGCCATCTGGCTGCACTACGACGTCATGGCCAACGTCCTCTGCCAAATCCGCGGCCGCAAGCGCCTCCTCCTCTTCCCGCCCGCCGACGTGACAAGGCTCCACTTCGCGCCGGGCGCCTCCTCCTCCTCCCTCGACGTCTTCGCCGCCACCGCCGCCTCGCACCCCGCCCTCGCCGCCTGCGCCCCGCACGTCGCCGACCTCGCGCCCGGCGACGCCCTCTACATCCCGCCGCTGTGGCCGCACGCGGCCGTGCCGCTGCCCTCCGCGCCGGAGGAGCTGGAGCCGGAGCCGAGCGTCGCCGTGAACGTTTTCTTCCGCAGCCTGGAAGGCGGGTATGCGGCGGGCAGGGACGTGTACGGCAACAGGGACCTGGCGGCGTACGAGAAGGGGCGCAAGGATGTGGGGATGATCGCGCGGGCGTTCAGGGGGGTGCCGGGGGAGGTGAGGAGGTTTTATCTGGAGAGGTTGGCGGGGGAGTTGGGGGGGTTGGCGAGGGGGGAGGGTGGTTGAGGAGGGTGGGATGGGTTGTGTTTGGGGGCTGAGGGGGACGGGGGGGGGTTGGGGGGGTGTTGGGAGGTGAGGTTGGCGCGGGAGTTGGGGGGGCGCTTTTGTTGTGGAGAGTCGGTTTTGGAGGGAGAGATGTGAGATGAGAGGACGGGGGCGAGGATCGTGTTACGAGAGTTGGGAAAATCATCGAGAGATTCTAGACGTCTTCCGTCGACGTGGGCTACGTGTCGCTTTGCGTTGAGCCATCGATGGCAGGGAAAGGTTGCTATCTGCGTGAGATAAAGCGGACTACACGATCATCTCAAGCAACCGTGAATGAGCTGCCACTCCACTCATCCTCGAGCTCACACCTCATCAAACCATCTCGATCATCATCGCTCGACCCCAGCTATCTGCAAGACAGCGGAGTCCTCTCCCCTGGTCGAGGTCGACTGCTGCAAGCTCGACGCACGCTGGCCGTGCAGAGTAGGTACCCGGTACCTCCGTGATCGAGGGGCCATCACGCACAGCTCGTGTGTCAGCGGTGGTCGAGATTCCTGGGGAAGCCGTTTGGGCGACGGCACGCTACCTTTGTTAGTGCCTCGATCTGCGGGCGCCCCAGCAAGCCAAGGTGAAGCGGGCGGGCGGTTTATCGAGAGATGATCGCGGAGTTGTTGCGCGCGGGCGCTTGCCGGTTTGTCACGATGGGATTTCATTTCTCTTTGCTGAACAATAATATTAATGATGCAACGTGGGTTTGGTATTGTCACTGTACATCGCAGTCTCCTTCCAGAACAGTCGTCTCGTTCCATGGGCTGATGAGAGACCCCGGGGTACGAGATACAGTACACAGCACCCGGACGACGACGGCAGGCGTGCGCAAGCGTGAGGCTCTGCGCCTACCTGATTCTAGCGTGCGGAGAGAGAGGCGGTGCCGAAGCCAGGGCGTTGAGGACGGGGGGGAGCTGCACGGTGAATAGAATTTTAGCCGCGTTCGGCCATGCGACGACAGCCTTTCCTGGCTACGGCGGCACAGATGTCATGGCGCGTTAGCACTCCAGCGCTTCCTCACACCATCAGGCAGGGCGATAGCGATCGGTGATGCGGGTGTGGTCAGCGTGCTAGCGCGGACGACGTGGAGGGACGGCTCATGGGTAGCTGTGCGATAGTAGTGTGTGCGATACTGTAAGGTAAGGTAAGGTAAGGTAAGGTAGGGTAGGGTAAGGTATGTACACGGGAGCTGTCGAGGTGCCGGGCGCGGCGGGGCAGCTCGTTCACTGCTATCATTGCTATCAGGGGGGTTGTTTCGCGGCAGCTCGTTCCTCGCCATCATTGCTATCAGTGGGGATGTTTCGAGGCAGACGAGGCGACACTACCCGAGACGGCGGTGCATGCACTGAACTACATACAGGTCTGGTCGCATTAGGCGGTGCATGTAATAATTCCGGTCGCATTATTCGGCGGCTATCGGGCAGTTGACGGCGTGCTCGGGTGGCAGAGCCGGGGCAGCACCTGCAGTCTGGCTGGATGTGACGGGGTGCAGGCGTGGCAAGCGACCCGCAGGCTGCGCGCAGGCCGTGCAGGCGTTTGTGGGACGGGCGTGCGACGCTGCGGCTCCGGCCCATGGCAGGCGCGCGAGCTGGGGTGGGGGGGGGGGCGCGGCGAGCCAATCCGCGGCCGCGCTACTGCACCTTATCTGGGCGCGGCCGCTAGGGTGCGGGGGAGCAGCGCGATGGACAAGCGATGCAGGTGGAAGGCGCGCGCAGGCCGCTCTGGCTCACGCTGGGAAGGCTGTCCTGTCCTGCCCTGCCCTGCCCTGCCCTGTCGCCGCATCCTCCCACCACCAAGAGACACAGACACACACGCCCATCAACCCGCCTGAGGCCTGAGGCCTGCCCTGCCGCCGCCGCCGCCGCCGCCGCCCATGCTCTCGTGCCCTCCTCCATCTCGACACCCGTGCACTCCCACTCCACCTCCCACTCCCAATCCACCTCCCACTCCCATACCATTCCCACTCCACTCCCATTCCACCACTCCCACTCCACTCCCATTCCACCACTCCCACCCCATTGCCCCGCCGTCTCGCTTCATACCCCAATTCCTCACCTCCCTTCCCTCTTCGGCCGCCTGCGCCGCGTCATGTAAACACATCCGACCGCCTGCATTCCAACTGTCTCACATCCCGCCGCCCGTCTTTTCGCCCGCACGCCTGATAACCACCACCGCCCGTCGCCCACCGCCCACCGCCCAGATAATCCTCCACCTCTGCCACCCGTCCCTCCGCGCGATCACGCGACCCATTGGCCTCACGACTCGCCGCTCAACCCTCGGCGTGTCGCGCCTCGCATGTAATGGCCACCATCCTCGCTCGCCCAGCTCCGCTGCCCGGCCGCAGCACCCCTCCACCCGCCCACCTCAGCATCAACACCTCCCAGCGAGGCACCCCCGCCGCCGTGCCCAACAAACACATCCCGCACTGCTCGCCCGGTCCGCGACCGAGCCCGCGCCAGCTTGATACCCCGCCATCCTCGCCGCCCTCCGCGACCCACGTCGTCGAGACCACCTCCCTCCTCCACCCGCCCACATCGTTCCCCAAGCACAGCACTGAACCGGGCCTCTACACCATCTCCGCCGCCCTGCTAGTCCAGGCGCTCGACCACCTCGCCACACAGCCGCTTCCCTCCACGAAGCAGGTGTTCCCGTGGCTGCACGGCTTGCACGCCGACAACCAGTTGCAACTCGCCTTCTTCACCGCCCGCAAGAAGTCCCTCCGCCGCACGCCGAAATGCGTCCGCGGCATCACCATCGTCAAGGCCGGCGGCGACCTGTCCCACAGCAAGCTGAAGGGCGCCGTCGCCCCGGACGAGATCCTGAAGTGTGATTCCGGCGACTGGCGCGCCGATAGCGATGAGGGTGATTTCCTGGACATCGACCCCAAAGAAGGCTTCAGCGTGCGGAACTTCCAGATCCAAGCTTGTAAGATGGCGACGGTGAGCGACGTTGTGGTCTACGGCGACGATAAGACGCCCCGGTCCGAGGTGGACAAGCTGGCGAAGAGGATCTCGAGAGCGCAGGCGCTCTGGCAGAGGAAGATCGAGGGTACTTCGCCGGTCGAGAGTGAGAAGTCGTTTAATACTTTTGTGGTGACTGGTGAGTGGCGAAATATTCGTGAGGACGATCTTGGAAATTGCTGACCTCAAGTAGACCCGTACATTAACATCGAGACCGACCATCCAGATATCATCGCGCTCGACTCCGAGGGCTGCATGACTGGCAAGGTCATGGATTTTTTCCATTGGGAGCGATTTGAGATGTGCTCCATGACTAAGCCCTCTGAGATCTCTCACAACGTCTGGATGGGCCCGACACCAGACCCCGGCCTGCAGGCCATCGCTGATTTCCGAGGCGACGACGAGCCTGAGTTTGATATCATGATCGAAGCGAGCGATCTCGCGCAAATCCCTGACGCGAAAGCGTTCAAGCTTCTCGACAACCTTCTCGATGGCAAAATCCAATCTGAACTTACAGATGTGGCGATCCCGCAATTGGAGTTTCCAGGCTCTGGCGCGATCATGCCACCAACATGGTCGCACTCGGAAGTCGATGGCCTCGTCGACATCTGCGCCTGGATTTACCGGCAAGCCCACAGCAAATTCGACGACAAGGCCCGAAGGGACAGCAAACTGTCCCTCGGCGCGGAGATCGACGACGACGGAGACACAGCCATGGGCCAAGAAGGCACCGGCAGGAAGATCCTCATCCATTGCACAGACGGCTACACCGAGTCGTCGCTCCTCGCGCTCGCGTACTACATGTACGCCGAGTACGCTCCCGTGCACGAGGCGTGGCTGAAGCTGCACAGGGAGAAGAAGCGCAACTTCTTCGCCTACGGCTCTGACGTCGCTCTGCTCCGCGCGATTCAGCCTAGGCTGCTGCAATCGTCGCCGAAGCACAACGGCGACATCCAGGCGTTGTGCCCGCCCGTGCCGAACTGGCTCGAGAAGATGGACGGCAGCCTGCCTAGCCGCATTTTGCCATACATGTACCTGGGCAACCTGGGCCACGCCGATAACCCAGAGCTTCTGCAAGAGCTCGGCATCGGCCAGGTGCTCAGCGTCGGCGAGCCCGTGACATGGGACAAGGAGATCATGGCCCGGTGGCCGAAGGAGAACCTGCTCTTCGTCGACAAAGTGCAGGACAACGGCGTGGACCCGCTGACGGAAGAGTTCGGGCGGTGCCTGGAATTCATCGGTGA